>UESW01004197.1:718178-919256 GCA_900491605.1 Calamus simplicifolius
AATGAATTGATGATTGATTTCAAGGCTTTGAAAAAGAAACATAAATCCTTGAAAACTGAAAACTTAAATTTAATTAATGAGAAAAATGAGTTAAATCTTGTAGTTAAAGATTTAAAAGATAAAAAGGAAACACTTTTTAATGAAAAGAATGATTTTGCTCATAAGATTGATTTGATTAAATCTGAGAATGAAAATCTAATTAAAGAAAAAGAATCAATCTCTAATGAAAATGATTTCTAAAGAAAGATGTTAAAAAGTATAAAGACATTGTTGAGAAATTTACTCTAAGCTCAACTAAACTAAATATGATTTTAGATAGTCAAAAAGCAGTTTTTGACAAAGCAGGTTTAGGGTATAACACATCTAGAAAACAAAAATCATTGAAAAATTTTTGTAAAAGCTAACCAAAGTAATATTACTTGTTTTAAATGTAATCAAAAAGGACATAAATCTTTTGAGTGCAAAACATAAGTAATAATGAAAAATTAAACTCTAAAGGAAAGAAAATTTGGGTTCCGAAAGGAACAATCTTTATTGCTACTAACCATGAAGGACCCAAGAAAGCTTGGGTACCTAAACATAAAGTTTAAATTATGTTGCAGGAATGTCTTGTAGCCAAAAGATCAAAGAAAAAGTGGTACCTTGATAGTGGCTGCTCAAGACATATGACGGGTGACAAAGATGAATTCATCACCCTGAAGAAAAGAAAGGTGGAGTGGTTACGTTTGGCGATAATGGCAAAGGTCAAATTATGGGCCTTGGTAAAGTTCGTATAACTCCATCTACATTTATTGATAATGTACTTTATGTTGATGGTTTGAAGCATAATCTAATTAGTATAAGCCAATTATGTGATAAAAACTTTAATGATTCATTTAAATCTTCAATATGCACTGTAACTAATTCTATTGATGATAGCATTGTATTTACTGGTTATAGACATGGCAATGTTTACTTGGTTGATCTAGAAAAATTATCTTTGAGTGATCATTGCTTAATTGCTGACAATGCTAACATAAATGAAATTAGTTGGTTGTGGCATCGTAGATTAGGTCATGCAAGCACACACCTTATTTCAAAATTAATTAAAATGGATTTAGTTAAAGGCTTACCTAAACTAGTTTTTGAAAACAACAAAATATGTGATGCATGTCAATTTGGAAAACAAACTAGAAGTTCTTTCAAATCTAAAAATGTTGTTTCAACTTCTAGGGCATTAGAGCTACTTCACATGGACCTTTTTGGACCAACTAGAACCACAAGTCTAGGAGGAAAGAAATATGGTCTAGTGATTGTAGATGATTATTCTAGATATACTTGGGTAATGTTTTTAGCTCACAAAGATGAGACTTTCTCGATATTTCTGAAATTCTTCAAGAAAGTCACAAATGAGAAAAACACTACCATAGTATCTCTAAGAAGTGATCATGGAACAGAATTTGAAAATCACTTATTTGAAAGTTTTTGCAATGAAAATGGTATTAATCATAATTTTTCAGCCCCTAGGACTCCACAGCAAAATGGTGTAGTTGAAAGGAAAAATAGGACTCTAGAAGACATGGCCCGTACCATGCTATGCGAAAGTAACCTACCAAAGTACTTTTGGGCGGAAGCTATTAACACAGCATGCTACATCTTAAATCGAGCCCTAATAAGACCAATCTTAAAGAAAACACCTTATGAATTATGGAATGAAAGAAAACCCAATATAAAATACTTTCATACATTTGGATGTAAATGTTTTATTCATAATAATGGTAAAAATAATTTAGGAAAATTTGATGCTAAATCTGATGAAGGAATCTTTTTAGGATATTCAACAACTAGTAAAGCTTATAGAGTATTTAACAAGAAAACCTTAGTAGTTGAAGAATCCATTCATATAGTTTTCGATGAGTCTTTAGCATCTAGTTCTGAAAAGCTTGATGATGAGGAAGATACAAACATAATTGAAAAAGATCTTGAAAAACTTAATATTGAAGTATCTTCAGATCATGAGCAAGAAGCTAAAGATGATGATTCACATAAGGACGATGATGTCAATATTGATCATAATGATATAGATCTTCCAAGAGACTGGAGATATGCTCATAGTCATCCCAAGGAATTGATTATAGGTGATCCATCTCAAGGAATAAGAACTAGATCATATATGAGAAATATTAGTAATCATCTTGCATTTGTATCACAAATTGAACCTAAAACTATAGAAGAAGCTGAAAAAGATAATAATTGGATGTTAGCAATGCAAGAAGAATTAAATCAATTTACAAGAAATAATGTATGGACTTTAGTTGAAAGACCTAAAAATCATTCAGTTATAGGATCAAAATGGATTTTTAGAAATAAACTAGATGAAAATGGCATAGTAATTAGAAACAAAGCTAGATTAGTTGCAAAAGGATATAATCAAGAAGAAGGTATTGATTTTGATGAAACCTTTGCACCAGTAGCTAGATTAGAAGCCATTAGACTTTTACTTGCATTTGCATGTCATATGAATTTTAACTTATTTCAAATGGATGTTAAAAGCGCATTTTTAAATGGATTATAAATGAAGAAGTTTATGTAGAACAACCACCAGGTTTTGAAGATCACGAATTTTCAAATCACGTTTTTAAATTACACAAAGCATTATATGGTTTGAAACAAGCACCTAGAGCTTGGTATGATAGACTAAGTAAATTTTTAATTGAAAATGATTTCACAAGAGGAAATGTTGATAAAACATTATTTTTGAAAAGAAAAGTAAAGATTTACTTGTAGTACAAATATACGTTGATGACATTATTTTTGGTGCTACTAACGATTCTCTATGTCAAGAATTTGCAAGTTAATGCAGGGAGAATTCGAGATGAGCATGATGGGAGAACTCAACTTCTTCCTTGGACTCCAAATCAAACAAAGCAAAGAGGGTATCTTTATCAACCAAACAAAGTACACAAGAGAGATTTTAAAGAAATTTGGTATGGAATCAATTAAACCCCTCGGAACACCAATGAGTCCTTCATGCAAGCTGGACAAAGATGAAGAAGGTAAAAAGGTTGATCAAAAGTATTATCGAGGTATTATCGGATCCCTTCTTTATTTAACCGCAAGTAGACCAGATATTATGTTTTCTGTATGTTTATGTGCTAGATTTCAATCAGAACCTAAAGAATCACACTTAATAGCTGTTAAAAGAATACTAAGATACTTAAGTGGAACAAAAAATGTAGGTTTATGGTATTCTAGAGACTCCACATTAAATCTGATTGCATATTCTGATTCTGATTATGCCGGATGCAAGTTAGATAGAAAAAGCACAAGTGGTGCATGCCAATTTTTAGGAAGTAACTTAATCTCATGGTTTAGCAAAAAGCAAAATTCGGTTGCATTATCTACTGCGGAAGCAGAATATGTTGCAGCTGGAAGTTGCTGTGCTCAAATCCTATGGATTAAGAGACAACTTGAAGACTATGGTATCACACTTGATAAGACACCTATAAGATGTGATAATACAAGTGCAATAAATCTAACTAAAAATCCAATTCAACATTCAAGAACAAAGCATATTGAAATAAGATATCACTTTATAAGAGAACATGTAGCCAATAATGAAATTTGTCTTGATTATGTGAATACTGAAGAACAACTTGCAGATATATTAACAAAACCCTTAAGTGAAGAGAGATTTTGTTATCTTAGAGGAGAATTAGGAGTTTGTGATCCTTTGGAATAGTTTTCTGAAACTCTTAAGGACATCTATCTAGATTTCATCATTTTCTTGAAAAATCTTGATATTTCAATAAGGAAATCTATCTAGATCTTGATTCATTGTTTCCCCAATTGCTAAAGAACATTAATCTATAATTTGATGATTAATTTGAATAGTTTCAAATCCTTGAAACTTAATTTTTTATCTCTGAAACTGTTAGAGTCGACTCTGACAGTTTGTGGAGTCGACACCTGAGTTTTTGATGTTCTGTCTAAGTGATTAGAGCCGACTCTGGCTTTTGTGGAGCCGACTCTAATACGAGCGCTGACAGATTTTCTGGTTCGGAGCCGACACCCAGTTTTCGGGAGTCGACTCTAAGTCGAGCTAGGTCAAAAATAAAAAGGCGGAGTCGACCCCCAATCATTCCAATCGTCTCCTAAACCTATCCAAAGAACTCCAAAGCCTTTCCAACTTCCCCAAATCTACTCAAAACCCTTGATTAATCTTCCAATCTTCTCAATGGCACCTAAGAGGCGCGGATTCGTCGGTGGAGCATCCGTTCCAACGAAGAGACGCACTGTTCGGAGGCAACCCTCGCCTTCTTCCTCTTCGGCCACTCAAGAGGATTCCCCTCCTTCACCATCTTCACCCAAGGTTGATCATTTAGCCGGTAAGACCATTACCACTGGGAGAAAAGTGAACTTTGATTTATTTGAATCGGAAGGTTTCTCTATTGGAAGAAATTTGAAGGAAATGGGATGGGAAAAAATTTGCTCACTTGATTTACCCACATATCCTGCTTTAGTAAGAGAGTTTTACAACGGATTAAGCAGAGGAGAAGGTGGATTAATAAGCATAGTAAGAGGAACAAGAGTGATAATAACCTCTGAGATTCTTGGAAACCTATTAGAAATGCCCACAATCGGATTAATGGAATATCAACATGAGGATAGAAGTGGGCACTGACAAGGATGCTAGGGAGAGATGTGACTGAGTTTGAAGAAATCTTTGCAAATCAGTTGAATCTAGAACTCAGATTATTGCATAATATCTGTGGAAGAATCTTATTTCCAAAAATTGGGAGATTCGAGTATGTCTCGGAGCGAGACGTTCTGTTGATGGACTGCATAATTACTGGAAGGCCAGTCAATTTAGCTGGCATGATGATTGGATACATGGCAGAGGCAGCTACAAAGAAGAGATCAACACTGCCATACGGTATGATTCTGACACTAATCTTTAGAAGCCAAGGTGTGCTCATTATGGAGAATGAACCTTTAAGAAAACTGAGACACACTGATTATTATAGCATATCTACTATTCATCGGATGGGCTTCAAGAAAGTAAATGGTGTTTGGATGAAGGGAGAAGAGAGGAAAGAGCAGAAAGAGAAAGAGCAGAGGAAACCAGAGTAGAAGACATCCCGGGACCATCCACTGAGGGACCATATGTCCCTGATCCATCTATTGCGGGACCTTCTTCAGCTGGACCTTCAGAGGCCGGACCTAGTTCTATTCCCTCACCTCCACATCAGCCTATAACAAATTCTGGGAGATTCTCTGATGAACAACTTGATCAGTTAAGAGGTTTGCTTGCTGAGTATGATAGCCAGAGATCTCAAGAAATTTCTAAATTAAAAGAAGACTTTAATCAGTTGAAGGAAGAACTAAATTCGAGACTGGACATGCTATCCTTTACCTTAGGCAATTCTGTTGAATCCTTTGGAGCTGAGCTTCACAAGATCTTCGAAAGGATGGAAGGCATTGCCGATGGATCAGGATCTTATGTTCATGCAACGGGTCAATTGAAGAAGGATATTGACCTTGCAGTCTCTCAAATCGAAGCTTGCCTTGAAAACTTTAAGAAATCACAAAAGGATGATGTAATGGAAATCATAGGTCATCTGAAGAAAATTGTATTCAAACACATCTGACCTTGATTTTGAGTTTGATAGTTTGTACTTAGGAAGTTTTTGAATATCTAATGTATTTCATTTTGAAATGTATATGAATCAACTAATGTAATGGTTCTTGCTTATGAAATGCAATTTCACATTTTCAAATATTGATTGCTTGGATCCCTATGCTTTATTGAGTCTACAATTTTTTTATATAACTTTCTTTATCTAATACTCTCCTTATTGCTGATAACAAAAAAGGGGGAGAGATGGTTGAGATGGTTGAATATGCAAAGAAAGATTTGTGAAAGAAGGTTGTATGCAAAGAAAGATTGAATAGGAATATTGAATATGCAAAGACTTGAAAATTTTAATGAAGGGAGAAATGGTTATATATGCATAAAGAAAGAAAGAAAGGGGGAGAATTAATTGTTTATGCAAAATGACTTGAAATGTTAATCAGTTAAAATTTGATGCTTATATATAAGGGGAGCTACTCAATGCAGGGGGAGCTTAACAAAAAGCTCATTTGCAATTTTATGCACATTAAGATTAAATATTCATAATTGATGGATTATATTGAACTCATGTACAATTTTAAAGTTTACGTTGAACATTGGCATCAAAACCTTAATTTCAAATGTTTAAGTTTCAAAATGACTATAATCCTTAGTTTGAATGAATTTTTGAATGCATATACTCAAAGTTTTTGTTATCATCAAAAAGGGGGAGATTGTTGACCCAATTGATGATTTTGATGATTAACAAAACTATTTGAGTATAACTTTTGAAGGCTCTGATGATTTTGATTTAGTGTTTCAGATTATAAGACTATTGAATGATCAAAATCAGGAGTTACATAGTGTTCTGGATCGAATCTAATGTCTAGGTAAGAATTGCAGACATTAGAGTCGACTCCGAGAATCACAGAGCCGACTCCGGAACTGGCACGGACGTTAGAGTCGACTCCGAGACTGTTAGAGTCGACTCTCACAGAAGAAGCAGAAAGTCGATTTTTCTGGCCCGACCTAGAGTCGACTCTGGGTAAGTTAGAGTCAACTCCGGAAAAGTTTCTTGTCGACCCCAGAAAAGCCAGAGACGACTCCAGAAATATCATTTTGAAATACCTCGAGCTAGAGCCGACTCCAGAAAAGTTAGAGTCGACTCCAACCCACCTGGAACGAAAAATCAAGTTGCCAGATCAGCTCTAACGGTAATATTTCTATTTTACCTTATTTCTAACGGATATATTTTGATACAAGGTACACTCCAACGGATAGTTTTCTTCCAAAAATGGTGTGAAAGAAATCTATAAAAAGGGAAGACTATTGTTCAAAAAAAACAACGGAAAATAGAAAGAAAAAGAGAGAAAATATGAGATAGACAAATCCCATTTCAAAAATCCGAGAGCCTGAATCTTAAGAGGAAAACCTTCTAGCTCAAATCCACTCCACTCCAAAAGGCTCAAGAGGAATCCAAAGCGTTCAAATCAAAGTCTTGGTGGATTTCCCAACTTGGAGAAAGAAGATTCGTTTCTTGCTTTTCAACTCTTCTCAACTGCTTCAACTGTGAAGAATCGGAGCTGAGGCTTGATTCAATCCAGCAAGGAGAAGAAGAAAAGAAGAAAAGAAGAAGGGCTCAAAAGCCAACCTATCTACAAATCAGGCTTTTCTAAACCTTGTTATTCTTAATTTATATATTTGCTCATTGAGGAGCTTTGTATTTCAAAACAATACTTATTTTGTTTGTGCCTAGTTCAATCTGGGGGATTGAACTAGAGGAGGTAGTTTTACCTCGGTTCAAGCTTGGTTAAGCTTGCGTTAGGGTTTTTGTGCTGGTGAACCCTTGAAAACCAGCTGGGTTCGTTGTGCGCCCGGGAAAACAATAAGTTCGAGTTGTGAGCTTGTAAAATAACTCTGCTGTAATCTAGGGTGATTATAGTGTGGACCCAAGTGAATCTTGGGAGTGGACGTAGGTGTTGGATACACCGAACCACTATAAAATCTTTGTGTTTGCTGTGTTCTATTGTCTTTTTCTCTATCTCTATCTTATTCACTGCACTTTATAGTTACCTTGCATTTGCTTTCATTAATCTTAAGCAAACTATTTTAAAAAGGCTAATTTTTTAAAGAACCCAATTCACCCCCCCCTCTTGGGTTGCCATCTGGGCCAACACAAAGAAATTTAAAAGATTTATGAGGAGAAAGAAACCCTTCCACAAGAAAAAATTTGGAGCTAAGTGGGAAGGAGAAAAGGATAAAAATAAGGACAAGGACAAAGAAAAAGAGAAAGACCCCTTGACTTGTTATGAGTGTAATAAACCGGGGCACTTTAGGAATGAATGTCCAAAATTGAAGAAAGCCTACAAAAAGAAAAAGAAGGCTTATGTGGCAACATGGAGTGACAGCGAGGAATCTTTTTCCGAAGAAGAAGAACAAAAGGAAGTCGCAAACGTATGTTTCATGGCGGACGACAACGATGAGGTAAGTTCCGACAACCCTTGCGATGAGTTTGCTTTTGATGAACTCTTTGATGCTTTTAATGAACTTGTTGGGGATTTCAAGGTTTTGAAAAAGAAATACAAGATTTTGAAAAATGAAAACTTAACTTTCATTCAAGAAAAGGAAAATCTTAATAATGAAGTTAAGAAACTTAAGTCTGAAAATGAAATTTTAATAAAAGAAAAAGAATCAATCTCTAATGAAAATGATAAACTAAGGAAAGAGGTTGAAAAACATAAGAACATAGTTGATAAGTTTACATTAAGCTCAACTAAACTAGACATGTTGTTAAATAGTCAAAAAGCAGTTTTTGACAAAGCCGGATTAGGATATAACACTTTAAGAAAACAAAAATCATTAAAAATATTTTTGTGCGTGCTGGCCAAAGCAATTTTACATGCTTTAAATGTAATCAAACAGGACATAAATCTTATGAATGTAAAATTCTAAAACCTAATAAAAACTTAAATGTTAAAGGAAAGAAAATATGGGTTCCGAAAGGAACAATATTTGTTGGTACTAACCATGAAGGACCCAAGAAAGCTTGGGTACCTAAACATAAAGTTTGATATCATTGTAGGAATGTCTTGTGGCCAAGAGATCAAAGAGAAAGTGGTATCTTGATAGTGGCTGCTCAAGACATATGACGGGTGACAAAGAAGAATTCATCATCCTTGAAGAAAAGAAAGGAGGAGTTATTACATTTGGCGACAATGGCAAAGGCCAAATCTTGGGGTTTGGTAACATTCAAATAACTCCCTCCACATATATTGAGAATGCACTTTATGTTGATGGTTTAAAGCATAACTTAATTAGTATAAGTCAATTATGTGACAAAGGTTTTAAAGTTTCATTTGAATCTTCTTTATGCACTGTAGCTAATCCCATTGATAATAGCATTGTTTTTATTGGAAATAGAAATGGCAATGTATACATGATTGATTTAGACAAATTGTCTACTAATAATCATTGCTTAGTTGCTAATAATGCTAATATGAATGAGATTGGTTGGCTGTGGCATCGAAGATTAGGTCACGCAAGCACACACCAGATTTCAAAACTAATTAGAATAGATTTAGTAAAAGGTTTACCTAAATTAGATTTTGAAAATAACAAGATATGTGATGCATGTCAGTTTGGAAAACAAACGAGAAGTTCTTTCAAATCTAAAAATATTGTTTCAACTTCTAGGCCATTAGAGCTACTTCACATGGACCTTTTTGGACCAACTAGAACCACAAGTCTAGGAGGAAAGAAATATGGTCTTGTGATAGTAGATGATTTCTCTAGATTCACTTGGGTAATGTTTTTAGCTCACAAAGATGAGACTTTCTCGATATTCATGAAATTCTTCAAGAAAGTAACTAATGAGAAAAACACTACCATAGTGTCTCTAAGAAGTGATCATGGAACTGAATTTGAAAATCACTTATTTGAAAGTTTTTGCAATGAAAATGGTATTAATCATAACTTTTCAGCACCTAGGACCCCACAACAAAATGGTGTAGTTGAAAGAAAAAATAGGACTCTAGAAGACATGGCCCGTACCATGCTATGTGAAAGTAAACTCCCGAAATACTTTTGGGCGGAAGCTATTAACACAGCATGTTACATACTAAATAGAGCCTTAATCAGACCTATTTTAAAGAAAATACCTTATGAATTATGGCATGATAGAAAACCCAACATTAAATATTTTCATGCATTTGGTTGTAAATGTTTTGTTCACAATAATGGTAAAAATAATCTAGGCAAATTTGATGCTAAATCTGATGAAGGAATATTCTTAGGATACTCTACAACTAGTAAAGCATATAGAGTATTTAACAAGAAAACTTTAGTTGTTGAAGAATCCATTCATGTAGTCTTTGATGAATCTTTAGCAACCCATTCAGAAAAATTTGATGATGAAGAGGATACAAACATAATTGAAAAAGATCTTGAAAAATTAAATATTGATGTATCTTTAGATCAAGAACAAGACGCTAAAGATAATGATTCACCTAAGGTTGATGATACTAACACTAATCATAATGATATAGATCTACCTAGGGATTGGAGATATGCTTATAGTCACCCTAAGGAATTGATTATAGGTGATCCATCTCAAGGAATAAGAACTAGATCATCTATGAGAAATATTAGTAATCATCTTGCATTTGTATCACAAATTGAACCTAAAACTATTGAAGAATCTGAAAAAGATAATAATTGGATGTTAGCAATGCAAGAAGAATTAAATCAATTCACTAGAAATAATGTATGGACTTTAGTTGAAAGACCTAAAAATCATTCTGTTATAGGATCAAAATGGATATATAGAAATAAACTAGATGAAAATGGTATAGTAATTAGAAACAAAGCTAGATTAGTTGCAAAAGGATATAATCAAGAAGAAGGTATTGATTTTGATAAAACCTTTGCATCTGTAGCTAGATTAGAAGCCATTAGACTATTACTTGCATTTGCATGTCATATAAATTTTAACTTATTTCAAATGGATGTAAAAAGTGCTTTTCTAAATGGATTTATAAATGAAGAAGTATATGTAGAACAACCATCAGGTTTTGAAGATCACGAATTTTCAAATCACGTTTTTAAATTACACAAAGCATTATATGGTTTGAAACAAGCACCTAAAGCTTGGTATGATAGATTAAGTAAATTTTTAATTGAAAATGATTTTATAAGAGGAAATGTTGATAAAACACTATTTTTGAAAAGAAAAGGTAAAGATTTATTGGTAGTTCAAATATATGTTGATGATATCATTTTTGGTGCTACTAACAATATTCTATGTCAAGAGTTTGCTAAGTTGATGCAGGGCGAATTTGAAATGAGCATGATGGGAGAACTCAACTTCTTCCTTGGACTTCAAATCAAACAAAGCAAAGAGGGAATCTTTATCAACCAAACAAAGTACACAAGAGAAATTTTAAAGAAGTTTGGTATGGAATCAATAAAACCCCTCGGAACACCAATGAGTCCTTCATGCAAGCTGGACAAAGATGAAGAAGGTAAGAAGATTGATCAGAAATATTATCGAGGTATAATCGGATCCCTACTTTACCTAACTGCAAGTAGACCATATAATGTTTGCTGTTTGCTTATGTGCTAGATTTCAGTCTAAACCTAAAGAATCACATTTAATTGCTGTTAAAAGAATACTAAGATATGTGAGTGGAACTAAAAATGTAGGTTTATGGTACTCTAGAGACTCAACATTAAATCTGATTGCTTACACTGATTCTGATTATGCTGGATGTAAGTTAGATAAAAAAAACACAAGCGGTGCATGCCAATTCTTAGGAAGTAACTTAATCTCATGGTTTAGCAAAACGTAAAATTCAGTTGCATTATCAACTACTGAAGCTGAATATGTAGCAGCTGGAAGTTGCTGTGCTCAAATCCTATGGATTAAGCGACAACTTGAAGACTATGGTATCACACTTGATAAAACACCTATAAGATGTGATAACACAAGTGCAATTAATCTAACAAAGAATCCAATTCAACATTTTAGAACTAAACACATAGAAATTAGATATCATTTTATAAGAGAACATGTTGCAAATAATGAAATTTGTCTTGACTATGTTAACACTGAAGAACAATTAGCAGATATATTTACAAAACCCTTAAGTGAAGAAAGATTCTGTTATCTTAGAGGAGAGTTAGGGATTTGTGATCCATTAGAATGAATTTGAAACCCCTAAGGAGATTTTATCTAAAATTCTTTCAAATCCTTGATCTTTAAGGAAATCTTATCTATAATTCACATCTAATTGATCAATACAAATCCAATGATTATTTTATCAATTTTTATGATCAATTTCTGGACTCATTTCAGAAATTTCATGTTTTTGCTCTGAAATGGTCTTGGAGCCGACTCGGTGGGTATCGGAGTCGACTCCTGGTTTCTACTGAAACTCTCGAGTCGACCCCTCCTCGGCGCGAGTCGACTCCACTTCGGGATGGTTTTCTGTGATTGTCCGGAGTCGACCCCTTGCTTTGCGGGAGCCGACTCGAAGTGGTCCCAGGTTGATTTATCTAGGGCAGAGTCGACTTGCCGTTCTTTTCTAACGTCCCAATCTCTCAAAATACTCTCTCCAAAACACTTCCCGTCCTTCCAAATTTCCTAGAATCCCTGATTAACCCTTCCAATCGACCAATGGCCCCCAAAACTCGAGGTTCCAACCTTTGTGCGACCGGTGTTAAGAGGAAGAGAGCCGTGAGGAAGACCGTAAGGCGTCCGGTTCGTGAGCCATCACCTAGCTTGGATTCAATGTCATCTTCCTCAACTCCAAATGCTTCTCCAGCTACTGCTCCTTCTCAGGTAGATAGATTAGCTGATAGAATCATTACCATAGGAAGAAAAGTGGATTTTGAGTTATTTGAGGCAGAGGGATTTCTTTTGGGAAGACAATTGATAGAAATGGGTTGGGAGAAGATCTGTTCCCTAGATTGTCCTACTTATCCCGCTCTTGTGAAGGACTTTTATAAGAACCTGTCGAGAGGAGATAATGGTCTCATAAGCATTGTTAGAGGAAACCGAATCTCAGTGACTATTGAGCTTCTTTCAAGATTATTGGATCTACCCATGTCAGGAACTGCTACATTTTCTTCGGATGATAGATGCCAGCACTTTCTAGATTACTTAACCAGGAAGTGGTCGGTTTTGAGGAAGTATTTGCCAATCAATTATCCTTAGAACTGAGATTGCTTCACAACATATGTAGTAGGATCCTTTTTCCCAAGATAGGGAGATTCGATTACGTGTCAGAAAGGGATATTTTTGTGATGGATGCTATTGTAACGGGCAAACCAATTAACCTTCCCAGTATGATCTTATGGTATATTGCCGACTGTGGAGGAAAGAGGAAATCAAGCTTGCCCTATGGTATGATCCTCACTAAGATTTTCTAGAGTCAGGGGATTGTTATTTCTGATAGTGAGCCTATGAGGAACTTGAGACACATAGATTTTTACAGCCTAGCCACTATACATAGGATGGGATTTATTAAGAAGAATGGAATATGGGAAAGGAAAGGGCTAGTAGAAGATAGAGCAGAGGATGCTGAGGCACCGGGACCATCGGTTAGACACTCTTCACCTGCACCTCCGAGCCCTCCTATTTCAGCTCCTGTTCCTACCCCTGCTCCATTGATTGATCAAGCTTCATCTTCATCAGTTGGCTTCTCAGATCTTCAGCTAAGGCAACTCAAAGGCCTTTTGGATAATCAGTCAGAGCAATTAAAATCAGAGTTTGAATATAAGTTCATGAATCTCAAGGAAACTCTATATTCTTTGGATGACCGGATCACTAAAATCGAGTCTACTCTCAGCACTTCTTCAAAGTCTTTAAGTGGAGATCTTAAGAACATATTTGAAGAACTTAAAGATGTTTGCGGAGATGGTGAAACCTACTCTAAATGCAACACAGAGCTACAAGATAAAATTTTGACTGCTTGCACCTTTGTGGATGAGAGGCTAAAAGACTATGTGAAAATACAGACTGATGGAATGAAAAACATAATTGATCATTTGACTAGGATTGTTAGGACTCATTTTTAATGTATTAGATACTCAGTCCTTGCAATGTATTGAAGTGAATGTTATGTTTTACATTTTGGTATCAATGTATTAGACACTTTGATGTATTTGACACTTTGATGTAATGAATTATCTTTTTGAATACTCAATGTATTTCTTCCTTTTATCAATGAATGAATTTGTTAAATCAAATCTTGAATGAATGAATGATAATGTTTATTGTCTCTCTACCTTTTTGTTGATAACAAAAAAGGGGGAGAGTTTTATAGTTTTATAACTGTATATGCATATGGGAGAAATTGATTGATTAATCAAATGATATTAAAATGATTGAATGAATGAGATGAGATATTTATTTAAGTTTCATAGGGGGAGCTACCTCATTCAGGGGGAGCCTAAGCCTATTTATGAAATCAAAATAAATTCACAAATCAATCATGCATAAACTCAAGGTTTTTGTCATCATTAAAAAGGGGGAGATTGTTGAAAAATTATATGCCCCAATCTTATTGATTTTGATGATTACCAAAAGCCATGTGTATATTAAAAGATGTAATGAGTTTATTTACATGAGCATTGAATTTATTTAGAACAATGAATGAGAATGATAAAGTATGACTTTATTCAAATTAAAAGTAACTTCATGTTCAATGTTTAAGCTTTCAATTAGAAATTCAATACTTAATATTGTAATCAATGAGTTTTTGGAACACTTCTTGAATTGATTCTTAATGTCAATTTTATTGTATTCAAGTCAATTCAATGATTTAAAATGAATCTGGAATAAATTTAAAGTCAATCAGAAAACTTTCTGATTTTTGATACGTTCCGGAGCCGACTCTTGAGTTTCAGAGTCGACTCCCCTCAGAGTATAGAATTGACTGTCTGTCTCGAGTCGACCCACGTAATTTCTCGAGTCGACCCCCGATTCTGTCGAGCCGACTCCATGACTGTGCGAGTCGACTCCGCTCAGACACCAGAGGTGTGTTTTTCTGAGCACTTCGCGAGTCGACCCTAACTTTTCATGAGTCAACCCCCGACTTTCAAGAGTCGACACTTTACTTTTGGTGAGTCGACCCTTTGACTTTCTAAACATTTCTATTTTTAGTATCACGACCTCGAGCCGACTCAAGAAAAGCATGAGTCGACTCCAGCAAATCTAGGCAAAATTTTTTCGAATGCTAACTCAGCGTCAACGGTAAGATTTTCGTTTAACGGCTATTTTTCTTTGTTTCTAACGGCTATATTTTTGCAGAATCTATAAATAGAGAAGCCGTTTTCAAATCAAATATATACAAACCAAGAGATATTCATTTCAAGAGAAAAGAAAAGAAAAATCAAAAAAATAGAGCTTCATTTGAAAAAATCCGTGATTCAAAATAGAGTGAAAGAAAGAGTGTGAAATCCAAGGAAGCTCCTTCTGTGTTCAAGCTCAACAATCCAAGGAAGCTTCAGAAGAAAATCCAAGAGCTATTCAAGAGCATTTCAAGCGATTTTCAATACTCAAAAGAGGAAAAGCTCAAATCAACTCCAAAGTTCATTCCGTGAAGAATCCAAGCTGAGGCCAGATTCTACACTTCAAAAGAGTTAAGGAAAAGAGGAAAAGAAGAAAAGCTCAAAGTCAACCATCTGCAAATTAGGCTTTTTTAAACTTTATTCTTACATTTGTTAATCTGCTCATTGAGGAGCTTTGTAAGTGAAAAACCATACTGTTATTCTGTGTGTCTAGTTCAATCTGGGGGATTGAACTAGTTGAGGTAGTCTTACCTTGGTACAAGCTTGGTAAAGCTTGGGTTAGGGTTTTTGTGCTGGTGAGCCCTTGAAAACCAGCTGGGTTCATTGTGCGCCCGGGAAAACAACAAGTTTGAGTTGTGAGCATGTAAAACAACTATGTTGTAATCTAGGATGATTATAGTGTGGACCCAAGTGAATCTTGGGAGTGGACGTAGGTGTTGGATACACCGAACCACTATAAACTCTTTGTGTTTGCCGTGCTTTCATTGACTCTTCCTCTATCTCTGTTTTATTCACTGCACTTTGTATTTGCATTGCTATTGCCTTCATTCTTCTTAAGCAAAATATTTTTAAAAGGCTAATTTTTTAAAGAACCCAATTCACCCCCCCCCCCCCCCCTCTTGGGTTGTCATCTGGGCCAACAAAGAAGATACAAATTTACTTGAGAGATATATTGCAAAATTGAATATTGATGTATCTTCAGATTATGAACAAGAAGCTAAAGGTGATGATTCTCCTATTGTTGATGTTGTTGATGCTAATCATAATGATGTAGATCTTCCTAGAGATAGAAGATATGCCTATGGTCATCCAAAGGAATTAATTATAGGTGATCCATCTCAAGGAGTAAGGACTAGATCATCAATGAGAAACATCAATAATTATCTTGCATTTGTATCTCAAATTGAACCTAAAATGATTGAAGAAGCTAAAAAGATAATAATTGGTTGTTAGCTATGCAAGAGGAATTAAATCAATTTACTAGGAATAATATCTGGACCCTTATAGATAGACCTAAAGATCATTCTGTTATAGGATCAAAATGGGTATTTAGAAATAAATTAGATGAAAATGGTATAGTAATTAGAAACAAAGCTAGATTAGTTGCAAAAGGATATAATCAAGAAGAAGGAATTGATTTTGATGAAACTTTTGCACCTATGGCTAGATTAGAGGTAATTAGATTATTACTAGGATTTGCATGTCATATGCATATCAATTTATTTCAAATGGATGTTAAAAGTGCATTTTTAAATGGATTAATAAATGAGGAAGTTTTTGTTGAACAACCACCTGGTTTTGAAGATCATAAATTTCTAAATCATGTTTTTAAATTGCACAAAGCACTTTATGGTTTAAAACAAGCACCTAGAGCTTGGTATGATAGGTTAAGCAAATTTCTAATTGAAAATGACTTTTCTAGAGGAAATATTGATAAAACACTATTTTTGAAAAGAAAAGACAAAGATTTATTGGTAGTACAAATATATATAGATGATATTGTATTCGGTGCTACTAACAATCTCTTGTGTCAAGAATTTGCCAAGTTAATGCAGGGTGAATTCAAGATGAGCATGATGGGAGAACTCAATTTCTTCCTGGGACTCCAAATCAAACAAGAAAGAGAGGGAATCTTCATTAACCAAACAAAATACACAAAGAAAATCCTCAAAAAGTTTGGGATGGAATCAATCAAACCCCTCGGAACACCAATGAGCCCCTCATGCAAATTAGACAAAGATGAAGATGGTAAGCCAGTTGATCAAAAATATTATAGAGGTATGATCGGATCTCTACTTTACTTAACAGCTAGTAGATCAGATATCATGTTTGCTGTTTGTTTATGTGCTAGATTTCAATCAGAACCTAAAGAATCTCACTTAATTGCTGTGAAAAGAATTTTAAGATATCTAAGTGGAACTAAAAATGTAGGATTATGGTATTCTAGAGACTCAACACTAAACTTAATTGTATATTCTGACTCTGATTATGATGGATGTAAACTAGATAGAAAAAGTACAAGTGATGCATGTCAATTCTTGAAAAGTAACTTAATCTCTTGGTTTAGCAAAAAGTAAAATTCGGTTGCATTATCTACTGCTGAAGTAGAATATATTGCAACTGGAAGTTGCTGTGCTCAAATCCTTTGGATTAAGAGACAACTTGAAGACTATGGCATAATACTTGATAAAACACCTATTAGATGTGATAATACAAGTGCAATCAATTTAACTAAGAATCCAATCCAACATTCAAGAACTAAGCACATTGAAATTAGATATCACTTTATAAGAGAACATGTAGCTAGTAATGAAATCTATCTTGATTATGTTTGTACTGAAGAACAATTAACTGACATATTTACAAAACCTTTGAGTGAAGAAAGATTTTGTTACCTTAGAGGAGAATTAAGGATTTGTAACCCTTTGGAATGATTTTGAAACCCTTAAGGAATGACTATCTAGATTTCTATTAATTTCTTGAGATTTCTTTCATAATTTTAAGGACAATTTATCTAGTCATTTAAGCAATTTAATTCTCTGTATTCCAATGATTTTTTCAAAAATTTATTGACCTTATTTTGACAAGTTTTGGCTGTTTGAAACTCATTTATTTTTCTCTGAAACTGTTAGTGGAGTCGACACCTCAATTTGAGGAGTCGACACCTCTTCTGTGTCGCTCTCGGTCTTTGACCTTGGAGCCGACACCCGCGTAAGTGGAGCCGACTCCAGTTCGGGCGCTAACTGTGTTAGCGACTTGGAGTCGACACTCGACTTTGCAGGAGTCGACACCTGGTGGTCCCAAATTAACTTTATTAGGGCAGAGTCGACACTTCTGCGATTTCTGTCTTCCCCAAACCATTTCCAAACTTTCTCCAAACCCTCTCAAAACCTCCCAAAGCCAAATACTCCCCAAATATATCATTCCCAAAGATTTCAATGGCACCTAAGCGTAGGGGATCGGTTCTTGATGCTCCCGTTGTTACGAGGAAACATACGGCGAGGCATCCAGTCCGTGAATCCACTATGAGTGATGATTCCTCATCAACACCATCAGATAATCCTGACCCCTCATCTCCACAGGTAGATACTTTAGCTGGGTGAGTTATTACAATGGGTAGAAAAGTAGATTTTGATTTCTTCGATTCTGAGGGTTTTGACATTGGAAGACAAATCAAGGAACTTGGTTGGGATAGAGTCTATTCTTTGGATGTACCCACTTATCCAGCACTTGTTAAAGAATTTTATCTAAATTTAGCTAGAGGAGATGGTGGGATCGTTAGTTCTGTAAGAGGAAAGAGGATTCATCTTACCTTCCATATTTTAGGAAATCTGTTAAATATTCCTGTTATTGGATTTGTTGAAAATATTCATAGTGAGAGATCAGCTACATTGTCAAGAATGTTAGGAAGAGAAATTTCTGAATTTGAAGAGGTTAGGGCAAACCAATTGCCACTTGAGCTAAGACTGTTACATAACATCTGCAGTAGGATTTTATTTCCCAAGGACTGGCCGTTTTGAGTATATCTCAGAACGAGACATTGTTGTTATGGATAGTATCTTGATTGATCAGTTTATAAATCTTGCTGGGATGCTGATATGGTACATGGCTGAGGCTAGGGGCAAGAAGAGATCTTCACTGCCTTACGGAATGATCCTAACCTTGGTTTTTAGGAGTCAAGGAGTAGCTATTTCTGATAATGAGCCTTCGAAGAACCTAAGGCACACTGACTACTACAGCTTGGCCACTGTGCACCGGATGGGTTTTGTGAAAGTAGATGGAAGATGAGAGAGAAAAGGGTATTCTGGCGACAGGGTTGTTGAGACGTATGTGCCTAGCCCTTCTGAGGAAGGACCTTCTGTGAGACTGAGCTTACCAGAGCCAAGTCAGAATGTACCTCCAGCTCCTCCAGCTCCTTCTACTTTTGATCTATCTTCTGTTGGTTTTTCGAAAACTCAGTTAGAACAGCTAAGAGGTATTTTTGCTATTCACAAGGAAGAGATAAAATCTGAGTTAGATAATCAATTTATGAACTTGAGAGAGACTCTTTATTCTTTGGATGAAAGAGTTGGAAAAATTGAATATACTCTTGGAGCCTCCGCAGAATCCTTAAAGAATGATCTCAAGAACATTTTTGAAGAACTTAAAGATATCTGTGGAGATTCAGAGACATATTCCAAATGTAATGCTGAACTTCAGAACAAGATTGCTTCTGCATGTACATTTGTTGATGAAAGACTGAAGACCTTTGTCAAGACTCAAAGTGAAGGAATGGCAAGAATAGTAGAAGAACTGCAAAGATGCATTAGAACTAATTTTTGATTATCTTGTAATGGAGTCTCTTTGATGATTAGTATAGTTTGAAGTTTTAATGTAATGAAGTGTAGTTTGATGATTGATGTAGTAAAGTTTCATTTTATAAAATGATGTAATGCTTGACTTTTGATGTAATGAACTTATCAAAAATGAATGTCTTTTGATCATTGAATGAACTTATCAAAAATGATGATTGATACTTAATGAATGTCCTTTTGATCTTTGAAGTATCTATTAATTTTGTTATTTTTTTGAAACTTCCTGACCTTTTTGTTGATTACAAAAAAGTGAAAGAATTATGTAAGTATTTGCAAATCGTATATGCATTGAATGTAAATCAAAAAGGGGGGAGAAATATTTAGCTTTTGTATATGCATTAAATCACATAAGTTTAATTTATTGGTATCTAGTTAATTGCACATAAGGAAAAGTAATTGCAATTGATAAAACTACCTCATTGGTATCAATCATTAAAATTTTATGTTAAAAGAAAGAATAGATGTTAAATTGAATATCATAGGGGGAGCTACCTCATTCAAGGGAAGCTTACATGTAAGGAACAAACATTTGGAAAATTTGAAAATCTTATTATTTACTCATGCATATACTCAATGTTTTTATAATCATTAAAAAGGGGGAGATTGTTGACCCAATTATTGATTTTGATGATTAATAAAAGATATGAGTATATTCATTTTGCTACTAATAGATTTAACAAGTGTTACAGGGCTTAAAAAATGTTTGATCAATCAAAAAGGATAACAAAATATGTTTTGAATCAAGATTGAAAAAGAAATCTCAAAGTTCAGAGCCTGGAGTTGACACCCGAATGGTAAGGAGCCGACCCCAAGGCGTATCAGAAAGTTTCTGGGATTTTGGCATGGTCCGGAGTCGACACCCAAGGTTTTGGAGCCGACTCCAACCTGAGATACAAAGAAGTGCATTCTGTTTTAGTTTCCGGAGTCGACACCTAGAATTCGGGAGCCGACACCTGAGTTTCCGGAGCCGACTCTAACCTGGGAACATAGAGCATGTTTTATGGACTATTCTGGAGCCGACACTTATAGTTTTCCGGAGCCGACTCCCAAAAGCAACGAGCTGACACTTAACTTTTTCGGAGCCGACTCCCCAACAACTTTTTATTTACTATTTTTGAACACCCGATTTGGAGCCGATACCTGAAAAGTTGAAGCCGACTCCAACCTGTCAGGAACGGATTTTCTATCTGTCAGAATGTACTCCAACGGTAAGATTTCTTTTCACCTAACTTCTAACGGTTATTTTCTTTGTGTGTAGAAGAATCCAAACGTCTCCAATGGCTAGTTTTTCCTTCTAAAATGTGGATTAAGGGATCTATAAAAAGGGGACCATCCGTTTGAAAACGGGACGAAAAATTTAAGAGAAAATAGATTAAAAAAATTCGAGAAGTCTTGAGCAAGAAATCAAAAAGAAAAGAGTCAAAGTTCAAATCCATCAACTCAAAAAAGCTCAAAGAGAAATCCAAGGCATTCAAGCTCAAAATCGAAGGATTTCCTAAGTGAAGAAATTAGAAGCAAAAGCTCTGATTTTTCCATCTTCTCAACTGCAAGTTTTTGAAGAATCTGAGCTGAGGCACTGATTCAACCTCTCCAAGAAGAAGAGGAAAAGAAGAAAAGCGCACATTCAAAGATCTTCAAATAGGCTTTTCTAATCCTTGTTTAGTTTATTTCCTATTTGCTCATTTGAAGAGCTTTCTTGTATCTTAAACTCTATTCTCATTTACTGTTTACTAGTTCAATCAAGGGATTGAATTAGTTGAGGTAGTTTACCTCGGGGACAAGCTAAGGATAGCTTGTGATTTGGGTTTTGTGCTGGTGAGCCCGAAAAACCAGCTGGGTTCGTTGTAATCCCCGGGGAAACAACAAGTTTTGAGTTGTGAGCTTGTAAAATAACTCGGCTGTAATCAAGTAGATTATAGTGTAGACTCAAGTGGTACTTGGGAGTGGACGTAGGTGTTGGATACACCAAACCACTATAAAATCCCTGTGTTTGCCGTGTTTTGACTTTCTTACTCTATCTCTTCATTTGTGCTTATCCAGCATATAATCCCATTTATTCCAAAGCACATATTTTTTTAAAAAGAGGCTAAATATTTTTTTAAGAACCCAATTCACCCCCCCCTCTTGGGTTGCCATCTGGGCCAATAATGTTTAGGATCAAGCCCCTTACCATCTTACCAAAAGCTATAGCTATAAGTAAAGGCGATACTTTATTTCCTTAAGCCCCAAGGATGTTCTCTGCAGGGCACCCCCCACAGTTCACAATGGTAGCGCAGAGCCCCACGCTAAGTGGCGGGCGGACATGAGGGGCTTCGCAGTGCGTCCATGTGGCACGCACCGGTTGGTTGGGCTGTCAAGCATCGATGCCATATGTGGGCCCCATAAGCCCATGGCAGTGAATCACAAGGGAGACGCTGGCCCCTATAAGCCAACAGTTGTCCCCTTCGCTATATAACTCTGTCCGGGGGCTTGGGACACCTATCTTCATAGGAATGACGGCTTCGGATCCGAAAACTAGGCTGAAAGGAGTTTCTTCGGTGGGTGCTCATGGCATTGTATGGTAGGCCCATAGTACACTGGGGAGCTCCTCCACCCATCATCCTTTGTAGTCATCTAGCCGGGCCCTAAGTCCTTGGAGAATAATGTGATTGGTTACCTCGGCTGCACCATTGGTCTGAGGGTGCCCCACAAAGTTGAACCGTTGATGAATATCCAGCCCAGTGCAGAACTCTCGAAAGGCCGCGTTGTCAAACTGTCGGCCATTGTCAGTGACGAGGGTGTGCGGCAACCCAAACCGGCACACTACAAACTTCCAAAAGAAGGTTCTCACCTTGCCCTTGGTGATCTTGGCGAGTGCTTCGGTCTCGATCCACTTGATGAAATGGTTGATGGCTACCAGTAGGAATTTACGTTGACCGGAGGCCGGAGGGAATGGTCCCAGGATGTCCGTACCCCACTGGGCGAAAGGCCAAGGTGCGGCTAGGGGGGTCAACTGGGACGTTGGTTGGCATTGAATATTGGCATGGCGATGGCAATCGTCGCATTTCTTGACAAGCTTGGATGCATCCTCCTTCATTGTTAGCCAATAATATCCTTGTTGCAAGGCTTTGTATGCCAGATCTCTGTCCCCCAAATGATATCCGCATATGCCTTCATGTATCTCCCGCAGGATATAATCCGCCTCTGTGGGGCCGACACACCTGAGGACTAGGTACAAGAATGACCTTCAGTAGAATTTTCTTTCCATTATAAAAAACTTCGGGATCCATCTTTTGAGCTGCTTGGCCTCGGCCGGGTCTTCGGGGAGGGTACCGTTGGTGAGGTACTGGACATAAGCATCCATCCAGGAAGGCTCTTGCTCAACTGGTAGGGATTCTTCTGTTGCTTCGATACTTGGGGCTTCAAGATGCTCTATGTAAGCTCTTCCCAACATCCCGTCAGCTGAGGTGGCAAGATGGGACAAGACGTCTGCTCTAGCATTCTCCCCTCGAGGAATGTAGCTGACATTGAAGTAGGTTAAGAGAGAAGCTTGCGACTGCACCATACTCAAGTAGCGGGACATGATAGGATCCTACGCTTCATATTCTCCTGTGATTTGGCCAGTGACCAGCTGGGAGTCAGTGAATACTCTAATGCGCTTCACCCCGAGCTCCCGGGCTAATCTTATTCCAGACAGTAGGGCTTCATACTCCGTCTGATTGTTGGTGGCTGGAAAGAGAAAGCGGAGTGCGCACTCGGTTACAACTCCGTCCGGGTTGGCCAGGATGAGGCCCGCTCTGCTCCCTTCAGAATTTGATGCTCTGTCCACATGAAGGATCCATTCATCCTCTCCGGTCCCAGGAGTTGAGGGGTTTACAGGGGCCTCTTCGGGTTGCTCCTCGCCCCAGATGCATTCGACCAAGAAATCTGCCAGGACCTGGGATTTCATGGCTGACTGGGGATGAAAAGATAGGTCAAATTCTCCCAGCTTGAGCACCCACTTTACTAGTCGGCCCGAGGTGTCCGGGCGAGTGAGAATCGCCTTGAGAGGTTGGTCCATGACCACTACGATTGGATGAGCTTGAAAATATGGTCGGAGGCGCTGGGCGGACACAATCAGCGCGAAGATAATCTTCTCAATCTTTGAGTACCTGGTCTCCGTATCGTGGAGCACCTTGCTAGTGTAATATATCAGCTTTTGTGTGCCATTGGCATCCATGGAAACCAGCACGGAACTGACATCTTCAGGAGAAGCAACGAGGTATAGAAGAAGTTCTTCTCCACCCATTATCTTGGACAGCATCGGCGGGATGGATAGAAATTCTTTCAGTCCCTCGAAGGCCTTCTGACACTCTTTCATCCATTCGAATCAATTGGCCCTACGGAGCACCTTGAAGAAAGGCAAGCACCTTTCAGCGGACTTGGACAAAAAGCGGCTCAAGGCCGCCACCCTTCCCGTCAGGCGTTGCACTTCATTCTTGTTGGTGGGAGACCTCATGTCCAAGTTGGCTTGAACTTTATCAGGGTTCACCTCGATTCCTTGTCGGATCACCAAGAAACCCAAGAATTTACTGGCTGTCACCCCAAAGGCGCATTTGTGTGGGTTCAGCCTCATCTGGTATTGGCGGAGGTTGTCAAAGGTCTCCGTTAGGTCGGCGATATGGTTGGTGGCGTGGACACTTTTTGTCAGCATGTCATCCACGTACACTTCCATATTGCGCCCAATTTGGTCTTCGAAGACTTTGTTCATTGGCCTTTGGTAAGTGGCCCCCGCGTTCTTCAGTCTAAATGGCATTACCTTGAAGCAGTACAATCCCTTCTCAATTATGAAGGAGGTAGCTTCCTCATCCACTGGGTTCATCCTGATTTGGTTGTACCCGAAGAAGGCATCCATGAAACTAAGGGTCTCATGGCCGGATGTAGCGTCCACCAGTTGATCGATCCGAGGAAATGGGAAGCTGTCCTTGGGGCATGCTTTGTTGAGGTCGGTGAAGTCTATGCACATCCTCCAGCTCCCATTAGTCTTACAGACCATCACAACGTTAGCCAACCATTCAGGGTAGTGAACTTCCCGAATGTGGCCTACAACTATCAGCTTACGGACTTCCTCATCGATAGCTTTCTGTCTATTCGGAGCAAAGCTCCTTTTCTTCTATCAGACCGGCCGGCACTCTGGCTTGAGGTTGAGCCGATGGGTGATCATCTCCTCAGGGATGCCTGGCATATCCGATGATGACCATGCAAAGATGTCGGCATTAGCATGCAGGAAAGTGAGGAGCCAATCGCGTGCCTCTTTCGGGAGCAGTGCTCCAACCTGGATGGTCCTCATCGGGTCCTATCCCAAGGGGAAGGTTAGGAGGTGCTCGGCTGGCTCTCCTCTCCTCCCCAATTCTCGAGGGTCAAGTGGCTCAGGCGCTACTGCCGACACTGCCTCCAGCGGACTGGGGGATAAGTGGCAACAAAGTGGTGGTGGGCTTTGCTCTCCCTTCATCTCTCTGACCCCTTCGTCGGTGGAAAACCTTACCAACAATCTCTTGGTGGAGATGATGGCATCTAGCAAATTCAAGCATGGCCTTCCTAGGATAGCGTTGTAAGCCAACGGGATCTGGACCACTAAGAAATTTATGACTACCGTACTCTGACGTGATGGAGTCCCAGCCATGATAGGGAGGGTGATCTCCCCTTCGATGCTCACAGAATCTCCAATAAATCCCATCAAAGGCATGGTGATGGGTCGAAGGGAGGAGTTTGACAGGTTCATTCGAACAAAGGCCTCGTAGCTCAAAACATCCACAGAACTTCCACTATCCACTAAAATTCTTTTTATAGGATGTTTGGCTATGGTCATGGACACGATGATGCTGTCATCATGCTTATTAACTACCCCATCTAAGTCCTTCTTAAAGAAAGGAATTATAGAATCTACCCCCTCTCGTCATCTTTTCGAGCTGCTACCTACCCCCCAAGAAATCATGGCTATTATCTTTTCTGTAGGGGCATTGTCGATGCCGGTCTGAAGCGCAGGAGGCACCGATGACCTCGAAGTAGGAAGGTTCCCTCTTCGAATGAACTTGCCCAAGTGATCCTGCTGGACAAGCTCTTCAATGGCCTTCTTCAAATGGCGGCAGTCCTTAGTGTCATGACCGTAGTTTCGATGATACCAGCAGTAAAGTTCTTTGCTGCGGGGGATCCCTGACTTCATGGGAGGTGGACATCAAAAATAGGGCTCCTCCTCGATCTCTAGTAGGATGTGGGACATTGGAGCCAAGAGGGGGGTGAACTGCTCCTTGGGAACAAGCATCTGAGGCCGGTGGTTGAGCGATGGGGAGGCTCAGGCTTCCTGGACTGTGCTCCAGCAGGCTCCATGGATGCCAGTTTTTTGTTGAAACTTTTATCAGCCTCCCTCCTAGAAGAGTCCGCTTCGTCGGCGTGAATGTACTTCTACGCCCGGCTTAAAAGCTCAACGTAGGAGCCAGGAGGCTTCTTATCTAGGGAATAGGCAAATCTAAAAGGACGAAGTCCTCGCTTCAGGGCCAAGGTGGCTACAGAATCATCCAAGTTATACACCTCCAGCGCCGCCTCCTTGAACCGAGCAACGAAGTCCTTCAGGATCTCGCCACTCCTTTGCTAGACAGCGAACAAGCTATCGGCAACTCGAGGGATCTTTCGGCACGCGTCAAAGTAGGTTGGGAAAGATCGCTCAAGCTGTCTGAAGGAATTGATGCTGTGCGGTGGCAAGCGGGAATACAACGCACGCGCCGCCTTACGAAGTGTGGCAGGAAAGGCGACACACAGGAGGGAGTTCATCGCTCCCTGGACTTGCATGAGAACCTTATAGCTCTCCAAGTGGTCTAGAGGGTCAGTCGTGCCATCGTATGGGTCCAACTGGGGAAGACAGAACCGGGGCAGAACCGACTCCTCCATGATGCGGCGGGAGAGCGGGGGACGGTGATCGTAGTCCATCTCGTGAGGGTTGGTGATCCGGTGACTAAGCTCCTCCAACCGTTGACGATACTCATTGAGCCGCTCTTCGGCCCGATGAGTGGCCTTCCTGTTGGTGTCGTCTTTAGAGGAGTCAGAAGATGAAGCCGAGGAAGATCGCCGGTGCAAGGAGTACACCCATCTTGGCTCCTTCTCACCAAGCCGCCGGTGAGAACGATCAGAATGGCGGGAGATAGACTGCCATCACTTTGAAGTCTTCCAACGACGAGGTTCAGGGGGGAGTGGTGGGAGGCCTCAGGTGGAGTCCTGCCTCGATGAGATTGATTTGCTCCATGCCCCCCTTCGTGAGGTGGAGGGAGCTGAGGCATGGTGGCAAAGTATTGTTCCTGTAATCCCCGCACCACTGTCATCAGGTCCTGTACCTGATGAGCTAGGACATCAAGCCAATCTGACTGGTTCATCTGTGGTGGTACAGGGGACGGAACATGGAGGTTGGCCTCCGATTGTTCAGCCCATGGAAGGCGTTCCGCGGCCTGGCTGGTGGAAGCTTCCTGAGCTCATGTTGTCACCATCGTCTTCCTTGCAAAAGCAGTGGGGTCGCAAGGAGAACTTTTGCCTACCGCGTGCGTGCTCCTCTACCTGGCGCGCCAATATATTGCTGCCAAGTCACTTGTGATGAGCGCCGGGTGGGGTGAGATCTTCGGGGACCTCCAAAGAAATGGTAAAATCGTCTTCTTCCTCCAAGGACCTGAAAGAAGTCCCAGGCCGGTGATTCTGGCGGGGACCCTCCGATGCTCAAGTTAGCGAGCTTGTTCAACAGGAATGTATTGCGTGTGTGTGTTTTAAAGGAGAAGAAGAAGAAGAAGGAGATCCCCTGCCCTAAGCTCGGGGTCCTCCTTTTATACCTGTCCGGGGGTTCCCTTTTACCTCGTTCTGTTGGAGGCATCGAATCTTTCTTGTTAGGATGAGCTCCGTGAACGGCAGGTGGTTGGGCTATTGCTGAATGAATATCGTGCATATTGGCAACTGCGGGGTGTGTTACACTTATCCGTGATTTCGGCGAGCGAGATATGCAGTAGTGGATGTCTCGAATCCCAAGGTCCGATATCCAAGGTTGGCTTTACTATGCTAGGAAAGCACACAACATAAGGCACCAAGTTAAAGCCGATGCCGAAGCTGGATGTCGGAGCAGGAGGTCGGAGCCAGAGCCAGAGGCCGGAGTCGAAGCTGGAGGCCGGAGCCGGAGCAAGAGGCCGAAGCGAGGGCGAGGCCAAAACTGGAGGCCGGAGCCGAAGCCAGAGGCCGGAGCCGATATCGGAAGCCAGAGTTGGAGGCTGGGGCCAGAGCCAAAGGCCGAGAAATCAAGGGCTGAGGTGAGAGTGCCGATGCCCAAAAATGAGCTATCAAATCATTTGATTTCGGGAATTGCGCAGGGCGTTATGCTGCCGCCCAGAGGAGGTGATCACCCACATCAGTAATCCTTCAAAAGGATTTAAATACAAGATCAAATGGATGATTTTAAGGAGAAAGAAAGAAGAGAAACTCAAGAAAAATCAAAGAGAAAGCTAAGAGATTTCCGCCTTCATATTTTCAAGAGCTCCTATGCTTCAATGCATCCAAAGTCATTAAAAGCTCATTCAAGGATCTACTCTCAAGAAGCTTCCTTAAGTGCTCAAGCTATATTATTCAAGAAGAAAAATTTCATTTAAGAGGAGTCCTTCTCATAATTTAAAAAGTGACATTATTATTTTATTTGCTTACTTAAGAGTTTTAATACTCTGATTCTTGTATCCTTTCTTACTTGTTTGAGTTTCAACTGGGTTGAAATTTGTCTTGGGTATACCAAATACAAAATTGATGGTTTGTTTGGCCTCCTCGTGCCATATAAACAAGAAGCCAGCTGAGTTAGCTAAGGATTGTAATCATTGAGAAAATGATTAATAGAGTGAATTCCCAAAAGATTCTTAGGAATGAATATAGATGCAAGGTTGGCACCAAACCGCTATAAATTCATTTTGTTTATGTGTGATTGGCTTTTTATGTTTAATTGCATTTCACTTCACCTCACTTCATATGGTATTTTCTGATCTTTGGTTTCAAAATTGAACGTACTTGCTAATTTTTTAAAAGAATCCAATTCAGCCACCTCTTGAATTGCTTAACCGAGCAACAATAATATTATACTATATAACGTTATAAATTTATAATAATACTATAATATTATATCACAATATTGGATATTACGTTATTAGATAATAATGATCATAATTTTAATAATGTATTATAATGTAATCATTAAATAATAAAACAATATATTATAATACTTTTATATTATGATTATTATTATATTAGAATATTATTATTCTTTCTGATATGTTGTAATGCTATAATATAATATATTTTAATATTGTTACATCATAATATTATTAAAATAATATATAATAATGAATTTAATAGCATAAATAAATAAAAGTATTATATAATATTTTTTTACTATTTAGTTATATAAATATTTTTTAATTCATTTGTGATATGGCTGATGAAGCCACATGGGCAATCATGGAAAAATCGACTACGTGGCATGGACACTTCCAAGCTAGCGAGGCATCCCCGACTTCTTCAAGTCGACCCCGTCGGCCCCGGTACCTCCAAGCTAGCCAAGGCAGCCCCAACTTCTTCAAGTCGGCCCCGTCGGCCCCGACACCTCCAAGCTAGCCGAGGCGGCCTCGACTTCTTCAAGTCGGCCCCGTCGGCTTCGGCACCTCCAAACTAGCCGAGGCGGCCCTGACTTCTTCAAGTCGGCCCCACGCCTACCAAGACCATCAACCTTATGACTTATGTAGACTGACGCAGCCAGGCCCACCTACCGCCTGACCATGCCGTCGATGGGACTAGGCCCACCAACCAACTGATTCCGCCAATCGATGGGACTTGGCCCACCAACCACCAGTTTCTCCCCTCTTCAATGGGACAAGACCTACCGATCAGCCCAAACTCACGTAACTCCCATGTGTTACGCAGACATCTCTCCCTCACGGAATTTCACTTGGCTAATCCCCATGCAAGCTTCAACCGCCTATAGAAGGTAAGTCCACTGGAGACTCAGGTATGCGAACATAAGCACCCACTTATTCTCTCACCTCAGAGAACTTCCACCTCTCGGAGCCTTCTCTTCCCTAAAGAGCTCTCTCGAGCTCTTCCTCAGATGTGACCTTGGTTGCTGACTTGGGCATCGGAGGGTCTCGACCGGAGCACCCCTCCAGTCTTGGGACTTCTTGCAGGTTGTCCAGCTAGGTGAGGATCCCACCAGCAAGCAGATTATTCTTCCCTGCGCTCAAGACCAGCGATCGGGCGTCAACAGATTGGTGCGCCAGGTAGGGGGGGAGAAAGAAAGTGCGAACCTTACAATATTCACTCGCAGGCATTCCCTCCTTTTTCTTCACTAAGCAATGGTGATGACGCGGGCTCAAGATGCTTCTACCAGTTACTCTGGGAGGTATCCCCCATCGGCTAGGTAGTAGAAAGTTAACCTTCCTACTGCTGATCCTCTCGTCATCTGCCCACTTCCAGATGCAGCTGCCCTAGCTGATCAGCTGGAGGCCCTTACCCAACAAGTCCAAGCCCTCACCGTCATGGTCCATGGACTTCAGGAGCAGTAGTCCGTGGCCACCCAGTACCAGACCACTCCTCCTGCCAATCAGCAGTCTGTGAGGGGAGGCTCTCCCCAGCGAGAGGCCGGTCATCGCCGAGCTTCCCCTAGGAAGCCTCATCGTGAGCCCCCCAAGAGGCCACGATCCCCCGACTATGGCCCGAGCAAGTTCCCCCTGGATCCACAGGACCAGGAGGAACCAAAGCCGAGGTCTCACCTCCCGCGCCCCTCTCCATCTTCCTTTTCTTCATCCTTTGAGCCATCCAGAAGGACCCCAGTGATTAGCCACCAAGTGGAGGAGTGCCTGGATGAGTACTATCGGCGGCTGGACGAGCTCGCCAGAAAGATCATGAACCAGCCGGAGGAGGAGTATGACACTCGTCCTCTCTACACCCGCCGAATATTGGAGGAGCCCGTACCCTCTAGATTCTGCTTCCCTCAGATAGATCCGTACGACGGTACAATGGATCCTCTCGATGACCTCGAGAGTTACAAGGCCATGATGCAGGTCTAAGGTGCTACGGATGCCCTTCTATGCAAGGCTTTCCCCACCACTCTACGAAAAGCCGCTCATGCCTGGCACATGCACCTGTTCCCTCACAGCATCGATTCTTTCTGAAAGCTAGAAAGGGCCTTTTTGGCGCATTTTGATGCCTGCCGAAGGATCCCGAGAGTCGCTAACAGCCTCTTCTCTATGCGTTAGAAGGAAGGGGAGTCACTTCGGGACTTTGTGGCCCGATTCAAGACCGCCGCCCTCGAAGTCTACCATTTGGACGACGCGGTGGCGATGCTAGCTTTGAAGCGAGGACTCCTCCCATCCCACTTCACCTTCTCTCTGGATAAGAAGCTCTCGAGCTCCTATTTTGACCTCCTCCTCCAGGCGCAGAAGTACATCCGCGTGGATGAGGTCGACCTCACCCGCCGAGAATCCACAAGAGGGTTTAGCCGAAAGCCTACTCGTCTGGAGCCAAGCAGATCTTCTCGCCCCCGGCAGCCCGAGCCATCCCGCTGGCCGAACCACAGGTGCCAGAGCCTCGCCCCTCTAGAGAGCGAGCTCACACCCCTCCTTGCCCCTCACTCTTATATCCTCATGGAGATTGAGAGCGAGCCTTACCTCCAGCGATCTTCTCCCATGAAGAAGGGCCTCCTCCCCTGCGACAAAAGCCGTTATTGCTGTTTCCACTGGGACTACGGCCATGACACTGACAACTGCTACAACTTGAAGCGTGCCATTGAGGAGCTCATCCAGTGGGGCTACCTCAAGAAATATATCCAGAACGCACCCCCGCCAGTGCCAGCTCTCATGGGGCCTCCACCTATTCAGGCCGCCATCGATAATACCCCCATGGAGCAAACGGTTGGAATGGTATCTTGGGGGCAGCTTCTTCATCTAAGCAGCCGAGAGGGGAGGAGGCACCATACAATGTAGTTCCCGGGGCAGGGTCGACAGTTGTTGAGAATGTAAGTAATGAAGGCATCGTTATCTCCATGAAGATTGCCAAACACTATGTAAAAAGGATATTAGTTGATAGTGGCAGCTCAGTTGACATCCTTACTTACGATGCATTTGTTAGGATGGAATTATCCCTTGATTCTCTTCAGCCCGTGATGGCCCCTCTAGTCGGATTCACTGGAGATTCAGTGAGTGTTGAAGGAAAAATTTCTTTGCCTGTGACGACCGGGACACCACCATACCAGAGCACCACCATCATGAAGTTCTTGGTCGTGCGAGTCCCCCTGGCGTACAATGCCATCCTCGAGTGGCCAGGCCTTAATCTTTTGGATGCGGTCATCTCGACTCGGCGGTTGCTCATGCAATTCCCCACCAGCGACGGGATCGGTGAGATGCGAGGCAAAGTCAGCACGGTCCTGTCTTGTTACCATGCGGCATCAAGTCCTCAGGAGGCCGAGCCGGCCTCGGAAGTGCCTGACCCTAGGGAGTCCAGCAAAGGGGGAGAACCGGCCGAGCAGCTCTTAACTTTTCCCTTTGGAGACGACCCGGCGAAGACTGTGCGCATCGGCAGACTCCTCCCCCAGAGGACCGTGATCGCCTCCTGACTTTTCTATGGGCCAATTCGGATGTATTTGCCTGGTCGGCCTCTGACATGCCTGGCATCCCTTTGGAGGTGATCACCCATAAGCTCAACATCGACCCGAAGCACCACCTGGTCCATCAAAGGAAGAGAAGCTTTGCTCCCGAGCGGCAAAATGCCATCGACGAGGAGGTCAGCAAGTTGCTCGGTGCGGGTCATATCCGAGAAGCACATTACCCCATCTGGCTGGCTAACGTGGTCATGGTCCGAAAGGAAAATGGAAGCTGAAGAATCTGCATCGACTTCACCGACCTGAACAAGGCATGCCCAAAGGATAGTTTCCCCCTGCCCTAGATCGACCAGCTGGTGGACTCTACCTCCGACCATGGGCTTCTCAGTTTCATTGATGCTTTCTTTGGGTATAACCAAATAAAGATGGACCCGAGCGATGAGGAGCACACATCCTTTGTGACAGAGAAAGGCATTTATTGCTACAAGGTGATGCCCTTTGGCCTCAAGAATGCGGGGGCAACCTATCAAAGGTTGATGAACAAAGTCTTTCAAGATCAGCTAGGCTAGAACATGGAAGTCTACGTGGACGACATGCTGACAAAGAGCGCTCGTGCTTCCGACCAAGTCTTCGACCTAGAGGAGACTTTCAACAACCTCCGTCGTTTTCAAGTCAAGTTGAACGCTAAGAAGTGTGCCTTCGGCGTCATAGTGGGCAAGTTCTTAGGCTTTATGGTGACTCAGCGAGGGATCAAGACAAACCCAGAGAAGATCAGCGCCATCCTCAACATGAGGCCGCCATCTAGTAAGAGGGAAGTGCAGCGGCTCACGAGGAGGATGGCGGCTCTAAGTCGTTTCCTCTCCAAGTCAGCCAAGAGGTGCCTGGTGCTTGCCCTTCTTCAAAGCCCTGCGGAAGGCCAACATCTTCAAATGAATGGATGATTGTCAAAAGGCCTTCGATGGCTTGAAGGCGTTCCTATCCTCCCCACCACTCCTGTCAAAGCCAAAAGACAGGGATATTCTCTTTCTCTATCATACCACCTCTCCAGAAGTCATTAGTTCCGTCCTGGTGCGTCTTGATGCCAATGGAACCAAGAGACCTGTCTACTATGTGAGCAAGGTGCTTCATGATGCAAAAGTTAGATACTCCAAGACTAAAAAGATCATCTTTGCTCTGATCGTCTTCACCCGGCATCTTCGTCCATATTTTCAAGCTTATCCTATCGTGGTGCTCATGGACTAGTCCCTCCGAGCCATCCTGGCTCATCCAGACACCTCAAGCTGACTAGCTAAATGGGCCATCAAGCTGGGAGAGTTCGACCTCTCTTTCCAGGCTCGATCAGCTCTAAAGTCCCAGGTCCTGACCAATTTCCTAGTCAAGTGCACCTGGACGGAGGAGTCGATCAAGGAGATTCCCACAAAGTAGCCTGATGCCGAGCCAGACGATGGCGGGGAGTCCTGGATCCTCCACATTGATGGCGCTTCAAATTCCCAAGGAAGCAGCGCTGACCTCATCCTCATGGGCCCGGATGGAGAGAAGGTGGAGTGCACCCTTCGGTTCCTATTCAAAGCTACAAACAATCAGGCCGAGTATGAAGCCCTGCTGGCAAGGTTGAGATTAGCCCAAGAATTTGGAATAAGGCACCTCAGAGCTTTCACTGACTCGCAACTCATCTCCGGATAAATCAACGGAGAGTACGAGGCGCGTGACCCCACCATGGCCCAGTACTTGAGCAAGGTTTGGCTCTTGGTCTCTCCACTAACTTATTTTAGCTCAGCTACATCCCTCGGAGTGAGAATGCCAAGGCCGACACCCTTTCCCGCTTGGCCACCTCCACCGACGGCTTCACAAGGGACGCCTACATTAAGCACCTGGAGAGGCCCAGCATAGAAGATAAAGAAGAAGTCCTCCCACTGACCCAAGAGCCAACTTAGATGGATCCCTACATCCGCTACCTCACAGACGGCACCCTCCCTGCTAATCGCGATGAAGCTAGGCTGCTCAAATGGAGAGCCTCCAAATTCATCCTCCTAGACGGTCATCTGTACAGAAGATCATTTTCCTACCCCCTACTCAAGTGCATAGGACCTGCCGATGCCGACTACATCCTTAGAGAAATTCATGAAGGTATCTGCGGGAACCATCTGGGGGGTAGGTCCTTAGCCCAAAAGGCCCTCCATCAAGGGTACTTCTGGCTCACCATGAGGGAGGATGCCGCCAAGTTGGTCCAGAAGTATGACGGCTGCCAGCGACACACACACATCCAGCACCAACCCTCTGTCCCTTTGAATCCGCTCTCGACCCCATGGCCCTTCGCCAGTGGGGAATGGACATCCTTGGACCATTCCCCCTAGTTTCAGGATAGCAAAGATTCTTGCTCGTCGCCATTGACTATTTCACCAAGTGGGTCGAGGTTGAGGTCGAGGTGTTGGCCAAGATCACTGAGAGCAAAGTCAAAGCCTTCTTTGGAAGTTAGTCATATGCTATTTTGGCCTGTCTCACACTCTTGTCACCGACAACGGTCGCCAGTTTAACAACACCACATTCAAGACCTTCTGCGACGAGTTAGGAATTCGCCACCGATCCACCTCTGTCGGCCACCCGCAGACTAATGGAGAGGCCGAGGTCATGAATTGTACCATCCTCAGAGGGCTCAGAACTCGGTTGGATGGATCCAAAGGCCGGTGTGTAAAAGAGCTTCCTAGTGTGCTGTGGGCCTACCACACGACCCCAAGGGCTCTGATAGGAGAAACCCCCTTCAGTCTAGCCTTCGAGTCCGAGGTGGTCATCCTCATCGAGATCGGACTGCCAAGCCCATGCGTGGAGTCCTACAATGACTTCATTGACAAAGTACATGATCGGGCACGGTTGCGTATGGCAATTTTCCACCAACGGGCGGCCAAGTACTACAATGCCTGGGTCCGCCCCAAAGTATTTCGCTCTGAGGATCTGGTTCTAAGGAAGGCTGAGGTGTCCAAGCCCATGGAGGGGGAAAAACTATCTGCCAATTGGGAAGGTCCTTACCGTGTCGTCGAGGCGCTCCACCAAGGAGCGTATCGAATTGAAGAGCTCAATGGCCGACCCATTCCGCATACTTGGAATGCTGACAACCTTCGCCGATATTATCAATGATGTATCTCCTTACATTATAAGCAATAAGAGACCTTCTTCAACACCGCGGTCAATCCTTCCTTGCGTCCAAGGACCAGATCTCACAAAAAATCTTGCCGGCATCGCGGCCCACAGGATACCACTTGGCCTCGGCACGGCGGTGCCCCCGAGTCGGTTCAAGACCCTAAAGGCTCTGTACCTGATTGAGTCACCTCTCGGGCGGCGCACAAACCCCCAAGGCGGTTCAAAAGGAGTTAGCTAACATTGCAGGCCACGGGACCCACTCGGCCCCGGCACGGCGGTGCCCCCGAGTTGGTTCAAGACCCTAAAGGCTTCGTAACCGGTCGAGTCGCCCCTCGGGCGGCGCACAAACCTCCGAGATAGTTCAAAAGGAGCTCACCAGCATCGCGGCCCATGGGACACCACTCAACCCCAGTACGACGGTGCCCTCGAGTCGGTTCAAGACCCTAAAGGCTCCGTACCTAGTCGAGTTGCCCCTCGGGCGGCGCACAAACCTCCAAGGTGATTCAAAAGGAGCTCGCCTATTGTGAAAATTATTGAGAAATTATTTACCTAATTAATTGATTTTGATGATTAACAAAAGTCATGAGTATATTCATTGTGCTTCTAATAAATTTGATAAGTGTTTCAGGGATTAAGATCAGTTATTTATCCAAATGATACTTAGAAATCAGTTTTGAATTGAATTTCAATGGAATTTATTTAAGTTTAGAACTTGAGCCGACACCTAGAACCTCTCGAGCTGACTCCAGAGCATATCAGAATAGTTCTATATTTTCGGCACATTTCGGAGTCGACACCTAGAATTTTGGAGCTGACACCTAAAGTTTTCGAATTCTACACATGAATTTTGAGAGCTGACTCTAACCTGAGTTATAGAAACTATGTTTTCGGAGCAATTCTTGGAGCTGACACCTCAGAAATCGGGAGCCGACTCCAGTCGCGATGAGTCGACACTTTGCAAAGTCGGAGCCAACTCCACGATGGATTGCTTTTTGCTATTTATGGAAACACGATCTGGAGCCGACACATGAAAAGTTGAAGCCAACTCCAACTTGTCAAGAACTATTTTTAAAAGTGCCAGATCAGCTCTAACAGATATATTTTTCCACCTAACTCTCAACGGATCTATTTTCTTACGTGGAGAATCATCCAAGGTACTTTGTAATGGCTATTTTCTCATCGAATCTTGGATTAAGACTCTATATAAAGAGGGATTCGTCCGTTTGAAAAGAAGAACGAAAATAGAGAGAAAATAAAGGAAAAATTGAGAGATATTTAAAGGAAAAAATTTTGAGTCCACATCTATCATTCAAAGAGAGATTCAAGAGAAATCCCAAGCCCTAAAAGTTCAAATTCAAAGGATTCTCAATGGAGAAGAGAAGAAGAGCAAAAGCCCTATTTCCTCAAAGTTCTCTCCAACAGATTTCGATCAAGAATCAGTGCTGAAGCTTGATTCAACCATTCAAAAGGAGAAGAAGAAAAGAAGAAAAGAAGAAAAACTCAACCTTAAATCGCTTCAAACAGGCTTTTCTAATCTTGTTTTATTTACATTGCATATTTGCTCATTTAAGGAGCTGTTAATTGCTGTAAACTTTATTTGAATTGTTGTTTGCTAATTCAATCAGGGGAATTGAATTAGTTGAGGTAGTTTACCTCGGGGACAGCTAAGTTTAGCTTGGGTTAAGGTTTTGTGCTGGTTAACCTGTGAAAACCAGCTGGGTTTGTTGTGACCCCGTGTAAAACAACAAGTTAGAGTTGTGAGCTTGTAAAACAACTCAACTGTAATCAGGGGATTATAGTGTGGACCCAAGAGTTGCTTGGGAGTGGACGTAGGTGTGAGATACACCGAACCACTATAAATCTTTGTGTTTGTCGTGCTTTTGTCTCTATCTCTTCATCATATTGTGCTCAACATTCATTAATTCATTCCACTTGTGCACATTCACTTCAAGCAATTGTTTTCAAAGTGTTAAATTTTTTAAAGAACCCAATTCACCCCTGTTAGGGAGATTGTTGAGAATTTGATGCCCCAATCCTATTGATTTTGATGATTACCAAAAGCCATGAGTATATTAAAAGATGTAATGAGTTTATTTACATGAGCAATGAATTTATTTAGAACAATGAATGAGAATGTTAAAGTATAACTTTAATCAATTTGAAAGTAACTTCAAGCTCAATGTTTAAGCTTTCAAAAAGAAATTTATACTTCATATGATAATCAATGAGTTTTTGGAACATTTCTTGAATTGATTCCTAATGTCAATTTTATTATATTCAAGTCAAAATAATGATTTAAAATGAATCTGGAACGAATTTAAAGTCAATCAGAAAACTTTCTGATTTTTGATACGTTCCGGAGCCGACTCTTGAGTTTCAGAGTCGACTCCACTCAGAGTACAGAAATGACTGTCTGTCTCGAGTCGACCCATGTGATTTCTCGAGTCGACCCCCGATTCTGTCGAGCCGACTCCATGACTGTGCGAGTCGACTCCGCTCAGACACCAGAGGTGTGTTTTTCTGAGCACTTCGCGAGTCGACCCCCAACTTTTCATGAGTCGACCCCCGACTGTCAGGAGTCGACACTTTATTTTTGATGAGTCGACCCTTGACTTTCTGAACATTTCTATTTTTGGTATCACGACCTCGAGCCGACTCGCGGAAAGCATGAGTCGACTCCAGCAAATCTGGGCAAGATTTTTCCGAATGCCAACTCAGCGTCAACGGTAAGATTTTTAATTAACGGCTATTTTTCTTTGTTTCTAACGGCTATATTTTTGCAGAATCTATAAATAGAGAAGCCGTTTTCAAATCAAAGATATACAAAGAGAGATATTCATTTCAAGAGAAAAGAAAGAAAAATCAAAAAACAGAGCTTCATTTGAAAAAATCCGAGATTCAAAATAGAGTGAAAGAAAGAGTGTGAAATCAAAGGAAGCTCCTTCTGTGCTCAAGCTCAACAATCCAAGGAAGCTTCAGAAGAAAATCCAAGAGCTATTCAAGAGCATCTCAAGTGATTTTCAACACTCAAAGAAAGAGGAAAAGCTCAAATCAACTCCAACACATTCCGTGAAGAATCCGAGCTGAGGCCCGATTCTACACTTCAAAGGAGTTGAGGAAAAGAGAAAAGAAGAAAAGCTCAAAGCCAACCAACTGCAAATCAGGCTTTTCTAAACTTTATTCTTATATTTGTTTATCTGCTCATTGAGGAGCTTTGTAACTGAAAAACAATATTTCTATTCTTTGTGTCTAGTTCAATCTGGGGGATTGAACTAGTGGAGGTAGTCTTACCTCGGTACAAGCTTGGTTAAGCTTGTGTTAGGGTTTTTGTGCTGGTGAGCCCTTGAAAACCAGCTGGGTTCGTTGTGATCCCGGAAAACAACAAGTTTGAGTTGTGAGCTTGTAAAACAACTCTGCTGTAATCAAGGAAGATTATAGTGTGGACCCAAGTGAATCTTGGGAGTGGACGTAGGTGTTGGATACACCGAACCACTATAAAATCTTTGTGTTTGCCGTGCTTCATTGACTCTTTCTCTATCTCTGTTTTATTCACTGCACTTTGTATTTGCATTGCTATTGCCTTCATTCTTCTTAAGCAAATTTTTAAAAGGCTAATTTTTAAAGAACCCAATTCCCCCCCCCCTCTTGGGTTGTCATCTGGGCCAACAATTGGTATCAGAGCTAGTGCTCATTAGATTTTGATCACACGATCAAGAGCTAAAGTTCCAAATGGCAACACAAGTTGGATCATTTGCTGAAGGTCATTCTACGAATAGACCTCCACTGTTTAATGGTTCAAATTATTCATATTGGAAAGCTAGAATGAGGATATTCATTCAAGCTTCTGATTATGAGCTATGGGGTGTTATAATCAATGGACCTAGTACACCCACACATGTTATTGATGGCACTATTGTTCCTAAGCCCGAAAGGGACTGGAATGATAATGATAGGAAAATGGCACAGCTTAACGCTAAAGCCATGAATGTCTTATATTGCTCCTTAGATGCTAATGAATTTAATAGAATCTCCACATGTAATTCGCAAAGGAGATTTGGGATAGATTAGAGGTTACCCATGAGGGTACCAACCAAGTAAAAGAATCTAAAATTAATATTCTTGTTCATAAATATGAATTGTTTAGCATGGAACAATCTGAAACCATTGCATGCATGTACACTAGATTTACAGATATTGTAAATGGTTTGAAAAGTCTTGGTAAGACATATACTAACTCTGAACTTGTTCGAAAAATTCTTAGGTCATTACCAAGATCATGGGAAGCAAAAATGACAGCAATCCAAGAAGCAAAGGACCTCAACACTTTACCCTTAGAGGAGCTTCTAGGATCTCTTATGACCCATGAGCTGACTATGAGGCAGCATGTAGAGGAGGACACAAAGAAAAAGAAAGTAATTGCCCTCAAAGCTGCAAAAGAAGAAGAGAGCAGCAGTGATGATGATGATGATGATGATGAAGAGACTGCTCTCTTAGCAAAGAAATTTAAAAGATTCATGAGGAGAAAGAAACCCTTCCACAAGAAAAAATTTGGAGCTAAGTGGGAAGGAGAAAAGGATAAAAACAAGGACAAGGACAAAGAAAAAGAGAAAGACCCCTTGACTTGCTATGAGTGTAATAAACCGGGGCACTTTAGGAATGAATGTCCTAAATTGAAGAAAGCCTACAAAAAGAAAAAGAAGGCTTATGTGGCGACTTGGAGTGACAGCGAGGAATCTTCTTCCGAAGAAGAAGAACAAAAGGAAGTCGCAAACGTATGTTTATGGCGGACGACAACGATGAGGTAAGTTCCGACAACCCTTGCGATGAATTTGCTTTTGATGAACTTTTTGATGCTTTTAATGAACTTGTTGGGATTTCAAGGTTTTGAAAAAGAAATACAAGATTTTGAAAAATGAAAACTTAACTTTCATTCAAGAAAAGGAAAATCTTAATAATGAAGTTAAGAAACTTAAATCTGAAAATGAAATTTTAATAAAAGAAAAAGAATCAATCTCAATGAAAATGATAAACTAAGGAAAGAGGTTGAAAAACATAAGAACATAGTTGATAAGTTTACATTAAGCTCAACTAAATTAGACATGTTATTAAATAGTCAAAAAGCAGTTTTTGACAAAGCCGGATTAGGGTATAACACTTTAAGAAAACAAAAATCACTAAAAATATTTTTGTGCGTGCTGGCCAAAGTAATTTTACATGCTTTAAATGTAATCAAAAAGGACATAAATCTTATGAATGTAAAATTCTAAAACCTAATAAAAACTTAAATGTTAAAGGGAAGAAAATATGGGTTCCGAAAGGAACAATATTTGTTGCTACTAACCATGAAGGACCCAAGAAAGCTTGGGTACCTAAACATAAAGTTTGATATCATTGCAGGAATGTCTTGTGGCCAAGAGATCAAAGAGAAAGTGGTATCTTGATAGTGGCTGCTCAAGACATATGACGGGTGACAAAGAAGAATTCATCACCCTTGAAGAAAAGAAAGGAGGAGTTGTTACATTTGGCGACAATGGCAAAGGCCAAATCTTGGGGTTTGGTAACATTCAAATAACTCCCTCCACATATATTGAAATGTACTTTATGTTGATGGTTTAAAGCATAACTTAATTAGTATAAGTCAATTATGTGACAAAGGTTTTAAAGTATCATTTGAATCTTCTTTATGCACTGTAGCTAATCCCATTGATAATAGCATTGTTTTTATTGGAAATAGAAATGGCAATGTATACATGATTGACTTAGACAAATTGTCTACTAATAATCATTGCTTAGTTGCTAATAATGCTAATATGAATGAGATTGGTTGGTTGTGGCATCGAAGATTAGGTCACGCAAGCACACACCTGATTTCAAAACTAATTAGAATGGATTTAGTAAAAGGTTTACCTAAATTAGATTTTGAAAACAAAATATGTGATGCATGTCAGTTTGGAAAACAAACGAGAAGTTCTTTCAAATCTAAAAATATTGTTTCAACTTCTAGGCCATTAGAGCTACTTCACATGGACCTTTTTGGACCAACTAGAACCACAAGTCTAGGAGGAAAGAAATATGGTCTTGTGATAGTAGATGATTACTCTAGATTCACTTGGGTAATGTTTTTAGCTCACAAAGATGAGACTTTCTCGATATTCATGAAATTCTTCAAGAAAGTAACAAATGAGAAAAACACTACCATAGTGTCTCTAAGAAGTGATCATGGAACTGAATTTGAAAATCACTTATTTGAAAGTTTTTGCAATGAAAATGGTATTAATCATAACTTTTCTGCACCTAGGACCCCACAACAAAATGGAGTAGTTGAAAGGAAAAATAGGACTCTAGAAGACATGGCCCGTACCATGCTATGTGAAAGTAAACTCCCGAAATACTTTTGGGCGGAAGCTATTAACACAGCATGTTACATCCTAAATAGAGCTTAATAAGACCTATTTTAAAGAAAACACCTTATGAATTATGGCATGATAGAAAACCCAACATTAAATATTTTCATGCATTTGGTTGTAAATGTTTTGTTCACAATAATGGTAAAAATAATTTAGGCAAATTTGATGCTAAATCTGATGAAGGAATATTCTTAGGATACTCTACAACTAGTAAAGCATATAGAGTATTTAACAAGAAAACTTTAGTTGTTGAAGAATCCATTCATGTAGTTTTTGATGAATCTTTAGCAACTCGTTCCGAAAATTTGATGATGAAGAAGATACAAACATAATTGAGAAAGATCTTGAAAAATTAAATATTGATGTATCTTTAGATCATGAGCAAGACGCTAAAGATAATGATTCACCTAAGGATGATGATACTAACACTAATCATAATGATGTAGATCTACCTAGGGATTGGAGATATGCTTATAGTCACCCTAAGGAATTGATTATAGGTGATCCATCTCAAGGAATAAGAACTAGATCATCTATGAGAAATATTAGTAATCATCTTGCATTTGTATCACAAATTGAACCTAAAACTATTGAAGAAGCTGAAAAAGATAATAATTGGATGTTAGCAATGCAAGAAGAATTAAATCAATTCACTAGAAATAATGTATGGACTTTAGTGAAAGACCTAAAAATCATTCTGTTATAGGATCAAAATGGATATTTAGAAATAAACTAGATGAAAATGGCATAGTAATTAGAAACAAAGCTAGATTAGTTGCAAAAGGATATAATCAAGAAGAAGGTATTGATTTTGATGAAACCTTTGCACCAGTAGCTAGATTAGAAGCCATTAGACTATTACTTGCATTTGCATGTCACATGAATTTTAACTTATTTCAAATGGATGTAAAAAGTGCTTTTCTAAATGGATTTATAAATGAAGAAGTATATGTAGAACAACCACCAGGTTTTGAAGATCATGAATTTTCAAATCACGTTTTTAAATTGCACAAAGCATTATATGGTTTGAAACAAGCACCTAGAGCTTGGTATGATAGATTAAGTAAATTCTTAATTGAAAATGATTTTATAAGAGGAAATGTTGATAAAACATATTTTTGAAAAGAAAAGGTAAAGATTTATTAGTAGTTCAAATATATGTTGATGATATCATTTTTGGTGCTACTAACAATCTTCTATGTCAAGAGTTTGCTAAGTTGATGCAGGGCGAATTTGAAATGAGCATGATGGGAGAACTCAACTTCTTCCTTGGACTCCAAATCAAACAAAGCAAAGAGGGAATCTTTATCAACCAAACAAAGTACACAAGAGAAATTCTAAAGAAGTTTGGTATGGAATCAATCAAACCCCTCGGAACACCAATGAGTCCTTCATGCAAGCTGGACAAAGATGAAGAAGGTAAGAAGGTTGATCAAAAATATTATCGAGGTATAATCGGATCCCTACTTTACTTAACTGCAAGTAGACCAGACATAATGTTTGCTGTTTGCTTATGTGCTAGATTTCAGTCTGAACCTAAAGAATCACATTTAATTGCTGTTAAAAGAATACTAAGATACTTAAGTGGAACAAAAAATGTAGGTTTATGGTATTCTAGAGACTCAACATTAAATCTGATTGCATACACTGATTCTGATTATGCTGGATGTAAGTTAGATAGAAAAAGCACAAGTGGTGCATGCCAATTCTTAGGAAGTAACTTAATCTCATGGTTTAGCAAAAAGCAAAATTCAGTTGCATTATCAACTACTGAAGCTGAATATGTAGCAGCTGGAAGTTGCTGTGCTCAAATCCTATGGATTAAGCGACAACTTGAAGACTATGGTATCACACTTGATAAAACACCTATAAATGTGATAACACAAGTGCAATTAATCTAACTAAAAATCCAATTCAACATTCTAGAACCAAACACATAGAAATTAGATATCATTTTATAAGAGAACATGTTGCAAATAATGAAATATGTCTTGATTATGTTAATACTGAAGAACAATTAGCAGATATATTTACAAAACCCTTGAGTGAAGAAAGATTCTGTTATCTTAGAGGAGAGTTAGGGATTTGTGATCCATTAGAATGAATTTGAAACCCCTAAGGAAATTTTATCTAAAATTCTTTCAAATCCTTGATCTTTAAGGAAATCTTATCTAGAATTCATATCTAATTGATCTATTCAAATCCAATGATTATTTTATCAATTTTTATGATCAATTTCCGGACACATTTCAGAAATTTCATGTTTTTGCTCTGAAATGGTCTCGGAGCCGACTCGGTGAGTATCGGAGTCGACTCCAGGTTTCTACTGAAACTCTGAGTCGACCCCTTCTCGGCGCGAGTCGACTCCACTTCGGGATGGTTTTCTGTGACTGTCCGGAGTCGACCCCTCGCTTTGCGGGAGCCGACTCGAAGTGGTCCCAGGTCGATTTATCTAGGGCAGAGTCGACTCGCCGTTCATTTCTATCATCTCAATCTCAAAATACTCTCTCCAAAATACTTCCAGACCTTCCAAATTCCCAAGAATCCCTGATTAACCCTTCCAATAGATCAATGGCCCCTAAAACTCGAGGTTCTAACCTTGGTGCGGCCGGAGTTAAGAGGAAGAGAGCGGTGAGGAAGACCGTGAGGCGTCCGGTTCGTGAGCCTTCACCTAGCTCGGATTCAACCTCATCTTCTTCAACTCCAAATGCTTCTCCATCTACGGCTCCTTCTCAGGTAGATAGACTTGCGATAGAATTATAACTACGGGAGGAAAGTAGATTTTGAATTGTTTGAGGCTGAGGGATTTCTTTTGGGAAGACAGTTGATTGAGATGGGTTGGGAAAAGATTGCTCCTTAGATTGTCCTACTATCCCGCCCTTGTCAAGGAATTTTATAAGAATCTATCTAGAGGAGATAATGGTCTTATAAGCATTGTTAGAGGAAATAGAATTTCAGTGACTGTAGAGCTGCTTTCAAGATTGTTGGATCCCATGTCAGGACATCTATTTTCTTCTGGACAGAAGCCCAGCTCTTCTAGACTACTTAACCGGGAGGTTGTCGGTTTTGAGGAAGTTTTTGCCAATCAGTTATCCTTAGAACTGAGACTTGCTCCACAACATGTAGTAGAATCCTTTTCCCCAAAATTGGGAGATTGATTATGTGTCAGAAAGAGATATTTTGTGATGGATGCAATTGTAACGGGTAAACCCATTAACCTTCCTAGTATGATTTTATGGTATATTGCCGACTGTGGAGGTAAGAGAAAATCAAGTTTGCCCTATGGCATGATCCTCACTAAAATTTTCCAGAGCCAAGGGATTGTCATTTCAGATAGTGAGCCTATGAGGAACTTGAGACACACAGATTTTTACAGTTTGGCCACTATACATAGGATGGGTTTTGTTAAGAAGAATGGAAGATGGGAAAGGAAAGGTTTGATGGAGAAAGAGCAGCGGATGCTGAGGCACCGGGACCATCAGTTAGACATTCTTCGCCTGCACCTCCGAGCCCTCCTATTTCTGCTCCTGCTCCTACCCCTGCTCCATTTGATCAAGCATCATCTTCATCTGTTGGCTTCACAGAACTTCAGTTAAGGCAACTCAAAGGCCTTCTTGATGATCAGTCAGAAAAATTAAAATCAGAGTTTGAAAACAAGTTTATGAATCTCAAGGAAACTCTTTACTCTTTGGATGACCGATCACCAAGATAGAATCTACCCTTAGCACTTCTTCAGAGTCTTTAAGTGGAGATCTAAAGAACATATTTGAAGAACTTAAAGATGTCTGCGGAGATGGTGAAATATGCTAAATGCAATGCTGAGCTACAAGATAAAATTTTGACTGCTTGCACCTTTGTGGATGAGAGACTGAAGGACTATGTGAAGATACAAACAGATGGAATGAAAAATATAATAGATCATTTGACTAGGATTGTTAGGACTCACTTTTAATGTATTAGATACTCAGTCCTTGCAATGTATTGAAGTTAATGTTATGTTTTACATTTTGGTATCAATGTATTAGACACTTTGATGTATTACTTTGATGTAATGAATTATCTTTTTGAATACTCAATGTATTTCTTCCTATTATCAATGAATGAATGAATGAATGTTTTTGCTTCTCTACCTTTTTGTTGATAACAAAAAAGGGGGAGAGTTTTATAGTTTTATAACTGTATATGCATATGGGAGAAATTGATTAATCAAATGATATTAAAATGATAATGAATGAATAATTGAATGAATGGGATATTTATTTGAGTTTCATAGGGGGAGCTACCTCATTCAGGGGGAGCCTAAGCCTAACTATGAAATAAAATAAATTCTCTAATCAATCATGCATAAACTCAATGTTTTTGTCATCATCAAAAAGGGGGAGATTGTTGGGAGATTGTTGAAATTTATGCCCCAATCTTATTGATTTTGATGATTACCAAAAGCCATGAGTATATTAAAAGATGTAATGAGTTTATTTACATGAGCAATGAATTTATTTAGAACAATGAATGAGAATGTTAAAGTATAACTTTAATCAATTTGAAAGTAACTTCAATGTTTAAGCTTTCAAAAAGAAATTTTATACTTCATATTAATCAATGAGTTTTTGGAACATTTCTTGAATTGATTCCTAATGTCAATTTTATTATATTCAAGTCAAAATAATGATTTAAAATGAATCTGGAACGAATTTCAAGTCAATCAGAAAATTTCTGATTTTTGATACGTTCCGGAGCCGACTCTTGAGTTTCAGAGTCGACTCCACTCAGAGTACAGAAATGACTGTCTGTCTCGAGTCGACCCATGTGATTTCTCGAGTCGACCCCCGATTCTGTCGAGCCGACTCCATGACTGTGTGAGTCGACTCCGCTCAGACACCAGAGGTGTGTTTTTCTGAGCACTTCGCGAGTCGACCCCCAACTTTTCATGAGTCGACCCCCGACTGTCAGGAGTCGACACTTTATTTTTGATGAGTCGACCCTTGACTTTCTGAACATTTCTATTTTTGGTATCGACTCGAGCCGACTCGGAAAGCATGAGTCGACTCCAGCAAATCTGGGCGAGATTTTTCCGAATGCCAACTCAGCGTCAACGGTAAGATTTTTAATTAACGGCTATTTTTCTTTGTTTCTAACGGCTATATTTTTGCAGAATCTATAAATAGAGAAGCCGTTTTCAAATCAAAGATATACAAATAGAGAGATATTCACTTCAAAAGAAAAGAAGAGAAAAATCGGAAAAACAGAGCTTCATTTGAAAAAATCCGAGATTCAAAATAGAGTGAAAGAAAGAGTGTGAAATCAAAGGAAGCTCCTTCTGTGCTCAAGCTCAACAATCCAAGGAAGCTTCAGAAGAAAATCCAAGAGCTATTCAAGAGCATCTCAAGTGATTTTCAACACTCAAAGAAAAGAGGAAAAGCTCAAATCAACTCCAACACATTCCGTGAAGAATCCGAGCTGAGGCCCGATTCTACACTTCAAAGGAGTTGAGGAAAAGAGAAAAGAAGAAAAGCTCAAAGCCAACCAACTGCAAATCAGGCTTTTCTAAACTTTATTCTTATATTTGTTTATCTGCTCATTGAGGAGCTTTGTAACTGAAAAAAATATTTCTATTCTTTGTGTCTAGTTCAATCTGGGGGATTGAACTAGGAGGTAGTCTTACCTCGGTACAAGCTTGGTTAAGCTTGTGTTAGGGTTTTTGTGCTGGTGAGCCCTTGAAAACCAGCTGGGTTCGTTGTGATCCCGGAAACAACAAGTTTGAGTTGTGAGCTTGTAAAACAACTCGGCTGTAATCAAGGAAGATTATAGTGTGGACCCAAGTGAATCTTGGGAGTGGACGTAGGTGTTGGATACACCGAACCACTATAAAATCTTTGTGTTTGCCGTGCTTCCATTGACTCTTTCTCTATCTCTGTTTTATTCACTGCACTTTGTATTTGCATTGCTATTGCCTTCATTCTTATTAAGCAAACCTTTTTAAAAGGCTAATTTTTAAAGAACCCAATTCACCCCTCTCCCCCTCTTGGGTTGTCATCTGGGCCAACAACCCCCCCTCTTGGTTTGCCATCTGGGCCAACAATTGGTATCAGAGCTTGTGCTCAGTTCTAGTTGATCTAACAATCAAGAGTTAAAGATTCAAATGGCAACACAAGCTGGTCCATCTTTTGCTGAAGGTCAATCCACACATGAAACAAAAATATGTCAACAAATTCTTTGTGAAAAAAAAATAATGTTTCATGTTATCATTTCAACAAAAAAGGACATAAATCATATGAATGCAATTTTAGAAAATCTAACAAGAATTTAAGTCATAAATGCAAGAAAATATGGGTTCCAAAAGGAAAAATCTTTATTGCTACTAACCATGAAGGACCCAAGAAAGCTTGGGTACCTAAACAAAAGATTTGATTATCTTGCAGGAGTATCTTACGGCCAAAGGATCAAAACAAAAGTGGTATCTTGATAGTGGCTGCTCAAGGCACATGACGGGTGACAAGAAGCAATTCATCATCCTTGAAGATAAAAGAGGAGGAGTTGGTACTTTTGGAGATAATGGCAAAGGCCAAATTATGGGATTTGGTAAAATTCAAATTACTCCATCTACTTTTATAGAAAATATTTATATGTTGATGGTTTAAAGCATAATTTAATTAGTATTAGCCAATTGTGTGATAAATGTTTCAAAGTTTCTTTTGAAGCTTCTATTTGCACTGTTTCTAATCCTATTGACAATGGAATTATATTTGTTGGAAATAGAAATGGCAATGTATACTTAATTGATTTAGACAATTTGTTCACTAGTAACCATTGCTTAATTGCTGATAATGCTAAGGTAAATGAGATTGGATGGCTATGGCATCGTAGATTAGGTCATGCAAGCACACATTTAATTTCAAAATTAATTAGAATGGATTTAGTTAAAGGACTTCCAAAACTAGATTTTGAAAACAATAGAATTTGTGATGCATGTTAATTTAGAAAAAAACTAGAAATTCTTTCAAATCTAAAAATATTGTTTCCACTTCTAGGCCACTATAGCTACTTTATATGGACCTTTTTGGACATACTAGAACCACTAGTCTAGGAGGAAAGAAATATGGTCTTGTGATAGTAGATGATTACTCTAGATATACTTGGGTATTATTTTTAGCTCACAAAGATGAGACTTTCTCGATATTTCTGAAATTCTTCAAGAAAGTCAAATGAAAAAATACTACCATAGTGTCTCTTAGAAGTGATCATGGCACATAATTTAAAAATCATCAATTTAAAAATTTCTGTATTGAAAATGACATTCATCATAATTTCTCTGCACCTAGACACCACAACAAAATGGAGTCGTAGAAAGAAAAATAGAAAATTATAAGATATGGCACGTACCATGCTATGTGAAAGCTAACTCCCAAAGTACTTCTGGGTGGAAGCTATAAACACAGCATGTTACATCCTTAATAGAGCTTTAATTAGGAAACCTAACATTAGTTATTTTCATGCATTTGGTTGTCAATGTTTTATTCATAATAATGGTAAGGACAATCTTAGGAAGTTTGATGCTAAATCTGATAAAGGTATATTCTTAGGTTATTTCACATCTAGTAAAGCATATAGAGTGTTCAATAAGAAATATTTAATTATAGAAGAGTCAATTCATGTAGTATTTGATGAGTCTTTAGTATCAAGTTCTGAAAATATTGATAATGAGGAAGATACAATTTTGCTTGAAAGAGATATTAAAAAATTAAATATAGATGTATCTTTAGACCATGAAAAAAAGTTAAAGATAATGACTCACCTAAAGGATGATGTTATTGATACTACCCGTAATGATGTAGATCTACCTAGAGATTGGAGATATGCTTATGATCATCCAAAAGATTTAATCATAGGTGATCCATCTCAAGGAGTTAGAACTAGATCATCAATGAGGAACATCAATAATCATCTTGCATTTGTGTCTCACATAGAACCCAAAACTATTGAAGAAGCTGAAAAAGATAGTAATTGGATGTTAGCTATGCAAGAAGAATTAAATCAATTTACTAGGAATAATGTATGGTCCTTAGTTGATAGACCCAAAGGTCATTCTGTTATAGGATATAAATGGGTATTTAGAAACAAATTAGATGAAAATGGCATAGTAATTAGAAATAAAGCTAGATTAGTTGTAAAAGGATATAATCAAGAAGAAGGGATTGATTTTGATGAAACTTTTGCATCTGTAGCTAGATTAGAAGCAATTAGACTATTACTTAAATTTGCTTATCATATAAACATTAATTTATTTCAAATGGATGTTAAAAGTGTATTTTTAAATGGTTTTATAAATGAGAAAGTTTTTGTAGAATAACCATCAGGTTTTGAAGATCATGAATTTTTAAATCATGTTTTTAAATTTACACAAAGCACTTTATGGTTTAAAACAAGCACCTAGAGCTTGGTATGATAGATTAAGCAAATTTCTAATTAAAAATGATTTTTCTAGAGAAAATATTGATAAAACCTTATTTTTGAAAAGAAAAGATAAAGATTTATTGGTAGTACAAATCTATGTAGATGATATCGTATTCAGTGCTACTAACAATATTTTGTATCAAGAATTTGCAAAGTTAATGCAGGGTGAATTCGAGATGAGCATGATGGGAGAACTCAACTTCTTTCTAGGACTTCAAATCAAACAAGAAAGAGAGAGAATTTTCATCAACTAAATAAAGTACACAAAAGAAATTCTCAAGAAGTTTGGTATGGAACAAGTCAAACCTCTCGGAACACCAATGAGTCATTCATGCAAGTTAGATAAAGATGAAGATGGTAAGCCAGTTGATCAAAAGCATTATAGAGGTATGATCGGTTCATTACTTTACTTAACAGCTAGTAGACCAGATATTATGTTTGCACTATGTTTATGTGCACGATAAACATACTTGCTAATTACAGTAAAAAGAATACTTAGATATCTAAATGGAACTAAAAATGTAGGATTATGGTATTCTAGAGACTTAACACTAAATTTGATTGCATATTCTGATTCTGATTATGCTGGTTGTAAATTGGATAGAAAAAGTACAAGTGGTGCATGCCAATTCTTAGGAAGTAACTTAATCTCTTGGTTTAGCAAAAAGCAAAATTCAGTTGCATTATCAACTGCTGAAGCTGAATATGTTGCAACTGGAAGTTACTGTGCTCAAATCTTTTGGATTAAGCGACAACTTGAAGATTATGGTATAACACTTGATAAAATACCAATTAGATGTGATAACACTAGTGCATTCAATTTGACTAAAAATCCAATTCAACACTCAAGACTAAACACATTGAAATTAGATATCATTTTATTAGAGAACATGTAGCTAATAATGACATTTGTCTTGATTATGTTTGTACTGATGAACAATTAGTTGACATTTTTACAAAACCCCTAAGTGAAGAGAGATTTTGTTATCTTAGAGGAGAATTAGGAGTTTGTGATCCATTGGAATGATTTTTAAATCTCCTAGAAGTGATCATCTAGAATTCAATCATTTTTCCTAATTTTCTTATAACTTTAAGATAATTTATCTAGATATTTGAGCCCATTGATTCATCACATTCCAAAGTTGATTTATCCAAAATTTGAAGACTTTCCGGACAAGTTTCAGATTCTTTGAAATTCTTATTTTTTCATTGAAACTATCTTGGAGCCGACACCATAGTTATTGGAGTCGATTCTAGTTTTGTCTGAGATTTTGGAGCCGACACATGCCTTTCCAGAGTCGACTCCACTTCAGGCACTGACTGTGTTAGTGACCTAGAGCTGACACCTCGCTTTGCGGGAGTCGACTCCAAGTGGTCCTAGGTTGATTTATTAGGACAGAGTCGACACCTCTCTCATTCTATTCATCTCCAAACTTTTTCAAATCCTTCCCAACTCTTTCCAAAACCCAAGATTTCTCAAATTAACCATTCCCTAGCACTCAATGGCACCAAAACGTAGGGGATCCTTGTTTGGTGGAGTGGTGACGATGGGAAAATGGATGGTGAGGCGTTCGGCGTGACAACCCTCTCCGAGTTCGTCCTCTACCTCATCCGTTTCGACACCAAGCGCCATTCCAAGCCCTTCTTCACCTCAAATCGATACCGTTGCTGGCCGTGAGATCACCATAGGGAGAAAAGTCAATTTTCATTTCTTTGAGGCTGAGGGTTTTTCCATTGGGTGGTAGTTAAAGAAATTAGGTTGGGAGAAGGTGTGTTCTCTTGATTTACCTACTTACCCCGCTTTAGTTAAAGAGTTTTATTTCAATCTTTCAAGAGGAGATGGAGGTTTAGTGAGTTTTGTTCAAGGAAAGAGGATACACTTAACTTTGGAGATTCTTGAAAACCTTTTAGAAATTTATGTTGTTGGATTAATAGCAAATTCCCATAGTGAGAGATTAGGAGCATTATCAAGAATGCTTAGAAGGGAAGTCATAGAATTTGAAGAGGTTAGGGCAAACCAGTTGCCCCTGGAGCTCAGATTATTACATAATATTTGTGGACATATTTTATTCCCAAAGACTAGTCATTTTGAGTATGTCTCGGAGCGAGACATTGTGATCATGGACAATGTTCTAATAGGTCAGCCAATTAATTTAGCTGGGATGATGATATGGTATATGGCTGAGGCTAGTAACAAGAAGAGATCCACTTTGCCTTACGGCATTATTTTGACTATAGTATTTCAGAGCCAAGGTGTAGTTATTTCAGACAGTGAACCCATGAAGAACTTAAGGCACACTAACTATTATAGCTTAGTTACTGTGCACTGCATGTGGTTCATGAAGGTGAATGGTAATTGGGAAAGGAAAGGACACCTAGAGGATAGGGCAGCTAATACTGGAGCAACTGCATCATCAGAGGCTGGACCATCCATGAGGCATCCTTCACCTGAGCCCAGTAGATAATCACCATCACCAGCACCTGCTTCTGTTTCTGCTTCTACTTCTGGATTTTCTTATGCTCAGCTGGAGCAGCTAAAGGAACTTTTTGCAAGTCAGGAGGAGAAGATGAAAGTTGAACTTGATAGTAGACTTTTGAGCTTAAGGAAGATGTATTACTCCTTGGAAGATAAAGCAAACAGAATTGAATCATCCTTTAGAACTTCTTCTGAGGCATTGAAATGTGATTTAATGTATATTTTTGAGAAGATCAAGGACATTGGAGGAGATTTTGATACATATTCAAAGTGTAATATGGAGTTACAAGAGAAAGTGACTGTAGCAACTGCTTTTATTAACAGTAGACTAAAAGATTTTATGAAGATACAAAAGGATGGAATGGAGAAGATTTTAGAAGAACTAAAGAGACTTCTTAGATTTTCTTAGATTTTGATACTTTTTGATGTTATTAGTTTTTGATGTTTAACTTACATTTTGATGTAATTAGGACTTTTAATGTAATTGAATGATATTCAGTTTGATGTTTTGTTGAAATGATGTTCAGTTTACATTTTGATAGTTTGTTATAGTTGAATGATGCAATGAAGCAATTATGTAATGAACATTTCGATAATTAATGAATATCATATTTGATCTTTGAAGCATTAAATTTTAATGAATGAATTTCTTAATTCCGGTGTTTGATGTTAATTTAAGCCTTAATGCACCTTCTAAACCTTTTGTTGATTACAAAAAAGGGGGAGAAAGGTTATTTACGTATATGCATTATGCATTTGATATTAATATCATATATTTATGTGCATCAATGTTATGGAAGAGAAGATGATATATGCATATGCATGCAAAGGGGAGAAAGGATATTAAGCTATAAGAAAATGGCACTTACTTGAATATGCATGTTAAATGATAATTAATAACAAATGGCATTAAGATATGCATACCATTTCAATGAACTTAACGTATGCATCAACATAGGGGGAGCTACCTCATTAAGGGGGAGCTTAACCTTAATTTAAGAATGTTTTAACAATTATGCATTATTGATTATGCATATACTCAATATTTTTGTCATCATAAAAAAGGGTGAGATTGTTGGAAAATTATTAAGAAATTATTTACCCAATTATTTGATTTTGATGATTAACAAAAGTCATGAGTATATTCATTGTGTTTCTGATAAATTTGATAAGTGTTTCAGGGATTAAGATTGGTTATTTATCCAAATGATACTTAGAAATTAGTTTTGAATTGAATTTCAATGGAATTTATTTAAGTTCAGAACTTGGAGCCGACACCTAGAACCTCTCAAGCCGACTCTAGAGTGTATCAGAATAGTTCTATATTTTCGGCACGGTTTGGAGTCGATACCTAGAGTTTCGAAGCCGACACCTGAAGTTTCGGAGCCGACACATGGATTTTGGGAGTCGACTCTAACCTGAGTTACAGAGACTATGTTTTCGGAGCAATTCTTGGAGTCGATACCTCAGAAATCAGGAGCCAACTCCAGTCAGTGGTGAGTCGACACTTTGCAAAGTCGGAGTTGACTCCACGATGGATTGTTTTTTTCTATTTATGGAAACACGATCTGTAGCTGACACATGAAAAGTTGGAGCCGACTTCAACATGTCAAGGACGATTTTCAAAAGTGCAAGATCAGCTCTAACAGATATATTTTTCCACCTAACTCTCAACGGATTTATTTTCTTGCATGGAGAATCATCCAAGGTACTTTGTAACGGCTATTTTCTCACCTAATCTCGGATTAAGACTCTATATAAAGAGGGATTCGTCCGTTTGAAAAGAAGAACGAAAATAGAGAGAAAATAATGAAAAAATCAAGAGATATTTAAAGGAAAAATCTCTGAGTCCACATCTATCATTCAAAGAGAGATTCAAGAGAAATCCCAAGCACTAAAAGTTCAAATTCGGAGGATTCTCAATGGAGAAGAGAAGAAGAGCAAAAGCCCTATTTCCTTAAAGTTCTCTCTAACAGATTTCGGTCAAGAATCAGAGCTGAAGCTTGATTCAACCGTTCAAAAGAGAAGAGGAAAAGAAGAAAAGCTCAACCTCAAATCGCTTCAAACAGGCTTTTCTAATCTTATTTTATTTACATTGCATATTTGCTCATTTAAGGAGCTATTAATTACTATAAACTTTATTTTGAATTGTTGTTTGTTAATTCAATCAGGGGGATTGAATTAGTTGAGGTAGTTTACCTCGGGGACAAGCTAAGTTTAGCTTTGGTTAAGGTTTTGTGCTGGTGAACCTGTGAAAACCAGCTGGGTTCGTTGTGACCCCAGGTAAAACAATAAGTTAGAGTTGTGAGCTTGTAAAACAACTCCATTGTAATCAGGGGATTATAGTATAGACCCAAGAGTTGCTTGGGAGTGGACGTAGGTGTGGAATACACCGAACCACTATAAATCTTTGTGTTTATCGTGCTTTTGTCTCTCTCTCTTCATCATATTGTGCTAAGCATTCATTAATTCATTCTACTTGTGCACGTTCACTTCAAGCAATTGTTTTCAAAGTGTTAAATTTTTTAAAGAATCCAATTCACCTCCCCTCTTGGGTTGCCATCTGGGCCAACATTGCCAGCATCGCGGCCCATGGGATACCACTCGGCCTCGGCACGGTGGTGCCCCCGAGTCAGCTCAAGACCCTAAAGGCTCTGTACCTGGTAGAGTCGCCCCTCAAGCGGCGCACAAACCCTCGAAGTAGTTCAAAAAGAGCTCGCCGACATCGCGGCCCATGGGACACCACTCGGCCCTGGCACGACGGTGCCCCCGAGTCGGTTCAAGACCCTAAAGGCTTCATACCCGGTTGAGTCACCCCTCGGACGGTGCACAAACCCTGAGGCGGTTCAAAAGGAGCTCGCCGGCATCGCAACCCATAGGACACCACTCGGCCCCGGCATGGCGGTGCCCCCGAGTCGGTTCAAGACCCTAAAGGCTCTGTACCTAGTCGAGTCTCCCCTCGGGCAGCACACAAACCCCCGAGACGGTTCAAAAGGAGCTCACTAGCATCGCGGACCATGGGACACCACTCAGCCCCAGCACGGCGGTGCCTCCGAGTTGGTTCAAGACCTTAAAGGCTCCGTACCCGATCGAGTTGCCCCTTGGGCGGCATATAAACACCCAAGGTAGTTCAAAAGGAGCTCATCGGCATCGCGGCCCATGGGACACCACTCGGCCCCAGCATGTTGGTGCCCCTGAGTCGGTTCAAGACCCTAAAGGCTCCATACCCGGTCCAGTCACCCCTCGGGCGGTGCACAAACCCCAAGGTGGTTCAAAAGGAGCTCGCCGGCATCGCGGCCTATGGGACACCACTCGGCCCCGGCACGGCGGTGCCCCGAGTAGGTTCAAGACCCTAAAGGCTCTGTACCTGGTCGAGTCACCCCTTGGGCGGCGCACAAACCCCCGAGGTGGTTCAAAATGAGCTCACCGGTATCACGGCCTATGGGATACCACTCGGCCTCGGCACGTCAGTGCCTCTGAGTTGGTTCAAGACCCAAAAGGCTCCATACCCGGTCGAGTCACCCCTCAAGCGATGCACAAACCCTCGAGGTGGTTCAAAATGAGCTCGTCATCATCGCGGCCCATGGGACACCACTCGGCCCCGGCACAGCGGTGCCCCCGAGTCGGTTCAAGACCCTAAAGGCTCCGTACCCGGTTGAGTCACCCCTTGGGCAGTGTACAAACCCTAAGGTAGTTCAAAAGGAGCTTGCCGGCATCGCATTCCACGAGACACCACTCGGCCCCGGCATGGCGGTGCCTCTGAGTCGGTTCAAGACCCTAAAGGCTTCGTACCTGGTCGAGTCACCCTTCGTGCAGCGTACAAACCCCCAAAGTGGTTCAAAAGGAGCTTGCCGGCATCGCGGCCTATGAGACACCACTCGGCTCCAGCACGGCAGTGCCCCCGAGTCGGTTCAAGACCCTAAAGGCTCCGTACCCGATCGAGTCGCCCCTCGGGTGGCGCACAAACTCCCGAGGCAGTTTAAAAGGAGCTTGCTGGCATCGCGGCCCATGGGACACCACTCGGCCCCGGTACGACGGTGCCCATGAGTCGGTTCAAGATCCTAAAGGCTCCGTATCCGATCGAATCACCCCTTGGGCGGCGCACAAAACCTCGAGGCGGTTCAAAGTCGAGGCTTGACAACACTATGGCTAACGAGGCGCTGTCCAGTTCTGCGCCATCTCCAATAGACCCTGTCCGCCAGAGTCCTTTTCAAAATCAACCTCACAAGGCGTCCTCGTGAGCTCAACGGCCTTGCGACCATTCGAACTATCTACCTAAGTTTACATGCAAGTCCCTAAGATGTCCCCAAGGGCCGCTCAGGTTTGCCCAAGTTTTTCCTTGCAGCCAGCAGATAACTATCCTACTTACCCGGTCGAGGACCTATTGGATCGTGGACTTGGTTAAGCAGAAAAAATCTTTATGGACTTGCTCAAGTCACTACCAAGCCTAAGTCTACGGGCCCACCACGGCGACACCATCATACATAATATCCACAAACATAGGAACGAAAGCATTTCAGAAGATGTTCATTTTCATTGATATCTTGTAATGATTACAAAATCTGACCCAAAGTCAATTACACAAAAGGATTACAAGACCGAAAAGAAAATGTAGAAGAAGAGAATACAAGTTCTCAAGGCTCGCTCAGCCCTGGCTCCTTACCGGCCTCCTCCTCCTCCATCGGCTCCTCGTCGCCAATTTCCCCGGGCTGGATCTCTTCGAGTTCGAAGCTGTTAATGTTGAAAGTTGTAGACATTTTTGCCTTCCAAAGGTCGAAGCCCTTTGCATAAGCATCAAGGCTAGCCTCAATAACCTCATGCTCGAACTCTGCAGAGGCCTTGAAGTTGGCCACGGTGCCCTCGGCTCAGGCCTCGGCCTCCCTGGCTTGAGCCTCGGCCTCCCTGGCTCGCGTCTTGGCCTCCCAAGCCCGATTCTCTGCCTCCTCGGCGTAGGCATCGGCATCATGGGCATGGGCCACCGCCCCGGCCCGCTCGTGGTTTGCATCGGTCGCCGCCCTCTCCATGGAAACAGCCCTTTGCATCGCGGCTTGGACCTCATTCGTCGTCACCTCAACCCGGCCCTCAGCATATTGGAGCTGGCGGGTCAGCTCCTCTATTCTCTTATTGGCCGCCTCCAGCCTGGCCGATACCAAAGCCAGCTGGGTCTCAGCCGCGGAGCCTCGGTCGCCCTCAATTTTGGCCCGGCACTCCGCCTCTTTTATCCGGCTGCTCAGGTCCTCCTTCCGGGCCTTGGCCTCCTCCTGTAGATGAGTAAGCATCTCAAACAGCGCCAAGCTCTGCTTCTTATACCTGTCGGCTCGCCCCACGGTGCATGCGAGCGCTTCACCTGAGGACTCACCGCGTGGCCTGCAACCATTGCGCCAGGTACCCAACCGCCGGCAATCTCGCCCATGCCCGAGGCGCTCCGCCTCGGTTCGGCCCGAGGAACGGGATCCCCGGCCAATGATAGTGCATGAAAAGCGGAGAGGCAATGATGACACTCACCTTTTTTCCGTCCTTCGAGAGGTGCCCCCTCGAGGTGCCCGACGCCGATGTTACCTCCCACCAATCGCATGATTACAAAATATTTTCGAAGCGACACCTCCTCGGGAGAGCGCGCCAACTCACCTGCCATCAAAGGCGCCCATAACTGGCTATCATTTTTTGAATTTTTGCACCCCTTTCGTCCAAAGGATAGCGAGCACGTGGCCCTTCGCGCTCAGGAGCCGGAGGGCATCTGATGTGGCTGATGAAGCCACATGGGCAATCATGGCAAAATCGACTACGTGGCATGAACACCTCCAAGCTAGCCAAGGCGGCCTCGACTTGTTCAAGTTGGCCCCGGCACCTCCAAGCTAGTTGAGGCAGCCCTGACTTCTTCAAGTCGGCCCCATCGGCCCCGGCACCTCCAAGCTAGCCAAGGCAGCCCCGACTTCTTCAAGTCGGCCCCGGCATCTCCAAGCTAGCCGAGGCAGTCCCGACTTCTTCAAGTCGACCCCATCAGCCCCGACACCTCCAAGCTAGCCGAGGCGGCCCAGACTTCTTCAAATCGACGTCGTCGGCCCCGGCACCTCCAAGCTAGTCGAGGCGGCCCCGACTTCTTCAAGTCGGCCCCATCGGCCCCAGCACCTCCAAGCTAGCTGAGGCGACCCCAACTTCTTCAAGTTGGCCCCATGCTTGCCAAGACCATAAACCTTCTGACCCAGGCAGACTGATGTAGCCAGGCCCACCTATCGCCTGACCGTGTCGTCGATGGGACTAGGCCCACCAACCAACTGATTTCGTCGACCGATGGGACTTGGCCCACCAACCACCAGTTTCCCCCCTCTCTGATGGGACAAGACTTACCGACCAGCCCAAACTCATGTAACTTCCACATGTTATGCAGACATCTCTCCCTCATGGAATTTTACGTGACTAATCCCCATGCAAGCTTCAACCACCTATAAAGGTATGTCCATTGGAGACTCAGGTATGCGAACATAAGCACCCACTTATTCTCTCACCTTAGAGAACCTCCATCTCTCAGAGCTTTCTCTGTCCTAAAGAGCTCCCTTGAGCTCTTCCTCAGCTGTGACCTCGGTTGCTGACTTGGATGTCGGAGGGTCTCCATCGGAGCACTCCTTCGGTCTTAGGACTTCTTGCAGATTATCCAACTAGGCGAAGATCCCACTAGCAAGCAGATTATTCTTTCCTACGCTCAAGACTAGCGATCGGGCATCAACAATTTCTAACAGAGGTAACAAACAGCAGAAAATCTTCTCCAAGGGTCCTCCTTTTAAAATCTCTATCAACAAAAGTATATTGCCGCTGGCTAAAGCCATTACATTAAGAAAATAAGCAGAAGAAAGAAAAAAAAGAAAGAAAAAGAGAAGGGCAAAGGAAGGCCCAGTGAAAAGTACAACTGTTGCGGCCTCGCCTCGACCTCATCTTAAACCGGAGAGGCTGCTGCATCTCCACTGGCCCAAAAAGCCCTCGCCGCAGTCAAAAATGGCCATTTCAAAGTGTTAAATTTTTTAAAGAACCCAATTCACCCCCCTCTTGGGTTGCCATCTGAGCCAACATCGCCGGCATCGCGGCCCATGGGACACTACTCGGCTCCAGTATGGCGATGCCACCGAGTCGGTTCAAGATCCTAAAGACTCCGTACCTAGTCGAGTCGCCCCTCAGGGGGCGCACAAACCCCTCGAGGTGGTTCAAAAGGATCTCTCCTGCATCGCGGCCCACGGGACACCACTCGATCCCGGCACGACAGTGCCTCCGAGTTGGTTCAAGAACCTAAAGGCTTCGTACCTGGTCGAGTCGCCCCTCGTGCAGCGCACAAACCCCTGAGGTGGTTCAAAAGGAGTTCACTGGCATTGCAGCCCACGGAACACCACTCGACCCTGGTACGACGGTACCCCCGAGTCGGTTCAAGACCCTAAAGGCTCCGTACCCAGTCGAGTCACCTCTCGGACGGCACACAAACCCTCAAGGCGGTTCAAAAGGAGCTCGCCGGCATCGCGGCCCATGGGACACCACTCGGCTCCGGCACGGCGGTGCCTCCAAGGCAGTTGAAGACCCTAAAGGCTCCGTACCCGATCGAGTTGCCCCTGGGGTGGTGCACAAACCTCCGAGGCGGTTCAAAAGGAGCTCATCGGTATCGCAGCTCATGGGACACCACTTGGCCCCGGCACAGTGGTGCCCCCGAGTCGGTTCAAGACCCTAAAGGCTTCGTACCCGATCGAGTCACCCCTCGGGCGGCGCACAAACCCCCGAGATGGTTCAAAAGGAGCTCGCCTGTTGGGAAAATTATTAAGAAATTATTTACCCAGTCGAGTCATCCCTCGGGCGACGTACAAACCCCCGAGGTGGTTCAAAAGGAGCTCTCCGGCATCGCGGCCCATGGGACACTACTTGGCTCCAGCACGGCGGTGCTCTCGAGTTGGTTCAAGACCCTAAAGGCTCCGTACCCAGTCAAGTCGCCCCTCATGCGGCGCACGAACCCGCGAGGTGGTTCAAAAGGAGCTCGCTGGCATTGTGGCCCATAGGACACCATTCAGCCCCGGTACGACGGTGCTCCCAAGTTAGTTCAAGACCCTAAAGGCTCCGTACCCGGTCGAGTCACCCCTCGGGCACAAACCCTCGAGGTGGTTCAAAGTCGAGGCTTGACGACACTATGGCTAACGAGGCACTGCCCAGTTCTGCGCCGTCTCCAACAGACCCTGTCCGCCAGAGTCCCTTTCAAAATTAACCTCACTAGGCATCCTCGTGAGCTCAACGGCCTTGCGACCATTCGAACTGTCTCCCTATGTTTACACGCAAGTCCCTATGATGTCCCCAAGGGCCACTCAGGTTTGCCCAAGTTTTTCCTTGCAGCCGGCAGATAACTATCCTACATAGCCGATCGAGGACCTGTTGAATCGTGGACTTGGTTAAGCAAAAAAAATCTTTGTGGACTTGGTCAAGTCACTACCAAGCCTAAGTCTACAGACACGCCACGGCGACACCATTATACACAACATCCACAAACATAGGAATGAAAGCATTTCAGAAGATGTTCCTTTTCATTGATATCTTGTAATTATTACAAAATTTGACCCAAAGTTAGTTACAAAAGGGATTACAAGATCGAAAAGAAAATGCAGAAGAAGAGAATACAAGTGTCTCAGGGCTCACTCGGCCCTGGCTCCTCACCGGCCTCCTCCGCCGGCTCCTCGTCGCCAAGGTCCCCAGGCTGGATCTCTTCGAGTTTGGAGCTGTTAATGTTGAAAGCTGCAGACATTTTTGCCTTCCAAAGGTCAAAGCCCTTTGCATAGGCATCAAGGCTGGCATCAATAACCTCATGTTCGAACTCTGCAGAGGCCTTGAAGTTGGCCACAGCACCCTCGGCTCGGGCCTCGGCCTCCCTGGCTCGTGCCTCGACCTCCCAAGTCCGAGTCTTCACCTCCTCGGCACGGGCATCGGTATCATGGGCGTGGGCCACCGCCTTGGCCCGCTCGTGGTTTGCATCGGTCGTCGCCTTCTCTGCGGAAATGACCCTCTGCATCGTGGCTTGGACCTCGCCTGTCGCCGCCTCAGCCCGGCCCTTAGCATATTGGAGCTGGCAGGTCAGCTCCTCTATTCTCTTATTGGCCGCCTCCAGCCTGGCTGATACCAAAGCCTGCTGGGTCTCAGCCGCGGAGGCTCGGTAACCCTCAATTTTGGCCCGACACTCCGCCTCTTTTATCCGGCCGCCCAGGTCCTCCTTCCGGGCCTTGGCCTCCTCCTGCTGCCGAGTAAGTTTCTCGGATAGCGCCAAGCTATGCTTCTTATACCTGTCGGCTCGTCCCATGGTGCGTGCGAGCACTTCACTCGAGGACTTGCCACATGGCCTGCAACCATTGCGCCAGGTACCCAACACCGGCAATCTCGCCCATGCCCGAGGCGCTCCGCCTCGATTTGGCCCGAGGAACGGGATCCCTGGCCAATGATAGTGCATAAAAAGCGAAGAGGCAATGATGACACTTACCTTTTTTTTCCGTCCTTCGAGAGGCGCCCCAAGGGGTGCCCGGTGCCGATGTCACCTCCCACCAACCGCATGATTACAAAAGATTTTTGAAGCGACACCGCCTCGGAAGAGTGCGCCAGCTCACCCGCCATTAAAAGTGCCCATAACTGGCTATCAATTTTTGAATTTTTGCGCCCCTTTCGCCCAAAGGACAGCGAGCACGTGGCCCTTCGCGCTCAGGAGTGGAGGGGCATCTAATGTGGCTGATGAAGCCACATGGGCAATCATGGCAAAATCGACTACGTGGCATGGACACCTCCAAGCTAGCCGAGGTGGCCCCGACTTCTTCATGTTGGCCCCATCGGCCTCGGCACCTCCAAGCTAGCCGAGGCGGCCCCGACTTCTTCAAGTTGACCCCGTCGGCCCCGGCACCTCCAAGCTAGTCGAGGCGGCCCCGACTTCTTCAAGTCAGCCCCATCGGCCCCGGCACCTCCAAGCTAGCCGAGGCGGCCCCGACTTCTTCAAGTCGGTCCGACGCCTGCCAAGATCGTCAACCTTTTGACCCAAGATTGATGCAGCCAAGCCCACCTACCGCCTGACGACACCGTCGATGGGACGAGGCCCACCAACCAACTGATTCTGCCGACCAATGGGACCTGGCCCACCAACCGCCAGTTTCCCCCTCTTCGATGGGATAGGACCTACCGACCAGTCCAAACTCACGTAACTCCCACGTGTTCCACAAACATCTCTCCTTCACGGAATTTCACGTGACATCTCTCCCTCACGAAATTTCATGTGGCTAATCCCCATGCAAGCTTCAACCGCATGGCTAATCCCCATGCAAGCTTCAACCGCCTATAAAAGGTAAGTCTACTGGAGACTCATGTATGCGAACATAAGCACCCACTTATTCTCTCACCTCAGAGAACCTCCATCTCTCCGAGCCTTCTTTGCCCTAAAGAGCTCTCTCAAGCTTTTTCTCAGCTGTGACCTCGGTTTACTGACTTGAGCGTCCCCTTTCAGTTTTGAAACTTCTTGCAGGTTGTCCAACTAGGCGAGAATCCTATCAGCAAGCAGATTATTTTTTCCTACGCTCAAGACCAACGATCGGGCATCAACAATTTGTAACAGAGGTAACAAACAGCAGAAAATCTTCTCCAAGGGTCCTCCTTTTAAAAGCTCTGTCAACAAAAGTATATTGCCGTTGGCTAAAGCCATTACATTATGAAAATAAGCAGAAGAAAAAAAAGAAAGAAAAAGAGAAGGGCAAAGGAAGGCCCAGTGAAAAGTACAACTGTTGCGGCCTCGCCTCGACCTCATCTTAAAGCCGGAGAGGCTGCTGCATCTCCTTGCCAACCCTGGCGAATTGGCCTGTTGGCCATCGTCCGCTGGCCCAAAAAGCCCTCGCCGCGGTCAAAAATGGCCATCTCAACCACTCCAAACAGCAATCCTGGCAGCCATCACCGCCGGCGTCCCCGACGTCCGACCTAGACCCCGGAGCGATCCACTTCTCTCCCTCCTCCTTCGTCGCCGGTGGCTGCTGCCCTCCGTCGCCGGCGGAGGTGGATTCCCCAGCCGGGAGGCGGCGAGTTCGGAGGAGGAGCAGCTGCCGGCGGGGGAGGAGAAGAGGCAGGGCGAGGCGTAACAGGCGCACGGGCGCACGTTGGCGCAGTCGGGGCAGAGGACGAGGAGGCGGTCGCGGAGGCAGTAGGGGCAGACGCCGCCGGCTGCGGAGGCGTGGGCGGAGTGATGGCACATATCTCGGCCGTTGGATCTCAGCCGGCGGAAGTCGAGGCTGGATTTTTTCATGGAGGAGGCCAGCGTCGGATCGTCTACCGGCGGATGTTGAGGCTGGAATATTTTTTTTATAGAGAGGAGGCGGCACCTCGGCGAAAGGTTTCTTTCTCCACTAAGGCACGATCTCGTAGAAAATTTAATAATTGGGTTCACTAATTTAAATCCATCTCATCCGTTCGTTTACGACAGAGCACATATAAGAAATTGTGAGGCGTTGATTGCATGCGTTACGCCGTTAAGTGGTCGGATGGGATGTATCAGAAGTTGATGGCAACTTTGGGCGGACCCGTGCTTGCTAATTGGTACGATGCAGAGGATTTGGCCTTAATGAATTGAAAACATATATATATATTTATGATCAGAATTTTCCAAAATGCATTATATCCTATTGTGGGAGATTTTTTATTTTATTTTATTTTATTTTTATGTTAATTGTTCACAGCCATCTATTGCAAGTTATCAAGGACTTCCTAAGAGTAAAAATTGAACCATTTAGATTTGGATTTAGGTGTTCCCTAGTAATTAAACCATTTGGATTTAAATTTTGGCCTTTCCTAGTAATTAAACCATTTGGATTTGAAGACTTTAAATATGTTTTACATTCTTTATTTTGTTATGACCCTCCCTAGCAATTAAACCAGTTGGATTTTGAGACGCTAGTAATGAAAATTTTGGGATGCTTAGAGGCATGCGTTTAAAAAACTTTAATCATTTTAAAAACGAACAACATCAAAAACCCTAATTTTCAAGATCGCATTTATGCTATTCAAAAGTAAATCAATTAAAATCTAAAATAAATGATTAAAAAAAATACCTGGATTACTAAATCCAATAATCTCCAAGAGGCATACAAGTGTATGCCTTCCAAAGGTGATCCACACAAGAATCGATTCGAAGATGCACTTCTATTTGCTTGCTAGAACCTTTTTGACAGCCTTTTGATCATATGCAGCCTTCCAATGTCTCTTTGGACTTTCTTCTCTTCAAAAGCTTTTCAACAAGTCTCTACACGCTCTAATAGCCTTCCTTTATCTCAACTAGGGCCTTGTCTTAATATAATAATGATATTAAAACAAAGGGAGAAGAAAAGGAAAAAAGAAGGGCTTATGGGCTCTCTCTCTCTCTCTTCTTTTTTTGTCCCTTATGCTGCCCTCTTTAAATAGAAACGAAGGGACATCAACTAAAGGCATAAGATGGAGAGAAAGGGCCCCATCCAAGGGACATGAAGAGGTGGGAAGGCACCAAGGTTCCAAGGGGTCTTCGGTTCAAACCTCCATAAGCTCATATTAAATATTTAATTAATTAAATTATTTTATTAATAAATTTAAATGATATTTAATAATTAAACTCGTTTAAATTTAAAATAAAATGATTCAAAAAGAGACTAAGGCCCTGGGTCAACCTAGACTAACCAAGTCAACCCAAACTAACCAAATCAAGCTAAAATTCAAATCCAATTTAAATTTGATCATCATAAAAAACCTAAAAAATCCCATAAATTCATATTAAACTCTAGATAGGCTGTTCAACATGTGGCTAATGTTACTTTAAGTCCAACTTAAATTTATTAGCCCAATCAGCAAGCAAATGGACCTAAACAGATTAAGTTAGGAGCTTGGGTTAGTCCACAATGCTAGTATGCGATCTTGGCCAACCAATTAGGATTCAAAAATCTTAATAAAAATATTTTTAACTTTTTTAATCAATTTTCTATTATGTGTGACCCTCTAGTTTTCTTATTTAGCCAGCAGTAGGTTTTTTATTTAGCTCGATTTGATCGGGCTAACTTAAACTGTCAATCTGGACCAACCTTCAAATAGACTTATGAAATCATTCTAATTGATTCATAAGAACTTACAAGATAAGATTAACATCTAACAATGTATCATGCCTACCCAAAAGATGAGAAATTTGATAAAAATTACCAAAATACCCTTTAGTGGCAAGTTATTGTGCAATTCAATCTTTTGACATTTCTTTATCCTGATTAAGTGATGGGCATGGATAAATGTCAAACCCTCATACTTAATCCATTTGAATCTCTAATCATTAATGAAGACTCAATCGATGATAAATTAGAAAACCTTTTTTAATTTCATCATACTTTGATCAAAGATTTTCTGAGTCAATATTTGATGAGATTACATGGGATAAATACTCCTCTTACTAGGAGTCATCGATTTTTTGTTGACCTACTCATTACCTTTATACACAATCCTCCATATCCAGCATCACCTCGTACATGACCTTTTGTTATGAATGAATATGAACCAAAATATGGATTCATGTGTAAAGATACTATGGTGATCTCAGGTCTAAGGATTACTTGCACAACTTTCACTTAGAGAACAATCTATTATGAAAAGCAAGTAAAACTTTTATTTGATGTTCTCTTGTCAGATCAATTTAGTAAACTCATAACCTAATGAGCACCCATATCTTTGTATTAGTGTCCCTACACAAGTGGTTGTGAAACTTAACCACCCTCACAATCAAGTATACATAAGATGTGCTAGTCAATCTGGATACATCAATCTCCAAATCGATGATCTTATGACTAGAAATATTCTAGATTAGGGTTTATAGGTTTAGGTCTCACTGTTATCTTTATAACCCTAAAAATAATGTCCTATTCTATGGGGTTCATCATAAAAAATATAAGACACAGCATATGATGAAATATAAAATTGCCTTTATTATTGTTGCTGCCAAATCACCTTAGAGGAGCGTCAGGTGATAGAAATGCTTCGTAGGCCTTCAGAGAAATGACGGGGATCGCCTTCTTCAGCAAAAAACATGTAAGAAAAGTCCCAGACTGGTGGTTCCGGCGGGGACCCTCCAATGCTCAAGTCAGCGATCTGGAGAACATGAATTTTTTAATGAAAGAGTAGAGATTGATCCCCCCTCCTCATTGTGAGTCGGGGTCTTTATATACCTATTCGGGAGTCCCTCTTACCCTTCGAGGATAATCATCAGATCATGCCTTCCGCCAAGATTGGCTTCGTTAATGGTAGGTGGGTAAATAGCCGCTAAACGCGCGCCCTGAATATCAACAACTGTCCATAGTATTTCGGTAATCACCCATGATCTCGGCAAAAGAGAAACGGGTTGGCAGGCCATGTGGAAGTCCTGTGTGAACAGCGAGTGAGAAAGTTAGTCACGTGGGCCCCAAGGTGCAGCCATTGGGGAAGAAGATGATGTTTGGAGTTGGTGCCAACTGTTCCTCGTAGAGCATTAATTATGGAGTGCTTGCATGGCTCTATTCATGTGCAAGGCACTGTTTAGGGCCGAAGGGAGTAGGCCGAGGAGGAAGTCCAAGGCCGAGTGTTGTGAGAGACCGAGGCCGAGTGTTGTGAGAGACGAGGCCGGTTTCATGCGGAGAGAAAAGGTGGTGGTGATTGAGTGGGAGTTAAGGCCAAGACCGAGCATGTCTGGGGCCGAGGGGAAGTGCTGTGGCCAACGTGGCAGCCATAAGTGTTTTAATACGATAGAGAATAAGGCAATAAATGCCTTAGTAAGTGGATGCACGTGGCCTTTGAGGCCATAAATGCTTTGGTGCGAGAGATGTCATGGCCGCGTCGTCCTTGGCCTCGGCTTAAGCCTAAGCCGAAGTAGAAGCCGAGGCCGAAGCTAAAGCCGTGGCTGAAGCCGATGCTGAAGCCGAGGCCGAGGCCGAGGCCAAAGCCGAAGCTGAAGCCGTGGCCAAAGCCGAAGCCGATTCCGAAGCTAAGGCCAAGGCCGAGGCCGAAGCCGAAGCTGAAGCCGTGGCCAAAACCAAAGCCGTGGTCGAGGCCGAAGCCGACGCCGAGGTCGAAACCGTGGCCAAGGCCGAGGCCGAAGCCAAAGCCGTGGTCAAAGCTAAAGCCATGGCAGAGGCCGAGGCCGAAACCGTGGCCGAAGCTATTCATGGCCAAAAGAAAAAGCCGAGACCGAGTGGACTGATGTGGCAGCCATAAATACCTTAATACATGGGAGAGAATAAGACAATAAATGCCTTAGAGCAAGTGGATGCTCCTAGCCTTTATGAGGCCATAAATGCTTTAATATTGAGAGAACAAGGCAATAAATGCCTTGGCAAGCGGATGCACGTCGGCCTCGGCCGATTCCGAGGCCGACTTAGATGAGGCCGAGACGGGATAAGGCTGACTTGGAGCGCGGAGGCGAGATGTCCGTGGCCGAAAAAGACTGCCGAGATGGGACAAGGCCAACTTGGAGTGCCAAGACAAGATGTCCGTGACACTCCATTCCATTAATTGCTCTCCAGTCATTATGACTCCCACCGGACATTAATGATGGAAGGTGACCCTTTAGAGAACCCACGCATGTGGCCCTTTTTCTCTTTTGTTCTCTTTCACTATAACGAGATGCTTGTTGCAACCGGAAGCAATACCGTGGATGAAATTAAATGCCCATTGCATCCTTCAAAAGAAAGCCGAGTGAAACAGCGAGGCCGCCTAGGAATTAAGCCGTTCAAGAAGGCCGCCGAGGATGGCCTGTCTAGGAAAATCATCTAAAAATTGCTATCTTGAGAGGATACCATCCAAAAATTATTGTCTTTATTGTCCATGGGGTCAATTGGCCCCATCAAATGCCCCCCACACTCCTGAGCTTGTGTGCCCCGCATTAGCTAAGCGAAATGAGTGTAGAATTTCTTACCTTCGCATATGCCCTTTCCTATCAACTTCAACTATGATTCCTTTCAGATGGGGAAACACCTTTCCTTTTGTGCTGCCTTATGTAGATGTTTTCATGCTCTTTAAAGCCATGCTTTTTGCATGTTCAAAAAACATTAAGTTTGTGAGCTTGGTGCTGGGTGCTGAGGAGAGGCTGTACATGGCCGAAGGAAAAAGCCAAGGCCGAAGCTGTTCATGGCCGAAGGAAAAAGCCAAGGTCGAAGCTATTTTCATGCGGAGAGAGAAAATGTGGTGGTGGTCGAGGGAAGCTCGGTCGGCTGCAGAAACGGGAATGGCAGCCTCGGGAGCTTGCTGGAGACGGCAACGGGAGCTGGGAATAGTTGGGAGCGAGCTTGGCCTCATGTAGAAAAGGAGAGCCCCGGGTCCAAGAACACGGATGGCCATGCGGGACATACGCACGGCCGAGGGAATGAGGCCGACGAGCACTCGGCTCTGTTCCACCGCAGTACAGCCAAAGCAGGGAGTCTCGGTGGCTTGCATGGCCGAGGGGGCTCGGCAGCTAGGAGCTGATCAAAATGGGAAAGGGAGACAGCGAGTCGAAGGAGACCGGAGGGGACCGGGATGGCTGGAAGCTGATGTGGCCAGTTAACAAGCCCATGAGCGGCAGTTTTTTCTGAAACTGATCGCGATCTTCGAGAGCCTGGGCCACTCAACTCGGTTGCAACGCCCCTACTTCCCTTCCGATAAACTAGGGAATTCCCCTGTAAAACGGCACTCACACCCTCTCGACGGGGAGGAGGCGCTGGGTCCCTGGAGCCAGCATCTTTGGCTAGGCCAAGGGACAGCTAAAGGTTGCTCACCGGAAGCCCGTGTCGCGGCCTACAAGGCGTGTTGGGAGGGATGCTTCTCTGCGAACATCCTTTCAGCCTCTGATGCGGCCATCCACGATGGTGGCGATGAGAGCTCCGTCCCTTTAGCAGCAAAAACACTCCACTGCCATCCCCCTCGACACTCTAGTCTCCGAAGGAAAACCCTATTCCCTAATTGCCACCGCCGACGCCGAATGGAGGAAGTTCTCTAGCTCGCGGTCGGCGAGGTTCTTGAACTTATTCGCCCTGGCCCGCATCAATTGGAAGTCTGCGCTTGCGAAATCCCCACCTCTCGCCATCCCTTGGAGAGGAACGAGAAGGCCTTCTCCGCCGTGCCGGGGTTCGACGCCGACGGCGGCGACTCCATGCCGAGATTGATCATGGCAGCGGTGGTGGCAATTAGGGAATAGGGTTTTCCTTCGGAGACTAGAGTGTCGAGGGGATGGCAGTGGAGTGTTTTTGCTGCTAATGGGATGGAGCTCTCATTGCCGCCATCATGGATGGCCGCATCAGAGGCTGAAAGGAAGTCCGTAGAGAAGCATCCCTCCCAACACGCCTTGTAGGCCGCGACACGGGCTTCCAGTGAGCCACCTTTAGCTGTCCCCTGGCTTAGCCAAAGATGCTGGCTCCGGGGACCCAGCGCCTCCTCCCCGTCGAGAGGGTGTGAGTGCTGTTTACAGGGAAATTCCCTAGTTTATCGGAAGGAAAGTAGGGGCGTTGCAACCGAGTCGAGTGGCCCAGGCTCTCGAAGATCGCGATCAGTTTCAGAAAAAACTGCCGCTCATGGGCTTTTTAACTGGCCACATCAGATGCCCCCATACTTTTTGAGCTTGTTTGGCTGCTGCACCTTAACCCCCTGCGCTTGACGAAGGGGTGCGGGGGACAGTCCAGTCTCACCAAGGTGGGACCCCACCTGAGGTCTCCTACCGCTCACCCCTCAAACCTCATCACCGAGGGACCTCGAAGCGACGGCGGTCCCCCTCTCGCCACTCCGGTCGTTCCCACCACCGGCTGGAGGAGAGAGAGTCCAAGCAGGCGCATTCTTTGCACTGGCGATCTTCTTTAACTTCTTCTTCTGATTCATCCCGAGATGGCACCCTCAGGAAAACTACCCGTCGGACCGAGCAAAGGCTCGACGAGTATCATTGACGGTTGGATGAGCTTAGCCGCCGGATCGCTGATCCTCAAGGGACGGATTATGAGCGTCGCCCCCCACTTTCCCGGCATATCATGAAGGAACCGGTCCCGCCCCGGTTTCGTCTCCCCCAACTGGATCCATATGATGGGACGACGGACCCCCTGGACCACCTGGAAAGCTACAAGGTCCTCATGCAGGTCCAGGGAGCGACGGACTCCCTTTTATGCGTCGCCTTTTCAGCCACTCTTCGCAAGGCGGCACGCGCGTGGTACTCCCGCTTGCCTTCACGCAGCATCAACTCGTTTCGGCAACTCGAGCGATCTTTCCTGGCCCACTTTGATGCCTGTCAAAAGATCCCACGAGTGGCTGATAGCCTCTTTACTGTCCAGCAGAGGAGTGGCGAGACCTTAAAGGAATTTGTTGCTCGATTTAAGGAAGCAGTGTTGGAGGTGTACAACCTGGAAGACTCCGTAGCCACTTTGGCCCTGAAACGAGGACTTCGCCCATCCAGGTTTGCTTATTCTCTGGATAAGAAGCCTCCGAGTTCTTATGCTGAGCTTCTGAGCCGAGCATAGTAGTACATCCACGCCAACGAGGTGGATTCTTCTAGAAGGGAAGTTGATAAGAACACCAGTAAGAAACCACCGCATGCTGATCACGCCGGTGCACGACCTCGGAAGCATGAGCCTCCACACCGCTCAGATCGCCGATCATAGATGCTTGTTCCTAAGGAGCAATTCACCCCCTCATGGCTCCCATATCTCACATCCTGCTGGAGATCGAGGAGGAACCTTATTTCAAGCGTCCGGCTCCCTTGAAGTCTGGGGCCCCCCGCAACAAGGAGTTTTACTGCCAGTACCACCGAGACTACGGTCACAACACCGAGGATTGCCGCCATCTAAAAAAGGCCATTGAGGAGCTGCTTCAGCAAGGTCACCTGGGCAAATTCGTTCGAAGGGGAAACCTTCCCACTTCGGGCCCACCGGTGCCTCCGAGTCGTTCGGCTGGCGTGGACAATGCTCCAACTGAAAAGACCATAGCTATGATTTCCTAGGGGGCGGGTGGCGGTTCAAAGAGGCAGCGAGAGGGAATAGATTCTGTAATTCCTTTCTTTGGAAAGGATTTAGATGGGGTAGTTAATAAGCATGACGACAGCATCGTTGTGTCCATGACTATAGCCAAACATCCTGTAAAAAGAATTTTAATTGATAGTGGGAGTTCGGTGGATGTTTTAAGCTACGAGGCTTTTGTTCGGATGAATCTGTCGAAATCTTTACTCCGACCCGTTGTCGCGCTGCTAATGGGCTTCACTGGAGATTCGGTGAGCGTCAAGGGGGAAATTGCCCTCCCAGTCATGGCTGGAAACCCTCCATGTCAGAGCACTGTGGTTATAAATTTCTTGGTGGTCTGGGTCCCGCTGGCTTATAACGCTATCTTGGGAAGACCAGGGTTGAATCTGCTAGATGCCGTAATCTCCACTAAGAGATTATTGGTAAGGTTCCCCACCAACGAAGGAGTAAGAGAAATGAAAGGGGAGCAAAGCCCGCTACCGCCCTGCTATCATTTGTCTCCCAGCCCGCTGGAAGCGGCGTCGGCAGTAGCCTCTGAGTCGCTCGATCCTCGGGAGCTGGGAAGGAGGGGAGAGCCAGCCGAGCACCTTCTAACCCTCCCCTTGGGTGATGACCCAGCAAGGACTGTTCAGGTGGAGGCATTGCTTCCAGAGGAGGCATGTGATCAACTTCTTACTTTCCTGCGTGCCAACACCGACGTCTTCGCATGGTCGTCCTCAGACATGCCGGGCGTCCCCGAAGAAGTGATCACCCATCGACTCAACCTCAGGCCAGAGTGTCGGTTGGTCCGACAAAAAAAAGAAACTTCACTCTGGATAGACAGAAAGCTATTGACGAGGAAGTTCGCAAGTTAACGGCTGCGGGCCATATTCGGGAGGTCCATTACCCCGAATGGTTGGCCAACGTGGTGCTGATCCGTAAGACCAACGGAAGCTGGAGAATGTGCATAGATTTCACCAACCTCAATAAGGCATGCCCTAAGGACAGCTTTCCCTTGCCCCGGATCGATCAACTGGTGGATGCTACATCCGGCCATGAGGTCCTTAGCTTCATGGATGCTTTCTCTGGATACAACCAGATCTGGATGAATCCGGCGGATGAAGAAGCTACCTCCTTCATAACTGAGAAGGGGTTATACTGCTACAGGGTAATGCCTTTCGGGCTAAAGAACGCGGGAGCCACCTACCAAAGGCTGATGAACAAGGTCTTCGAAGGCCAGATAAGACGCAACATGGAAGTGTACGTGGATGACATGTTGATAAAAAGCGTTCACACCACTGACCATATCGTGGACCTAACAGAGACTTTTGACAACCTTCGTTGGTACCAGATGAAGCTGAACCCACGAAAGTGTGCATTTGGGGTGACAGCTGGAAAGTTCTTGGGTTTCATGGTAACCCGGAGGGGGATCGAATCAAACCCGGACAAAGTCCAATCCATCTTGGACATGAGGCCTCCCGCCAACAAGAAGGAAATACAGCGCCTGATGGGAAGGGTGGCCGCCTTAAGCCGCTTCCTGTCCAAGTCCGCTAAAAGATGCCTACCTTTCTTCAAGGCGCTTCGCAGAGTCAATGAGTTTAAATGGACGAAAGAATGCCAGGAGGCATTCGAAGGGTTAAAGGAATTCTTATCTACCCCGCCACTGCTAGCCAAGCCAACGGGTGGAGAAGAACTCCTTCTATACCTTGCAGCCTCTCCTGAAGCCGTTAGTTCTGTGCTGGTCCGCGTGGACACCAATGGCATGCAAAGACCAGTATACTACACAAGCAAGGTGCTCCACGATGTAGAGACCAGATACTCAAATATGGAAAATATTATCTTTGCATTGATCGTGTCTGCCCAGTGTCTGCGGCCATACTTCCAAGCCGACCCGATCGCGGTGATCACAGACCAACCTCTGAAGACAGTTCTTGCTCATCCGGATACTTCCGACCGGCTGGCAAGGTGGGCCCTTAAGTTGGGGGAGTTCAACCTATCTTTTTGCCCCTGGTCGGCCATGAAGTCTCAAGTCTTGGCGGATTTTTTGGTCGAATGCACTTGGGAAAAGGAGCAACCTAAAGAACCTCCTACAGACACTCAGCCCCTCGGAACCAGTGATGATGTATGGGTCCTTCATGTGGATGGGGCGTCAAATTCTCAAGGGAGCGGAGCAGACCTCATCTTGGCCAACTCGGATGGAGTTGTAACCGAGTGTGCACTTCGCTTCCTCTTTCCAGCCACTAATAATCAGGCAGAATATGAAACTTTGCTGTCCGGGGTGAGATTAGCTCGAGAGCTTGGGGTGAAACGCCTTAGGGCATTCACCGACTCCCAACTAGTTGCTGGCCAAATCACAAGGGAATATGAAGCAAGGGATCCCATCATGTCCCGCTACTTAAGTATGGTGCAATCGCTGGCTTCCCCCTTGGCTCACTTCAGCGTCAGCTACATTCCTCGACAGGAGAATGCTAGAGCCGACGCCTTATCCCGTCTAGCCACCTCAGCCGATGGGATGTTGGAAAGAGCTTATGTGGAGCACTTAGAAGCCCCGAGTATTGACGTATCAAGAGAAACTCTACCAGTGGAGCAGGAGCCTTCTTGGATGGACGCCTATGTTTGGTACTTTACTGAGGGTACCCTCCCAGAAGACCCTGCCGAAGCTAGGAAACTTAAAAGATGGGCCCCAAAGTTTTTCATAATGGAGGGAAAGCTCTACCGGAGGTCATTCTCATACCCAGTCCTCAGGTGTGTCGGTCCCATCGAAGCCAATTATATTCTGCGGGAGATACATGAAGGTATATGTGGAAGCCATTTGGGGGGCAGGGCTCTTGCATATAAAGCCCTATGGCAGGGGTATTACTGGCTGACAATGAAGGAGGATGCATCCAAACTCGTCAAGAGGTGTGACAGCTGCCAGCGCCATGCCAACATTCAACATCAACCGGCGTCCAAGCTGACCCCTTTGGTTGCACCCTGGCCCTTCGCACAGTGGGGCATGGACATCCTGGGACCGTTCCCTCCTTCCTTCGGACAACGCAAATTCCTAGTGGTGGTCGTCGACCATTTCACCAAGTGGATCGAGGCGAAAGCTCTAGCTAAGATCACGGAGGCCAAAATAAGGACTTTCTTCTGGAAGTCTGTGGTGTGCCGGTTCGGGCTACCGCACACCCTCGTTACTGACAACGGCCGACAGTTTGACAACACGGCTTTCCGGGAATTCTGCGATGGCCTAGGCATCCATCATCGATTCACCTCAGTGGGGCACCCCCAAACCAACGGTGCAGCCGAGGTGACCAATCGCATCATCCTCCAAGGACTCAGGGCTCGGCTAGATAGCTGCAAAGGGCGCTGGGTGGAGGAACTCTCCAGTGTACTGTGGGCCTACCACATGACACCGCAAGCACATACTAGGGAAACTCCTTTCAGCATGGTCTTTGGGACCGAGGCGGTCATCCCGGTGGAAATAGGAGTTTTCAATCCCCGGACGGAATTATACCACGAAGAAAGCAACTCAAACCAGCTGAGGGCCGATCTGGATTTGGTGGAAGAATTGCGAGACCAAGCACAGCTTCACATGGCAGCGTTCTGTCAGCGAGCGGCCAAGCACTACAATGCTCGAGTGCGATCCAAGATGTTCCGTTCCGGAGATCTCGTTCTGCGAAGAGCTGAAGTATCAAAGCCAACAGAGGGGGGCAAGCTGGCACCAAAATGGGAAGGACCATACCGTGTCAAGGAGGTACTTCACCATGGGGCGTACAAAGTTGAAGAGCTAGACAGGAAACTGCTCCCTCACACTTGGAACGCCGATAATTTATGCCGGTATTACAAGTAAAGTGCTATCTTCATTAATTTTAATCTATTTGATAGACTGATGTTCGAAATGTTTGCATTGTTTCTGAATATGTTCGGCATCAAAGATCGGCTCTGCGTCGGCATGAAAGATCGGCTCCGCGTCAGCAACCAAAGACGGTTCCGTACCGGCAACTAAAGACCGGCTCCGCGTCGGCATGAAAGACCGGCTCCACGTCGGCACCAAAGACCGGTTCCGCATCGGCATTAAAGACCGGCTCCGCGTTGGCACATTAAAGACTGGCTTTGTGTCGGCGTGAAAGACCGGCTCCGCATCGGCACCAAAGATCGGCTCCGCGTCGGCATGAAAGACCAGTTCCGCATCGGCAACTAAAGACTGGCTCCGCGTCGGCATCAAAGACCAGCTCCGCATCGGCATCAAAGACTGGCTCCACGTCGGCACTAAAGACCGGCTCGCATCGGCATTAAAGACCGCTCCGCGTCGGCATCAAAGACCGGCTCCGCGTCGGCATTAAAGACCCGCTCCGCATCGGCATCAAAGACCGACTCCACGTCGGCATCAAAGACTGGCTCTGCGTCGGCATTAAAGACCGGCTCCGCGTCGGCACCAAAGATCGGCTCGGCATCGGCATTAAAGACCGGCTTCGCATCGGCACCAAAGACCGGCTCCGCGTCGGCACCAAAGACCGGCTCCACGTCGGCATTAAAGACCGGCCCCATGTCGGCACCAAAAGTTGGCTCCCTGTGTTGGTATCTGGGACAATGTTTTGGCTCACAATCATATTTCGCGTAACCTATCTGACGAGGCACCATTGGTTGGTGATTCACGACAGCTTACACAACTAAAGCTAATTATAACCAAAGGCGCGCAATGAGGGTTAAAACATTCATTGATAGCTAAAAGGTTACAAAATTTCCGACCTGAGTCGGGCTTAGAGCAATACAAAAAAAAAAACAAACAAACAAACTATTAAGGGTTATTTGGGGCCGGGTCATCGTCTTCAGGGACGTCATCTGGCTTCAACCCTTCAATGTCCTCAAGGTCGTAGAGTTCCTGGATTTTGTCCTTGCAGTCTTGGAAGCCGGCATTATAAGCAAATGCCGCTGATTCGGCTAGCTCCTTATCAAAGGCTTTAGACTTTCTGAAATCCTCTACGGCCTTTGCAGCTCTTTTCTCTGCCTCGAGGGCTCTCTGCTCGGAATCTACGGCCTCCCTCTTGGCCTCAATCACCGCCGCCTCCAAGTCGACAATCTTGGCATCGGACTGGCGGGCGACCTCTTTAGCTACGTCTATTTCAATGGAGGCGGAATCCAATCGAGTCTTCAGGATGCACATTTCTGATTCCACCACCTTCAGCCTCTCCTTGGCCATCTTTTGCTTTTCCTCGGCCGCCTGAGAGTTATCCAGCTCGTTGGCTGCACGACGCTGGGCAACTTCCAGCGCATACTCAGCCTTCTCGGCTCTCAGTCGGTTGGTTTCGACTTCGCCTTTTAGGGTGGACCGGGCTTGGAGTGATAACATCTCCTCCCGTGCCTGATCGATAGCAGTATCGCTCAGGGTCCAAAGATTCCTCATGGCGATTAGAGAGTTCAGTACCTAAAGGGAATGTCAATATTAAAAAGCAAAATAAAACAAACGAAGCAAAGAGGATAAACGACAATTGAGCAGAGGCTCACCCAGAGATGTGCCACAGACGCCTCGCGGAAGAAGGTGGCTCTCCCTTGATGCCGGAGAAACTCTTGCACCTCCACCACAGATGCTTCATCTAAGGCCCGTTCGGCCCAGCGGCTGTGGTTCGCCAATAGTGATTGGAAGGAAGGATCGACGCCCCTCCCTTCCCTTGGCACGAGATCCGCGGAGGCGGATTCTGCCTCTGATTCTGCCATCTCCGACCCCTTGACTGGTGGAGGCGCTTCGGCTGTTGCCCCCACGGGGAGCAGGATAGCTGCTGGAGTTTGCCCTATTGCTGCAGGAACTTGCTCTGTCTCCACGGCTTTGGGCAAGGGTGACGGCGCTCTTGCGACCTTCTCAGGAGAAGGATCGAGCATGATGATAGGAGGAGCTGGAACTGAAGATCTTCCTTCTAGTTGGCTCCGCCCTACTTCCTCGCCGGCCTCGGTCCTTACCGTATCTATCTTGGTGGGCTCGTCGGCTTGGGCTCTGGCCGCCTCACACATGTGCGAAGATTCTACGGTTTTGGCCCTTTTAGCATCGGCCTCCCCAGCATCGGCCCTTCTAGGGTCGCCCTTCTTCAAAATCTTAGCGCGCAGGGGCTTCACAACTTTAGCCCCTCCAGTGTCGACCCTTCCCGCGTTGGCCCTCCCCGCTTCGGCCCTCTCCGCGTTGGCCCTCCCCGCGTCGGCCTTCTCCGCTTCGGCCCTCCCCGCGTCGGCCCTCTCCGCGTCGGCCCTCCCCGCGTCGGCCTTCCCCGCTTCGGCCCTCCCCACCTCGGTCCTCCTTGGGATTTTGGTAATGGCCCTTCTCTCGGCAAGGGACTCATCCCCCGTAGCCTTCCTCTTCCTAGTGGCCGCCTGCCTGAGCTCGCGAAGCGATGGCACCATCCCTATAAAGGCGAAGGATGAATTACAAAAAAAAAAAAGGAGAGAAGGGGGAAAAAGAAAAAAGAAGGCGAGTAATCAAATGCTCACCACTCGAAGCAATTAAACCGGCGAGACAAAGGTTTTCCTCGGCTAAAAGCTTATTACACCGAGGGACATCGGCAGTCAGAAGCTGCCCGAATGCCATCCGATCTCTTGGAAGGATGGAGGAATCCCTATTGGCATCGATGTTGGGTATCCCCCAGCTTCCGCGCACCCCGCCGATATCAAGAAAAAAGAATTTGTCCTTCCACCCTTATGACGGAGGTGGGAAGGCACAACTTGAGGCTATTGGACCTAGGGGTGAAGGACCACCAACCCGATTGCTTGCGGAGGGTATAAAAACTACGGAATAAGGAGATGCTGGCTTCTATGCCTTGCAGGTGACAGAGAACCAGAAAGCCGACAATGGTTCGGATCGAGTTAGGAACTAACTGAGAAGGTGTTAGAGAGTATCGGTCCAGAAGATTGAGGATGAAAGGATGGATAGGTAACTGAAGTCCGGCCTTAAAGAAGGCTCCATACAAGGCAACCCTTCCGAAACGGGAAGAGGTTACCCTGTCATTGGAGCATGATAGAACAAACGAAGGTCCGACGAAAAGCTATATTTGGCTTTCAGATTTACTACGTCTTGAGCAGACATAGCGGAAGCAGTCCCTTCGGGGGACTCCTTGACGATACTAGAAGGACCAGCAGCCGTCGGACAGCCCCGGGCAGAAATCCGCCCGCGGTCGGACGACTCCCGGTTAAGGGGCGACTGACCGGCTGCTATTCCGGCAAGGAGCGATTAGAGGAGGGGGTAGACCATTGGCTTGGTAAGGAAGCGGAAGTTTGAGAAGGGTTGGGGGAACACCCCCAAGAATCAGAAATGGAACAAGAAGGCGATGAAGCCATGGAGACTAACCTGGAAAACTTGAGCTAGAATCGAAGGAGCACGAGGAGAGAACGAACACGGGAGATGAACGGACGCTTGCGGACTCGAAAGGGAGCAGTAGCGTAAGAAAAGGGAGGATGGGAGGATAAGGATGATTTTTTCCCTTATAACTCCATTTCAAATCACCCCACGATCGTTCGATCTGACTACGCATCCACGTTCAATTGGAAGGCGCTTCGACGGCCTGCCAGCACGAAAAACACGAAAAGCTCCACCAATAAAAAGGGGGGCATTGGCCTTATCACAATGATGACGCTCGCCTTTTGTGACTCATTGCCCGAGGGAAATCCTCTCCAATCCCAACAACACAAGCGAAATGATGGCGCGAAAATCGGTCGCCCAGAGGATATTAACACCCCTTTCGCGGGTGATTGAGCGCTCACCCATCTCAGGGGCGGGGGGCATCTGATACGGCTGGCCGTTTCCTCTGAGTAGTATTATCTTTTGCATGATTTCCGAAAATAATGATGTGACAACAAAACCCAGAGAGAACTCCGGTGCTGGCCTCCGGCTTCGGCCTCCAGCGTCGGCCTCCAGTGACGGCTTCCAGCGCCGGCCTCCAGCGTTGGCCACCAGCGCTGGACTTTGGCTTCGGCCTCCAGCATCGGCCTCCAGCGTCGGCCTCTAGCACTGGACTTTGGCTCCGGCCTCCAGCGCCAGCCTCCAGCGCCGGCCTCTAGCGTCGGCCTCCAGCGTCGGCCTCTAGCGTCGGCCTCCAGCGTCGGCCTCCAATGCTGGCCTTCGGCTCCAGCCTCCAGCGTCGGCCTTCAGTGCTTTTTCGCATGAACGATGACCATTCTCATACAACAGATCCCATGATTTAAGGTCTATTGCCGTTTACCTTGCTCGCTGAAATCACGGGATCTGTTGTATGAGAATGGTCATCGTTCATGCGAAAAAGCACTGGAGGCCGACGCTGGAGGCTAGAGCCAAAGGCCAGCGCTGGAGGCCGACGCTGGGGGCCGGCGCTGGAGGCCGACACTGAAGGCCGGCGCTGGAGGCCAGCGCTGGAAGCTATCACTGGAGGCCGACGCTGGAGGCCGATCTGATACAGCTGGTCGTTTCCTCTGGGTAGTATTATCTTTTGCACGATTTCTGAAAATAATGATGTGATAGCAAAACCCAGAGAGAACTCCGGCGCTGGCCTCCGGCTTCAGCCTCCAGCATCGGCCTCCAGTGACAGCTTCCAGCGCCGGCCTCCAGCACTGGCCTCCAGCGCCGGCCTCCAGCGTCGGCCTCCAGCGCTGGATTTTGGCTCCGGCCTCCAGCGCCAGCCTCCAGCGCCGGCCTCCAGCGTCGGCCTCCAGCGCTGGCCTTTGGCTCCGGCCTCCAGCATCGGCCTCCAGTGCTTTTTCGCATGAACGATGACCATTCTCATACAACAGATCTCATGATTTAAGGTTTATTGCCGTGTACCTCGCTCGTTGAAATCACGGGCAAGTGTTAGCTCGTTCAGCAGTTACCGCTACAAGCGGCCCTCATCCAGCAACGGCTTAACCATTTACCGTTCGGAGAAACTTATCCCAACGAGGAAGATTCAACGGTTCCAAAGAACGAGGTAAACGGGACCCCAGACAGGTATAAAAAGGGAACCCGAGCTCAATGCAAGGGGACTCTCTCTCTCTCTCTCTCTCTCTCTCTCTCTTTCAAGTTCTACTCAGATACAATATCTCTGTTCTACAACCCACTGACTTGGGCATCGGAGGGTCCCCACCGGAACCACCGGTCCGGAACTTTTTGCAGGCTCTAGAAGGAAGACGGTGACCTCTCTACATTCACGAAGATCTCAGCCTACCCGACGTTCATCGCAAGTAATTTGGCAGCAACAGATTGGCGCGCCAGGAAGGGGGGATCAGCGATGCTGGTTTGCAGATCTTATCCCTTTTTTTATCAAATTGGTGGATCGTAAAGATGGTGATGACAAGAATTCGGAAAGCTTTCACCAGTTATGCTGGGGGGCACCTTCAACGAGCTGAGCAAAAGCTTCAGAGGCAACATCTCAGGACCATGCAACAGTGAGCAAAAGCTTCCACTCGCTTTGTGGTCACTGCCCAGGCCAGCCATCCCTCATCCTGCCGGGAATCTCCCCAGTAAGAGGTCTACCATCATCAAACCCATCAGTGGCTTAAAGCCCAGAAAGCCATCACTCTCCACTCAAGCAGCCTTCTCTCCTACAGACAGCGATGCAGAGGAAGGCCCAAGTATGGGCAGTGGTACCCCCACTCCAACCAACTTGATTCCCTGGGGGGTAGACCACCAGCGGGCGAAAGCGTTCAAGCCCGCAGAAGAAAAACAAGGGTGCTGCAAGAGGTACACTGCACTGACTTTTTCTTTTATTAATGCTTAAAAAAGTCATGCAGGGGAGACCGACTCTGCATTAGCATTCAAGACCAACCTCGCATTGGCATCTCAAAAGACCGGCTCCGCATCGGCAACAAAGACCGGTTCCGCACCGGTAACTCAAGACCGGCTCCGCATCGGCAACAAAGACCGCATCGGCAACAAAGACCGGTTCCACACCGGCAACTCAAGACCGGCTTCGCGTCGGCAACAAAGACCGGTTTCGCACTGGCAACTCAAGATCGGCTTCACATCGGCAACAAAGACCGGCTCCGCATCGGCAACAAAGATCGGTTCCGCACCGGCAACTCAAGACCGGCTCTGCGTCGGCAACAAAGACCGGTTCCGCACCGGCAACTCAAGACCGGCTCCGCATCGGCAACAAAGACCGGTTCCACACGGTAACTCAAGACCGGCTCCGCATTGGCAATAAAGACCGATTCCGCACCGGCAATTCAAGCCCAGCTCTGCATCGGCACACTCAAGCCCGGTTCCGCATCGGCAACTAAAGACCGGCCCCACGTCGGCAACTAAAGACCGGCTCCGCGTCGGCAATGAAACACCGGCTCTGCATCGGCAACCAAAGACCGGCTCCACGTCGGCAACTAAGATCGGCTCCCCGTGGCACTAAAGACCGGCTCTGCATCGGCACCAAAGATCGGCTCCGTGTCGGCAACTAAGACCGGCCCCACGTCGGCACTAAAGACCGGCTCCGCATAGGCAATGAAAGACGGCTCCACATCGGCAACCAAAGACCAGCTCCGCATCGGCAACTAAGACCGGCCCTGCATCGGCACTAAAGACCGGCTCTGCGTCGGCAACGAAAGATCGGCTCCGCGTTGGCAACCAAAGACCGGCTCCGCATCGGCACCAAAGACCGGCTCCGCATCGGCAACTAAGACCGGCTCCGCGTCGGCACCAAAGACCGGCCCCGCATCGGCAACAAAAATCGGCTCCGCATCGGCACCAAAGACTGGCTCCGCATCGGCAATAAAGACTGGCTCAATGTCGGCAACTAAGACCGGCCCCGCGTCGGCACTAAAGACTGGCTCTGCATCGGCAACGAAAGACCGGCTCCGCATCGGCAACGAAAGACCGACTCCGCATTGGCAACGAAAGATCAGCTCTGCGTCGGCAACCTAAGACCGGCCCCTCGTCGGCACTAAAGACTAGCTCCACGTTGGCAACGAAAGACTGGCTCCGCATTGGCAACTAAAGACCGGCTCGGCGTCGGCACCAAAGATGGGCTCCGCGTCGGCAATAAAGACCGGCTTCGCATCGGCAACGAAAGATCAGCTCCGCATCGGCAACAAAAGACCGACTCCGTGTCAGTAATGAAAGACCGGCTCTACGTCGGCAACGCAAGACCGACTCCACGTCGGCAATAAAGACTGGCTCCGCGTCGGCACCAAAGATCGGCTCCGCATTGACAACTAAGACCAGCCCCGCGTCGGCACTAAAGATCGGCCCCGCATCGGCACCAAAGACCGGCCCCGCATCGGCAACAAAGATCGGCTTCGCGTCGGCACCAAAGACCGGCTCCGCGTCGGCAACTAAGATCGGCTCCGCATCGGTACCAAAGACCAGCCCCGTGTCGGCACCAAAGACCGGCCCTGCGTCGGCAACAAAGACCGGCTACGCATCGGCACCAAAGATCGGCTCCGCGTCGGCAATCAAACCCGACTCCGCGATGGCACTCTAAGCCCGAGTCTCCCCTCGGCACTCAAACCCGACTCTGCATTGGCACTCAAAGCCCGAGTCTCCCCTCGGCACCTAAGCCAGACTCCTCGTCGGCACTTAGCCCGACAGCATCGGCAATGAAAACCCAACTCAGTGTCGGTACTAGAAGACCGACTCTGCGTCAATACGGAAGCCGGACTCAGTGTCAGTACTGGAAGCCCGACTCAGCGTCGGCACCGAAAGCCCGACTCCGCGACGGCACTCTAAGCCCGAGTCTCCCCTTGGCACTCAAGCCTGACTCCGCATCGGCACTCTAAGCCCGAGTCTCCCCTTTGCACCTAAGCCCGACTCCGCGTTGGCACTCTAAGATCGAGTCTCCCCTCGGCACTCAAGCCCGACTCCGCGTCAGCACTCTAGGCCCGACTCCGCGTCGGCACTCTAAGCCCGAGTCTCCCCTCGGCACCTAAGCCCGACTCTGCGTCGGCACTCTAAGCCCGAGTCTCCCCTCGGCACTCAAGCCCGACTCCCGTCGGCACTCTAGGCCTGATTCCGCATCGGCACTCTAAGCCCGAGTCTCCCCTCGGCACTCGAGTCCGACTCCGTGTCGGCACTCTAAGCTCATGTCTTCCCTCGACACTCAAGCCCGACTCCGCATCAGCACTCTAAGCCCGAGTCTCCCCTCGGCACTCAAGCCCGACTCCGCGTTGACACTCTAAGCCCGAGTCTTCCCTCGGCACCTAAGCCCGACTCCACGTCGGCACTCTAAGCCCGAGTCTCCCCTCGGCACTCAAACCTGACTCTGCATTGGCACTCTAAGCCCGAGTCTCCCCTCGGCACCTAAGCCCAACTCCGCGTCGGCACTTAGCCCGACAGCATCGGCAATGAAAACCCGACTCAGTGTCGGTACTAGAAGACTGACTCTGCGTCGATATGGAAGCCCGACTCAGTGTCGGTACTGGAAGCTCGACTTAGCATCGGTACCGGAAGCCTGACTCAGCGTCGGTACCAGAAGCCCGACTTCACGTCGGTACTTGAAGACTGACTCCGAGTCGGCACTTAACCCGACTCAGCGTCGGCATCGAAAGCCCAACTTCGCATCGACACCAAAGCCCGACTTCGCGTCGAGTCAAGAAACCCCAAGACAACTCACGGCTGGGAGAAGCTGACTCCCCAGCTCACAGTTGACAAGCACCCCCCTTCAAAAACTTAGCATACGATACTTTTGAGTGACAGGTAACTTAATCTCAAAACTGCCTAAAATTCTACACTTCTTGAGCATGTATATCATGCATTAACCAAGCTCAAAAGTATGGGGGGCATCTGATGTGGCCAGTTAACAAGCCCATGAGCGGCAGTTTTTTCTGAAACTGATCGCGATCTTCGAGAGCCTGGGCCACTCGACTCGGTTGCAACGCCCCTACTTCCCTTCCGATAAACTAGGGAATTCCCCTGTAAAACGGCACTCACACCCTCTCGACAGGGAGGAGGCGCTGGGTCCCCAGAGCCAGCATCTTTGGCTAGGCCAGGGGACAGCTAAAGGTGGCTCACCGGAAGCCCGTGTCACGGCCTACAAGGCGTGTTGGGAGGGATGCTTCTCTGCGGACATCCTTTCAGCCTCTGATGTGGCCATCCACGATGGCGGTGATGAGAGCTCCGTCCCTTTAGCAGCAAAAACACTCCATTGCCATCCCCCTCGACACTCTAGTCTCCGAAGGAAAACCCTCTTCCCTAATTGCCACCGCCGCTGCCATGATCAATCTCGGCATGGAGTCGCCGCCGTCGGCGTCGAACCCCGCACGGCGGAGAAGGCCTTCTCGTTCCTCTCCAAGGGATGGCGAGAGGTGCGGGATTCCGCAGGCGCAGACTTCCAGTTGATGCGGGCCAGGGCGAATAAGTTCAAGAACCTCGCCGACCGCGAGCTAGAGAACTTCCTCCATTTGGCGTCGGCGTTCTCGACGCCGCCAGGGTCGCCGGTGGAGAGGTCGATCGTGGAGCAAAGTTCATGGAGCGGATCCAGCCGAAGCTGTCGGAGATCTAGTGGGTGTACTCGTCGCCTGAGTTCAGCCGGAAGGTGCTGGAGAAGTGGAGCCCAAGCCGACGATCCGAATCGATCTTTCTGGCATCAGGAATGCCATCGTCGTGGAGGAAGGTCCGGTGGAAAGGGGAGGAGAAGTTGAAGGAGTGGGAGCCGATTCGGTTGTTGAAGAAGATATTGAAGGAGCTTGAGAGGAAAAGCCAATCCAGCAAGATCTTTGGAAATTTCAAGAGCAGCGAGTTCATGGAGAAAGTGAAATTGAGCCTGGACCCTCCAGGCCCGAGGCTTCGATCTCAACTTCAAGCTTGCCACTCACTCCAGCGATACGACCAGTACCTCTGTAATAGCCTCATCCTCATCTCCCCGTCCACCCAGAGTTTTGGAGGCTCGTTGGATCAAAAGGCGGTTCTGGATTTCATGGATGCGGGGCATGATTTGATATTGATAGTGGATTCGTCTGCCTCTGATCTGATCCGGAGCATCGCCACTGAGCGTGGTGTTGATTTTGATGAGGACTCTCTGAGACGATGGTTATTGATCATGGGAGCTACGCAATCTCCGAGGCAGAAGGGAATCATACTCTAATCGAACAGCGCCTTGCTGCCGATCGTCACAGAAGCCACCACCACTACTCCGGAAAGCAAAATAGGAGGCTACGCGATAGTATCCAACTCTGCATGGAGGAAAGATCTCTCTCTCTAAAATGTTATTTGATTATAAAACTCCCGTTTTATATACCACTGACTTGAGCGTCGGAGGGTCTCCGCCGGAACTATCGGCCTGGGATTTTTTGCAGGCTTTCAAAAGAAGAAGGTGACCTCTTCGTGTTTCTGAAGGCCCATGGAGACCTCAGTTCACCCAACGCTCATTACAAGTGATTTGGCAGTAACAGAAGTGATCGCCCGAGGGCTAGATCTGAAGCTGAGGTGTTGGCGCTGGGACTGGAGAAGAGCCAATGCCTCATGGCAGAGTCGGGAGCCTAGTCCTGCAGACCGAGATGAAGGACTGAGGTGGCCTGGTGAAGCCAGGGGTCCGAAGGCGGGGCAGGAAGCCGTCGAGATTCAGGAACCGGAACTGCCCGTGGCCAGAAGATATGGAGTCCGGTCTGACTCGAGAACAGGGAGGCCAAGAGCGGCAGCTGGGTGCCTGGGACCGTGAGTTGGGGTTGTTCGGATTGTCTGGGAGATGGCCGGGAGGCAAGGTGTCGGTTGGGATGCCCGGGATGGAGTCGGGAATCTCTAGCCGAAGCCTAGGATGCACCCAAAACATGGAGCAACCTTGGCGGAACCGGGGATGGAGCTGGGACTCGGGAGCCTGAGCCCTCAAAGTCCTTTGTCCGAGCCTCTTGTCGGGATTCACAACAAGCAGGGAGCTGGGGATGGTGACCGAATCCGAGGTCCTCCGAGGCGGTCCGCTGCCTCCCGAGGTCCTGAGGTGAGCCGCAGAAGAGCACGGTGTCATGTACGGCGGCCGTGTAGACGAGGACGAAGGCACCGGAGGTTGGGGATGACGCGGGGAGAGAAATTGGACTGCTTCTAATGTGGAGTTGAGACCGACTTTGACCTGGTCCAAACTACCTCTCATCCTCCCCTGCACCTTGAGCTGGGATGTGAACTTGGAGTGAAAGGAGGGCTTGAAGAAAGAGAAAAGGTGGCAAGAGAGGGCGAGAGGCCAGGAGATGGGGATCAGGAGCTTGGTGACGTGGAGCTCAGGAGCATCTGGGGGCCGAGAGCAAAGTCAAAGGCTGGCTCTGTTTCGCGGGTGCTCCCTTCGGGAAGAGATGAGGAAGGCCCTTAACCCCTGAGCCTCGGATGACTGGAAACAGCCAAGGAGAAACCCGGAGGCCGGAGCCCCCGGAGAGGACCGGAACGGTGCCCCTGGCGCTGGAGTTTGGAACAACTGGAAGCCGGGGCCATCCAGCCGGTGCCGGGAGGGGTTCGGCAACCTGCATGTGGGTTCAAGGTAAGGACCTCTTCGCTTTCACGGTCTCTCTCGTCTCCTTCACCGAAGCTCCATTACGTGCAGCAGGGAGCCGAAGCCGGGTCTCCAACTGGACTCGGAAGCCACCTTCGGAGAAGGCTTAGGGTCGACCTCTTGGAGTCGGTTACCGAGGCCGGAGAGGAGCAGTACATCCGCCTGCATGGCCGAGGGGAGCTCGGGAGAAGGTGGCGCGAGGCTGGGGGAAGGCGTGAAGCCTCCGCATGTGATGGTTAGCGAGGGAGTCGGGGGAGATCGAGACCACGTCCAAAAACGGCTGAGAAGGTTGGGTGTTGGCCACCTGAAGCGAGGCGATGGAGCTGTTTGAAGCTGGGGGTCAGGAGCCCTTTGTTCTGGCTTCCTCGTCTTCAACGCCATTCTAACCCATGCAAGGGGGCCAGCAGCGGACGCCAAAAGCCAGGGTGCTGATGCTGGAAGCCGTGGAAGGCTGGGACCGCCGTGGATGAGGCCGTCGAGCCCGTTGAGGATGGGGCAGTCGAGCCCGAGGCTGTCGAGCTTGGCGTCGTGGAGGTTGATAGAGGGAAAGAGGACTTGGCCGCCTAGGAGGTTGGAAACAGCTGAGCCGGTGGCGAGGCCATGGGGTTTGTTTGAAGCCATGAAGCCATGCAAGGAAAAGGCCAAGATGGGGGCTGGAGCCAGAGGCATGGAGTCGGTGCTTCTTGATGGGATCCGCTCCAGCTTCTTGCCTCCATGCCAGCCGTAATTGGGGTTTGTTGGTGTTAACGTCATGGAGGTAGGTGGAAGTGGAGTTTAGTGGCCACCTCACCTTCGAATGGATGGTTGGCAACCTGGTTTTAGAGTGCAGCGGGGGGAGAAAGATGAGTACGGAGATAAGGCCGTGGACTTGTAGTATACGTCCATGAAGGTGCCTGTATGGAGATGGGAATGGGAGCCTCGGGAGCTCGCAGGTGTCCGTCCAAGAGCCGAGGGAGAGCTTGGGGAGGAGAACGTTTCGGTGCCACGGCCTCTCCTACATGGGGGGTGCATTGGGGCCATGCAACGTAATGCGAAGGGTGGTGCCGTTGGAGTTGAAGCGGCAGCCAATGAAGGGCTCGGGAGCATCCGGAGGCTATGGAGTCAAAGCGGCTTCTCAGGCGGGACCAGGAGCGCACGTAGAAGAGAGTCCGGTTGGCCTCTAGCCGCTGAGACATAGTTGAAGCTGCTAAGGTTGAAACGAAGCTGTTGAGACTGTGATGATGCCGTTGAGGCTGTGACAAAGTTGCTGAGGCAAAGTTGAGGCTATCGAAAGCCTTTTGAATCCTAAAGGGTGACCCGAGAGTTACTGGGATGGGACAATGCTTGGGAGCCTTTAACTCCGAAAGATAACCTGAGAGTTGAGAGTCGTCAGGTACTTTTTAATCCCAGAGGGTGATCTGAGGGTGCTAGGACCAGGCTCAGATGTCTTTTAACCTCGGAGGGTGACCTGAGAGTACTTGAACCAAACTCATATGCGTTTTAACCCCGGAGGGTGATCTGAGGGTGCTGAGACCAGGCTCAGGTGCTTTTAACCCCGGAGGGTGATATGAGAGTTGAGTCTTGGTTGCTGAGCTAGAGTCAAATCCTTGTTGCCGAGCTGGAGTCGGGCTTGAGTGCCGATGGTACATTGGGCTTTGAGTGCCGATCGGAGTCGGGCTTCGAGTGCCGATCGGAGTTGGGCTGAGTGCTAATGGTACATCGGGCTTTGAGTACCGACCGGAGTCAGGCTGAGTGCCGATGGTACATCGAGTTTTGAGTGCCGACTGGAGTCGGGCTTTGAGCACCAACGCTGGGTTGATTTTCAGTGCCGAGCTAGCCTCGGGCTTTGGTGCCCACAGAAATCAAGATTTGAGTGCCGACCGAAGTAGGGCATTAAGTGCCGATGGTGCATTAGGCTTTGAGTGCCGACCGGAGTCGGGCTGAGTGCCGATAGTACATTGGGCTTTGAGTGTCGACTAGAGTTGAGCTGAGTGCTAATGGTACATCAGGCTTTGAGTGCCCACCAGAGTCGGGCTTTGAGCGCCAACGCTGGGTTGATCTTTAGTGCCGAGCTGGCCTCGGGCTTTGGTTTCGATGCGAAATCGGGCTTTGAGTGTCGACTGGAGTCGGGATTTAAGTGCCAATGGTACATCGAGCATTGAGTGCCGACCGGAGTCGGGCTTTGAGCGCCAACGCTGGGTTGATCTTCAGTGCTGAGCTGGCCTCGGGCTTTGGTGCCGATGCAAAATCGGGCTTTGAGTGCTGACTGGAGTCGGGCTTTAAGGGCCGATGGTACATCGGGCTTTGAGTGCCGATGGTACATCAGGCTTTGAGTGCCGACCAGAGTTAAAATTTGAGCGCCGACCGGAGTCGAAATTTGAGCCCCAACACTGGGTTGATCTTCAGTGCCAAGCTGGCCTCGGGCTTATGGGGAGACTGGCAATGGAGGCTACTGATAAGCTCTAAAAAGATGATTATAAGAAATAAATTTTAGAAAAAAAGGACAAATAGGAACAATTTCTCTCTTTGGAGAGAAAGGAGTTTAATAGGTTTGAAGTCAAGATAGAGTGCTTCTGGAAAGTAAATGGCTTTACATTGTTTCAATTTACAAGATGTCTCCAAAGAGGCAAATTTATAATTTGTTAGCATGCTACCTTTGGCTTTCTATTTCCCTGATCTTTCAGTTGCCAATAGTCCATGTCATGAGTTTAGGAAATAAATCGTTGTTTGTGTGGGAATGGTACACCTTGGACTAATTGGTTCAGGTTTTATGTCTGCTATTTCTTCTATTCTATTTAAGGTATTATGTTGCTTGGGACATAGAACTTTGAAACAAAGCTTTTATTTTTTTCTATTTCCACTGAAGATAATGTTTTAAGCCTTTCTCAAATGCCATAAGCTCTAAGCAGCATCTTCGAGTAATGACATATCCTTAGTCCTTATGTTCTTGGTCTCACTAAATAGCCCAAAGCACTCAAAAAGGCTAATATCAATTCATTCAACTGTCCCACTTTATTTAACTCTGTCCAAACTTAATTTTTAATGCGCCACAACTCTGTCAATAACCTAAGTGTTAGAAATTTTAAACAATTATTTGGGGGCCACACATGTCATGACAAATGTGTTATGTCATTATTTGATTAGCCAAGAAATTGATCATTGTATAAAGTGGCTAAGGGCATAATTATCATGAAAAACCATTGTGTAGATACCTATATGCTATTTCTAATTTGATGAGGGACCAAATTAGAAATTAACCTATTTAAAGGAGGATTATGGTTCTCGAAGGAGACGAAGAGTCGCAGAATAGGGTTTCGTATTCTCTTATCCTCATCAAAGAGTATACGGTAAAAATATGTGAATGAGGGACCTCCCTTTGGAAGATCACAATCCATAGCCATCAAGACTTATGAATCCAGGTCTGCTTCCTCTTTGTTAATTTTTTTTATACATAAATAATATGAAATATGAAATGATTATTTTTTATCAAGTGGTTTCAGAGCCTTCCATATCTATTCATGTATGATATGATTGAGTTATGAAATGATTAGAATGCATATTTTATATTTCTGCTATTGTTTTCTAATGATCTGGAGCATGCATGATTTGCTGTTAAAGGGATTCGGTATTTATCCATTGAAAAGGGTATTTATTCATTAAAGGATAAATTTTTGGTATTTATCTATTATAAAAGGATTTTGGCATTTATACCAAAAAAGGAAACATGAAGGTGCTCAGGAGAATCGAATCTAGAATCTTTTGGTTCCGATCCAAAGCCCTAACCATTATTCCAGGTTAATTTGTGCATCACATTAGAGGCTTTGAAACTAATTGTTTTCTGATTTAGATCACAAGTTTCAAGAAATTGAAGTTTCAAAATTCAAGCTTTTCAAAATTCAAATAATGACTATGGTTTAATATGTGATGCATATTGTTTAACATTTTAAATGAGCCAATTGAAACAAAAAGTCACCAAAGTGACCTCTCTTGTGTAGATAACTCAAGAAAAATGTTAAATGTTGCTTGTATGTGTAATTCATGCGAGTATTAACCGGTCCAAAGGAAGGTTAATACTTGGCCGGATTGCATACATTCATGTGATGGTAAGCATGTGACAATTATAAAATTGTACATGTGAATAATAAATTAATCCAAAGATGAGTTTATTATTTAACATACATTATTGTCAGTGTTTGATCATTACAATAAGGTACCACTAGCAATTAATATTACTGTCCAAAGACTTAGTATTAATGTTTACACTTGGTATCTTAAGATGGGTTTTATTATTATTTAAATTTATTAATGATTAGTTTTTTGGATATTTATGTGAGTAAATTTATATGGTAATTTTCTTTTTCAGCACTTGCTACAATATCTACCAATTTGAGTTCGGTACTAGTCCTTAATGGCACAAATTTTAAGGACTGAAAAGAAAATATGCTTATTGTCCAGGGATGCATGGATCTAGACCTTGCATTAAGGAAGGAGCGACCTCCTTCTCTTTTGGACTCTAGTACCTCTGATCAAAGGAGACACTACGAGAAGTGGGATCATTCAAATCGCATGAGTCTGATGATCATAAAGAGGGGCATTCTTGAGGCTTTCAAGGGAGTAGTATCCGACATGATTACTGATGCCAAAGATTTTCTTACTGAAATTGAGAAATACTTTGCAAAGAGCGATAAGGTTGAAACTAGCACTTTGCTACAACGCTTAATCACCTTGAAGTACAAAGGCAAGGGGAATGTACGAGAGTACATTATGAAGATGTCCAACATTGCATCAAAACTTAAGGCTCTCAAGCTCGAGATGTCGAGGACTTACTTGTGCATTTGGTTCTAATATCTCTTTCAGCACAATTTAATCAATTCAAGATTAGTTATAATTGCCAAAGGAAAAAATGGTCATTGAATGAACTGATCTCTTATTATGTTCAAGAGGAAGAAAGACTGATGCAAGAAAGGACTGAGAGTGCCCACTTGGCAAGCACCTTTACGGACAAGAATTAAAAAAAAAAATGAATCATCCAAGAATGAGGCTGTGAAGGGTTCAGCCCAAAAGAAGCAAAATAAGGCTAATCTTTGCTTCTTTTGTAGAAAACCTGGACACATGAAGAAGGAATATGCCAAGTACCATGCCTAAAGGTTAAAGAAAGGTATGTTTTTAACTTTGGTTTGTTCTGAGGTAAATTTAGATTGTTATTAAGTTTTGATCATTATTTGGATTTAAAAGATACTTTTATTGTACCATCTATTAGATGGAATGTGGTTTCTGTTTCTTACTTGAACAAATCTTGATACTCTTGTTCATTTGGAAATAATCAGTTTGTATTGTCTTTAAATTTCAATATTATTGGTACTGGATCTCTTATTGGTTATGACAATCTATATTTGCTTGATATAGTAGCCTCACATAGTGAATCATTAAATTTGAAATCAAGAGGTACTAAACGCAAACTAGATATTGCAAACTCAGGTTCATTGTGGCACAAGTGGCTAGGTCACATCTCTAGAAATAGAGTTCAATAACTTGTGTCAGATGGAATTTTAGATTTCATAGATTTCATAGACTTTAATGTTTGTGCTAATTGCATAAAAGAAAAACAAACCAAAGTCAAAAAATATGGTGCATATAGAGCTATGGATGTTTTGGAATTAATATATATAGACATTTGTGGACCATTTTCAATACCATCTTGGAATGGTCAATAATATTTTATATCATTCACTGATGATTATTCTCGATATGCATACATATTTCTTATTCATAAAAATCATAGGTTTTGAACGTTTTCAAATCATTTAAGGCTGAAGTTGAGAATCAACTTAACAAAAGCATAAAAAAGGTTAAATCTGATCGTGGAGGTGAATATTATGGAGGATATGACAGATCAGATGAACAACGTTCAGGATCATTTGCTAGATACATAGAGGAGTGTGGAATCGTTCCATAGTACACCATGCCAGGGATACCTAGCATGAATGGTGTAGCTGAAAGACGAAACAGAACTCTTAAGGATATGGTAAGGAGTATAATTTATCATTCTACCTTACCGGAGCCACTCTGGAGAGAGGCACTAAAAACTATAGCCCACATTCTTAATAGGGTACCAACTAAAGTAGCTGCAAAGACACCTTATGAACTTTGGACAGATAGAAAGCCAAGTCTAAAGCATTTTCATGTGTGGGATTGTCCAGCTGAGGCAAGGCCTTATAGACCATATGAAATGAAATTAGAATCCCGAACTGTTAGCAGCTACTTTATTGGGTATTCTGAGCGATCAAGGGGGTATAAATTTTATTATCCCAAATTAAAGATAATTTTTGAAACAGGAATTGCAATATTCTTTGAGGATATCGAGTTTGGGAGGAGAAATAAGGTTAGGAACTTTATCTTTGAGAAAGAATTGGTATCAATTTATGATCTAATTCATACAATTGCTACTGATGCAACAAATTTGGAGCCTCAGAAAGATATTATCATCCATATCCCCAATCAAGATGAGGAGGTTGTTTCTATTGAACAAATGCAAACTGTTCATGAAGAACAAACTCAACATCCTCAAGATCAAGTATTACAAGAGCCATTGCCATTGCAATGATCCACAAGAGAAAGGAGAAGTGCCATTCCAGATGATTATATAGTATTTCTCCAAGAACATGAGGAGAATGATGGCATGATGGAAGAAGATCCAATCAACTTCTGTTAAGCCATGCAGGACTCAAACTCCAATAAATGGATCGAAGCAATAAATAAAGAATATAAGTCCATGCAAGACAAAAAAGTTTGGAAACTTATCCCATTGTCGGAAGGTACGAAACCCATTGGTTATAAATGGATATTTAAGACCAAAAGGGATTCTAAAGGTGATGTGGAGAGGTATAAGGCTTGTCTTGTGGCAAAGGGTTATACTCAAAAGGAAGGGATTGACTATAAGGAGACCTTCTCTCCAGTTTTAACGAAGGACTCCTTTAGGACAATCATGGCTCTTGTGGCACACTATGATTTGGAGCTTCATCAGATGGATGTAAAGACAATGTTTCTCAATGGAGACATTATTGAAATGATTTATATGGAGCAATCGAAAAACTTTATGTCTGGAGACCCAAAGAAGATGGTTTGCAAATTAAAGAAATCAATATATGGGCTTAAACAAGCATCCCGTCAGTGGTACCACAAATTTCAAGAGATAATTTTCTCATTCAGTTTTGAGATGAATATTGTTGATGATTGTGTGTATCATAAATTTAGTGGGAGTAAGTGTATTTTTCTGGTATTGTATGTTGATGACATTCTGCTTGCCACTAATGATATAGGTATATTGCACAAAAACCAAAAAAATTTTGTCAAAAAATTTTGAGATGAAGGATCTTGGTATTGCATCCTTTGTAATAGGAATCCAAATATACCGAGACAGATCTTGGGATATTTTGGGATTGTCATAAAGGGCCTGTATTGATAAGGTTCTCAAAAGGTTTGGCATGCAAGATTGTAAATTAGAAGATACCCCAGTTGCCAAAGGAGACAAGTTCAGTCTTAGTCAATGTCCTAAAGGAAATTTGGAGATTTAGGAAATGAAGAAAATTCCTTATGCTTCAGTTGTGGGGAGTCTTATGTATGTTCAAGTATGTACACGTCCAAATATTGCGTATATTGTTGGAGTTCTAGGCAGGTACTTAAGTAACCCAGGTATAGATCACTGGAAAGTAACCAAAAGAGTCATGAGGTATTTGAAGAGAACAAAGGACCACATGCTCACATATAAGAGGTCAGACAAATTAGAGATCATTGGGTATTCTCACTTAGATTTTGCTGAATGCCAAGATAGTAAAAAATCCACTACGGGCTACATCTATTTGCTGGCTGGTGCTGCAATTTCTTGGCGAAGTGCCAAACAGACTCTTATTGCATCTTTAACTATGGCAACCGAGTTTGTAGCATGTTTTAAGGCATCCAACCATGGAATTTGGCTTAAAAATTTTGTCACTGGACTGCGAATAGTTAAAGAAATTGAAAGACTACTAAAGATTTATTGTGATAATATATCAACAGTCTTATATTCTAACAATAATAGGAGCTCATGAAAGTCCAAACACATTGATATCAAGTTCCTAGTTGTTAAAGAAAGGGTACAAAGTGGATAGATCTGCATAGAATATTTGGGAACAAACTCCATGATTGTGAACCCTCTTACGAAAGGGGTTCCTCCAAAGGTCTTTCATGAGCATACAACAAGTATGGGCATTCTAGAATATAGTGAATCTCAAATTTAGTGGGAGTTTATCATTTGTGTGTATTATGTTCTATGTTTATTTTTGTGTGTATAAACACTTTTATGTTATGGACAATTTTTCTGATCAGAAATAAAGTTAAGGCATTCAGTTTATTACACTTTGTACAATAAAGTCAAGTTGATCTCACTACAGTAAGGTTGAACTAGTTGAAAATCACATGTACTTATCATATTCATGTGATTTTCATGCTACACATTTCATGATTGATCTATGTTATTTGGTTGTGTTAATGTTAATGATCATTGATAGGTCTAGTTAAGATTGATTTAACGAAAACCGCTTTGGTCCGATATTGATTCAACTAATGGACGAGATTATTCTGATATGCCTTATGTTTCTAATGACAAAGTTTTGAACTCATAAAATCTAACACATTTATAAGGATACATATGTGGTCCAGTGGAAGATTGTTAAAAATTTTAAACAATTATTTGGGGGCCACACATGTCATGACAAATGTGTTATGCCATTATTTGATTAGCCAAGAAATTGATCAAATTGGTATAAAGTGGCTAAGGGTATAATAGTCATAAAAAATCATTTTGTAGATATCTATATGCTATTTCTAATTTGATGAAGGGCCAACTTAGAAATTAGCCTATTTAAAGGGGGGTTATGGTTCCCGAAGGAGACGAAGAGTCGCAGAAGAGGGTTTCGTATTCTCTTATCCCCATCAAAGAGTAATACGGTAAAAATCTGTAAATAAGGGATCTTCCTTTGAAAGATCACAACCCATAGCCATCAAGACTTATGAATCCAGGTATGCTTCCTCTTTGTTGTCTTTGCTTTTTTTATATATGAATAATATGAAATCTAGAATGATTATTTTCCATCACTAAGTCTGACTATGTGGCACAGTCAATAATTCTGGCTTATTGTTCTAAATTTCTGGTTTATTGCTGTCAATGTTTGTATGCATGCATTCTTTTTTTGAATAATTTAGCAACTTGAAGATTTTGTGGAAGTTCTGCATTTTACTATTCTAAGTCTTCTATTTAATGCCTTAAGATCTACAGATCTGGACTCATGGAGCCCACAGCTGAAGATGATGACTTTTGGGGGCAACAATCGTGCACACATTTTCTTTAAGCAGCATGGATGGACAGATGGTGGCAAAATTGAGGCAAAATACACATCAAGAGCAGCTGAACTGTACAGGCATATACTTTCCAAAGAAGTTGCTAAAAGTTTTGCAGAAGATTCCAGCAATCCATCATCACCTGTTGCATATCAGTTGCCACATACAGCCAATGGCCTTCCAGATCTGAAGCCTGTATATACAATGGAATTAGAATTACATTGGCAGTCAGAGAAGATGAAAATTAGATATTTGATTCCTTGAAATTTATGGAGCAAGTTTGGTATGGGTTTTAACAATCAAATTCTAACTTTGGAGAAATGGTTCATCAAGAACATAATTAAATGGAATTACAACATTTTGTGCTGCATATGTAGTGTCCAACAGCACAGAAATTTTCCATTTTCAAGGGATAGACTCACATGATTCTATGGCCATATCAGGTAAATGTGGGTATACCGGACAATGCGTATCTGTTGTCGCCGAAATCCGCTCTTCGACTCGGGTGCGTCCGGTCTCCTGATTGAGCTCCCTCCTGGGCGGACCTGCAAGGAAGCCTACACGCGGGAGGCGCTGGGGTGGCCCTCCGCGGAAGACTCTCCGACGCTCAAGTCAGTAAGGGACCGACGGGCAACAAGATGAGAGGAGAAGGCTCTCGCTGGAGAGTTCCTCCAGAGAGCTCTGGGCAGAGCAACAATGGTGGAATAGAAGGCTAAGAGTGATAGAGTGAGCAAGTGTACAGAGAGAAAAGAAGGGGAATAGCGTCCGAGAATGCCCATACCTCAGGGGGTCTGGAACTGCAGTATTTATAGAGGATCACCTCGTGGGCCCGAAGGCCATTGGGATTCGAATCCAGTTTGTTACAAGATTGGTAGGACCCGTATCTGGTTAGTTAGTGGATCGACGGCTAGGAGGCGGGGAGAGCTGGCTGATAGCTCGAGACCTAGGCCACTATTGTAGGTCATAGGCCATATCTTGGAATGATTCCTTATTTGGAATCTTATTCTATTATAGTAAATTTGAATTCTCCCGCGCCAGATTCCGCAGAGGTGTTTTGAACGCTGTGGTTCAGCCATCATAGCTGACGGAGGCTTGACGGAGGTAGGTGCTGAGGCATAAGGGGCCAACTTGAATCGGGCGGGGCCAGCCGGGATGGAAGCGCTGGGGCCGGCTGAGAACATGCCGGGGCCGGCCGGGATGGAAGCACCGGGGCTGGCTGAGAACATGTCGGGGCCGACCTGGATCAGGCAGAGCTGGCCGGGATGAGAGTGCCGGGGCCGACTGGGAGGATGCCGGGTCCGGTTGGGAGGATGTCGGGTCCGGCTGGGTCGAGAGTGCTGGGGCCGGCTGGGAGGATGCCGGGGCCGGCTGGGTCGAGAGTGCCGGGGCCGGCTGGGAGGATGCCGGGGTCGGCTGGGTGAGAGTGCCGGGGCCGGCTGGGAGGATGCCGGGGCCGGCTGGGAGGATGCCGGGGTTGGCTGGGTCGAGAGTGCCGGTCTTGGAGGTGTCGGCCTTCGGGGCCGATGGTCTTCAAGGTGCCGGCCTTGGCGGTGCCGGTCTTGGAGGTGTTGGCCTTTGGGGCCGATGGTCTTCGAGGTGCCGGCCTTGGCGGTGCCGGTCTTGGAGGTGTCGGCCTTTGAAGCCGACGATCTTGAGGTGCCAGCCTTGGCGGTGCCGGTCTTGGAGGTGTCGGCCTTGGGGGCCGACGGTCTTCGAGGTGCCAGCCTTGGCGGTGCCGGTCTTGGAGGTGTCGGCCTTCGGGGCTGACGGTCTTCGAGGTGCTGGCCTTGGCGGTGTCGGCCTTTGGGGCCGACGGTCTTCGAGGTGCCGACCTTGGCGGTGCCGGTCTTGGAGGTGTCGGCCTTCGGGGCCGACGGTCTTTGAGGTGCCGGCCTTGGCGGTGTCGGTCTTGGAGGTGTCGGCCTTTGGGGCTGACAGACGAAGGTCGATAGCTTGGCTGGGGCCGAGAGACAGGATAGGTCGGCTGGAGGAGCTGACAGACGAAGGTCGATAGCTCGACTGGGGCCGAGAGACGGGATAGGTCGGCACCTCGAGGACCCCTAGTTTGGTGAGGGGCTGGAGCATCTCAATTCACCGACCTACCCTTGGCAGGCATCGCTCATTCGAACAGGAATCAGGGCTGACCTTAGCCGCGTGCACGATTAATGACGCATGATGATTTTACCCCCCAACACATGCCCTCCACTCCCTAGTCCAAAGTGTAACTTCGGATATTGGGAGTAGAATTCTGGAGCAATATTATTTGGGGGACATGTCATTCGATCCTCTGTAGAGGAAGTGTTTATCTCTGTGTATGTTAGAGAAAGGCCTGAGCAGCCCTCTTGCTGAAGTAAAATAGGGTGCTTTAGTTGCACTAGAGTATCCGAGAAATTATCCGGCTGGGATGAAGCTTTATTGTTGTATCACTCGGATTGGCTGAGGCTTTTGATAATAAGAGATGCACTCCAGCTCTGGCCGGGGCTTTTGATGATAAGAGATGCACTCCGGCTCTGGCTGGGGCTTTTATGACCTGCCTCTCATTGTAATTTTATGGATGAATTTATTACTCGGTTGTTGCCGAGCCTTCAGGAATATATCACTCGGTCTTTGGCCGAGGCTCTGGAAATTTATTACTCGGTTGTTGCTGAGCCTTCAAATAATAAATTACTCGGTGTTGCGAGCCTTCCCTAGATGCTACTTGGTTGTAACCGAGGCTTCAAGTATTAATTGCTACTTGGTTGTGACCGAGGCTTCCAAATAATAAATTACTCGGTGTTTCCGAGCCTTCAAGATTATATTTACTTGGCGCCGCCAAGGTTCGAAGATTTTGTTGCTCGGCCAGCCGAGGTTCGAAGAATTTGTTGCTCGGCCCAGCCGAGGTTTGGAGAATTTGTTGCTCGGCCCTGCCGGGGTTCGGAGAATTTGTTGCTCGGCCCAGCCGAGGTTTGGAGAATTTATTGCTTGGCCCTGCCAGTGCTCTGCGGTTCCACAGGCAAATCGGTTTTCATTTTGCCGGAGTTGATAATATGGCTCTGTGGGGAGCAAAAAGCTGTTCTGGCGCTTTTCGGAAGGCTTTTATGGTGTTGGTCTTTTTCCACGCAGGTCGTTTTGGCATACGGCGAATGCAACCATTCACCATTGAAGGATGTCGCTTTCATAGGACGATCTCCTGGATCTGTCAGTTTTCGTAAGGTCAGTGGGCGATTCTCTGTGTTTAACAATCATGATTCGGGATCAAAGGAAATCTTTACGTGCGTCATGGTTCAGGCGATGGGCTCGGCGCGCAATGGGGCGCTGCTTTCATCCTGGGAGGCCACGTAGAGGCATGGGTCAAGTGTTTTGAATCTCGGGGCTTCCGGCTTTGATAGCTGCTCCCGGTTCATTTTCGCCTATAAAGAGGGGAAAAAGAGGCCGTGTTGGGGCCATCCCGGAGCTTTCTTTACCGTGAGAAGTTGTGAGAGCTTCCATGATGCTTGTTTCCTTGGAGTTCAGGGAGGGAGGATTGAGCTTCCCTTTTGTGGGTCATTCTCCCCCGGAAGGTTGGGGTGATGAAGGAGCCACTGAGGGGCAGCTCGTCCTCGAGGGAGGAACTTCGGAGATCACATGGAGAGCGTACAGGAGGTCGCAGGGAACACACGGAGAGCGCACATACGCGCTTCCTGTGTGTCCTTTGTGGTTCGCCATGGGAGACGTAGGGGGGAAGCACGCGTGAGTTCCCCATGACTCACATGAACTTCGCCTCCTCTCCCTGGCTCGGACACCTGGGCTCCTCCGCCCGGGGTCTCTCAGCTCCGAAAGGAGGGAGGTGGAGGTGTGCAGCTAGCTGCATTGCCTTTTGACTCGGGCAGTGGGAGCTGTGCACACTCGATCTGGGGAGTTCGCCCTCAGAACTAGCATCCACGGGTCTGCGCCTCTCTTTGGATCTCTTGGCCCATCCAAAGGACCCGTGGGAAGCCGGTCCTGCTCGCTATCCGGGCAAGCTGACTAGTTTGTGGTTTGATTTCTTGGGTCAGATGCCGAAGTATCGCCGTTAACCGAAGCTGGCTTGGGGCAGTTCGGCCGAGCTATGTACTCATTTTTATTTCCTGTGCTTTGGTGCACTTGTAACTCCTCTTAGGAGATTGTAGTTTTTCTTGCGATGAGGTAATAAAGGAATTTTCATTCTTTCTTCGTTTGGTCCCTGTCTCTTTGTGCCGGGAAGTTGTTATTCTCGCGATGAATTTTTGCATTGTTGCATGCTTCGGCACTTGTTTGGTTCTTTTGAGGGCAGGGTACAATGATTATGCTTAGTTTGGCCGGGGCTTACGAGTGGCTCGAATCCGAGCTAAGTTTGGAGAAATACTTAGGTCGGCCGGGGCTTGTGAGCTGCCCGAATCCGAGCTAAGTTTGGAGAAATACTTAGGTCGGCCGGGGCTTGTGAGCTGCCCGAATCCGAGCTAAGCTTTGAAAACATTTTAGGTCGGCCGGGGCTTGTGAGTGGCCCGAATCCGAACATAACCTGGGCGAACACTTAGGTCGACCGGGGCTTGTGAGCTGCCCGAATCCGAGATAAGCTTTGAAAACATTTTAGGTCGGCCAGGGCTTGTGAGCGGCCCGAATCCGAACATAACCTGGGGGAATACTTAGGTCGGTCGGGGCTTGTGAGCTGCCCGAATCCGAGCTAAGCTTTGAAAGCATTTTAGGTCGGTCGGGGCTTGTGAGCGGCCCGAATCCGAACATAACCTGGGGGAATACTTAGGTCGGCCGGGGCTTGTGAGCTGCCTGAATCCGAGCTAGCTTTGAAAACATTTTAGGTCGGCCGAGGCTTGTGAGCGGCCCGAATCCGAACATAACCTGAGGGAATACTTAGGTCGGCCGGGGCTTGTGAGCTGCCCAAATCCGAGCTAAGCTTTGAAAGCATTTTAGGTCGGCCGGGGCTTGTGAGCGGCCCGAATCCGAACATAACCTGAGGGAATACTTAGGTCGGCCGGGGCTTGTGAGTTGCCCGAATCCGAGCTAAGCTTTGAAAGCATTTTAGGTCGGCCGGAACACGCTATTTTGATTTTTAGCTCGGCCCAGTGGACGAACGGGGTTTTGACGGAGATAGATCGGTTGTAGCCGAGAATGGGTCGGATGTTTCTATTTTTTATCACGACCTTTCAAAAGGGTTGATCGTGTTGTAGATAAGGAAATAAAACACCAAAGTTATGAATGGGGAAGGTTAAAGGGGCTACCCTACTGATAGTATATGCGGAGGTTGTCCGAGTTTCACGTCCGGGGGATGGACTTCCCGTCCAGATCCTGGAGTTTGTATGTACCAGGTCTGACGACTTCTGCTACTTGGTAGGACCTTCCCAATTTGGTGATAGCTTCCCTTGCTCTAGCGGTTTGGAGACGGATGCTTTCCGGAGGACGAGGTCGCCGAGAGAGAGAAGGATTTTCCTTTGACTCTGGAGGCATGGTAGCGGGCCTGATCTGGACCTTCTTCTTCGTCCTCCCGCCTGGAGGACCATGGACCGCCTTGATGACATTAATGTGACCAGCAACTGGCGGATTAGGAAGGAGAGGTTGTTGCTGGGGCTCGAGTCGACGATCGCCCCCGTTCCTTGGTTCGGGAGCTCCTCTGAAGCGATCCAGCCTGCCCCGCTAGATGAGCCTTTCAATCTCATTTTTGAGCTGCCAGCACTCCTCAGTGTCGTGACTGTGGTCGCGGTGATAGTGGCAGTATTTAGTGGGGTTCCTGTGAGCTGCGTTTCCTTAGAGAGGGGGAGGTCGGGGCAGCTGGCGTTCGATCTCCATGAGAATCTCTGCCCTCGGGGAAGTGAGCGGAGTGAAGCGATGGAACCCTCGAGGTGGGCTTCGGGAACGGTCCCTTGGTGGCGGCCGCGGGACCCTCTGGCATTGGGGTGGACTTGGTCGGCGGGCAGGTCGGTGCCTGTCGGGGCGCCCGGGCTCTTTCTTCCTTGCTGGCTCGGCTCGGGCGGCTCTCCGTGACTCCTCGACCCTGGTATATTTGTCGGCCAGGGCCATCATGTCAGAGAGGGTTGAAGGGTAGTTGACCTCCATTGTTAGGTAAAAGTCGCTCTCCTTCGAAACTCCTCCGGCTAAGGCAAACATAGCCACTTCATGATTGAGGTGATCCACCTTCAGCATGGCCTTATTAAAACGGCCAAAATAACTTCTTAAGGACTCCCCCTCTTTCTGCTTAACTTCAGAGAGGGAGTCGGACCTCCATCGCAGGCGGCTGCTGCTGACAATCTGGCTAATGAAAAGACGGCTCAGTTCATCGAAAGAATCGATGGACCTTGGTTTTAAAGTGTTGAACCAAGTCCGGGCAGATCCCCGAAGGGTAGAAGGGAAAGTACGGCAGAGAACCGCGTCCAATGCCCCATGGAACATCATTGTCGATCTGAAGCTGCTGAGATGGTCATCCGGATCAGAGGAGCCATGATAGGGCTCGATGGTAGGTAGCTTCACATGGGAGGAATAACTTCTTCCATGATCTCCTTAGAGAAGGGGACACCCGGTTCCGCCCTAGGCTGGGGCGGCTGGGCTTGCTTTGCGGCATCCAGCTCTTGTCGCATTTTCCGGAGCTGTTGGCGGATTTCTTCGTCGAAGAGAGCAGAGGGGGCGGGGCGAGGAGGACACTGAGATGGAGTGGAGTCATGACGAGAATATACCGGAGAGAGGGATCGAGCTCGCCGAGGCCCGGGTAAGTTTCTGCCGCGGGCTTGCTGGGGAGCCGCTTCGGCTTCCTTGGGACGGCGAGGAGGGTCCGTGATTCCGTGCAGACCGAAAGAAGAGATCGCTGGATGCATGGGGGCCGCTTCCTCCTCAGGGGAGCGACGGATAGGGGCGGCCGGACGGGGGACCTCTGGGCGCCCCTGGATCAGGGTGGCCAGAGCCTGCACCTGCTGGACCAATAGAGCGAACTGGTTCCGGGACACCGGGGCCGCCGACGGCGAAGGGGTTTCAACAGGCGGCGGTGGAGGCGCTACATTGTTCACTGGATCAGGCCTTTGAGAAGCGGCCTGATCTCGGACATCGGACACTGCCTTCTTCCGATTGGCCATGGGAGGATTTCTCTCATAGACCAAGAACCTTGTCTCCTGGGTTACAAGTTTTTAGGGACTTGAGGCCCTTCCTCTAGCATCAATCTGTTGTCGCCAAAATCCGCTCTCCGACTCGGCGCGTCCGGTCTCCTGATCGAGCTCCCTCCTGGGCGAACCTGCAAGGAAGCCTACATGCGGGAGGCACTGGGGGTGGCCCTCCACGGAAGACCCTCTGATGCTCAAGTCAGTAAGGGATCGACGGGAAACAAGATGAGAGGAGAAGGTTCTCGCTGGAGAGTTCCTCCAGAGAGCTCTGGGCAGAGCAACAATGGTGGAATAGAAGGCTAAGAGTGATAGAGTGAGCAAGTGTGCAGAGAGAAAAGAAGGGGAATAGCGTCCGAGAATGCCCGTCCTTCAGGGGGTCTGGAACTACAGTATTTATAGAGGATCACCTGATAGTTAGGGAGGAGCGTCGTGGGCCCGAAGGCCGTTGGGATTCGAATCCAATTTGTTACGAGTCTGGTAGGACCCGTATCCGGTTAGTTAGTGGATCGACGGCTGGGAGGCGGGGAGAGCTGGCCGATGGCTCGAGACCTAGGCCACTATTGTAGGTCATAGGCCACATCTTGGTATGATTCATTGTTTGGAATCTTATTCTGTTATAGTGAATTTGAACTCTCCCGCACCAGATTCCGCAGAGGTGTTTTGAACGCTGTGGTTTAGCCATCATGGCTGGCGGAGGCTCGGCGGAGGTAGGTGCCGAGGCACAAGGGGCCAACTTGGATCGGGCGGGGTTGGCCGGGATGGAAGCGCCGAGGCCGACTGGGAGCATGCCGGGGCCGGTCGGGACGGAAGCGTCGGGGCCGGCTGAGAACATGCCGGGGCCGGCCGGGACGGAAGCACCAAGGCTGGCTGAGAAGAGTGCCGGGGCCGACCTGGATCAGGCAGAGCTGGCCGAGATGAGAGTGCCGGGGCTGGCTGGGAGGATGCCGGGTCTGGCTGGGAGGATGCCGGGGCTGGCTGGGTCGAGAGTGCCGGGGCGGCTGGGAGGATGCCGGGGCCAGCTGGGTTGAGAGTGCCGGGGCCGGCTGGAAGGATGCCGGGGCCGGCTAGGTCGAGAGTGCCGGGGCCGGCTGGGAGGATGCCGGGGCCGGCTGGGTTGAGAGTGCTGGGGCCGGCTGGGAGGATGCTGGGGCCGGCTGGGAGGATGTCGGGGCCAGCTGGGTTGAGAGTGCTAGGGCCGGCTAGGAGGATGCCGGGGCCGGTTGGGAGGATGCCGGGGCCGCTGGGTTGAGAGTGCCGGGGCCGGCTAGGAGGAAGCCGGGTCCGGCTGGGTCGAGAGTGCCGGGGCCGGCTGGAAGGATGCTGGGTCCGGCTGGGTTGAGAGTGCCGGGGCCGGCTGGGAGGATGCCGGGGCCGGCTGGGTCGAGAGTTCTGGGGCCGGCTGGGAGGATGCCGGGGCCGGCTGGGTCGAGAGTGCCGGGGCCGGCTGGAAGGATGCCGGGGCCGGCTGGGTTGAGAGTGGCGGGGCGGCTGGGAGGATGCCAGGGCCGGCTGGAAGGATGCTGGGGACGACTGGGTTGAGAGTGCCGGGGCTGGCTGGAAGGATGCCGGGGCCAGCTGGGTTGAGAGTGCCGGGGCCGGCTGGGAGGATGCCGGGGCCGGCTGGGTCGAGAGTGCCGGTCTTGGAGGTGCCGGTCTTGGAGCTGTCGGCCTTTGGGGCCGACGGTCTTCGAGGTGCCGGCCTTGGCGGTGCCGGTCTTGGAGGTGTGCCTTCGGAGCCGACGGTCTTCGAGGTGCCGGCCTTGGTGGTGCCGGTCTTGGAGGTGTCGGCCTTCGGGGCCGACGGTCTTCGAGGTGCCAGCCTTGGCGGTGCCGGTCTTGGAGGTGTCGGCCTTGGCAGTGTCGGCCTTTGGGGCTGACGGTCTTCGAGGTGCCGGCCTTGGTGGTGCCAGTCTTGGAGGTGTCGGCCTTTGGGGCCGACGGTCTTCGAGGTGCCGGCCTTGGCGGTGCTGGTCTTGGAGGTGTCGGCCTTCGGGGCCGACGGTCTTCGAGGTGCCGGCCTTGGCGGTGCCGGTCTTGGAGGTGTCGGCCTTCGGGGCGACGGTCTTCGAGGTGCCGGCCTTGGCGGTGCCGATCTTGGAGGTGTCGGCCTTGGTGGTGTCAGCCTTTGGGGCCGACGGTCTTCATGGTGCCGGCCTTGGCGGTGCCGGTCTTGGAGGTGTCGGCCTTTGGGGCCGACGGTCTTCGAGGTGCCAGCCTTGGCGGTGCCGGTCTTGGAGGTGTCGGCCTTCGGGGCCGATGGTCTTCGAGGTGCTGGCCTTGCGGTGCCGGTCTTGGAGCTGTCGGCCTTTGGGGCCGATGGTCTTTGATGTGCCGGCCTTGGCGTGCCGGTCTTGGAGGTGTCGGCCTTCGGGGCCGACGGTCTTCGAGGTGTCGGCCTTGGCGGTGCCGGTCTTGGAGGTGCCGGCCTTGGAGGTTGTAGCCAAAGGCCAGCGCTGGAGGCCAGAGCCAAAGGGCAGCGCTGGGGGCCGACGCTAGAGGCCGGCGCTGGAGGCCAATGATGGAGGCCGGCGCTGGAGGCCGGTGCCAGATGCCGACGCTGGAGGCCGGCGCTGGAAGCCGGTGCTGGAGACCAACGCTGGAGGCCGACGCTGGAGGCGTTGACCTTTGGGGCCGACGGACGATGGTCGATTGCTCAGCTGGGGCCGAGAGATGGGATAGGTCAGCTGGAGGAGCCGACGGAAGGAGGTCGATAGCTTGGCTGGGGCCGAGAGATGGGATAGGTCGGTACCTCGAGGACCCCTGGTTCGGTGAGGGGCTGGAGCATCTCAATTCATCGACCTATCGTTGGCGGACGTCGCTCGATTGAACGGGAATCAGGGCTGACCTTAGCCGCATGCACGATTAATGACGCATGACAATTTTACCCCCAAACAGTATCCACAAACATAATTTAATAATTCAGCAATATATACAAAAGTGTTTCTAATATTTTGCATGATCTATAAATGTGAGTTAAATCATTCAATACTCACTTCAGGCATATTATGTGTTTGGTACATCAAGGATTGTAAGCTTCCAAGAAACATGTCCAAAATTAGTTGAATCACTTTACTATTGAAGTACCATGCCGCATTTAATCAAGGATTTAAGTGCCTGTGGAATTGGTCATGCCAGATAGTGATCGGCATGCTTTGCCATGCTGAAATGTGCCATGCAGTGCTGATGCACCTGTGTTCTGCATTGTGGCAATACAGAACCATGCTGAACTAATGTCTATTGCTAGTCCTGGCTTTGCATGGATTGGCACTTGAAACCCTGTTCTAAATGACTAAATCCAATACTTGAATTGCAGCATTACTCACATAACCATAATCATCAATCATCATCCTAACTGCATTAGCCAGCTTTACATGTCGCCTATGTAAATGATCTGTCTGTGCAAGAAAGTATCAAATGAAGCTTGACATTTTTCTCTGGATGAGTAATTTGTTTCAATCATGGCTGGGAACTTGTCTTGCAATCATCTATTAACAGAAACTGCAGATAACATGCATGAGTTAGGTCACATATCTTTTTAAACCATTCATTTATAGATCTATAGGCCACTAAGGTTCAATTTGGATTCACGGTTGTTTTTGTCAGCCATACCAGCTAGTCCCTATGTTTTATCTTTCAGTTGTTTCTCTATTTACTTCTTAGGTAGAGGAAAGCAACGAGGCGAGACAGAAGTTTTTGAAAGCAAAATCTATCTCATCAGCCCAATTTTTTGGTAACCAGAACAAAGCAAAGCAAGTGATAAGGAGGCTCAAATATCCTTCCAAAGGTGTGCGGTATGTGCTCCACTGATCCAAATAATTTTTAAAGAAAAATTGCTTCATATTTTTACTTGTGATTTGGATAATTATTTTCCTGTTTTCGTGACCTGTGATGATAGATTTGTTGTTATTTTTATATAGCTGCGGAGATCGACAGGGTTGTGACATCATTACATTCTCTTCTGGGGTGGCATAATAACCCATAATTTTAGGCCACTTTTGTTCACGTTATGGTTTCTGAAATATTGAAAATTTGGACCTTTTGATCTGTGAGTTTGATTACTTCTGATTTTCTAAAGTTGCCACTTATAGGGTTCAACATCCATATCAAGAGCTAATCTTTTTGGTCATCGTATGGAGTACGGTTCACCAGTCCTTCTTGCCATTTACCTTGTTGACCGAATCTCTTTACAGGTAATTGCTAAAAGCTTTTTTTTTTGTGTGACATATTTGATGGATAAGATTGTCAAAAATTCTCCTTCTTGATAGCAAAGGGAACATGTATATGAAGAGGGGCATAAATGATCAGCATTTAATTAAATTAACATGAAAGTTGAAGCATCCTTTGTTGTCATTTTTGGAACTTCAGAGCCCAATATCTATGATTAGTGTAGAGAGGATGACGTTCTAATATTTAAAAAAATTTCATGTGAGGATTCATCCTCCAATTTGCTGGTGTTTCTTTGCCATGGAAATTTAACCATCAAATTAGAGTGTAGAAGTATTACCAAGATTACTGTGCTATGCTGCAGAATTTAATTCAGTGCTTGCCTTTTGTTTTTCAGGTATCACAGGACATATCCTCCCTCAAGAACATTTCCGGGGAAACTGGAAGGAAGCTGACTTCTATAGCTTCCAGTCTTCTCAATGATATTTAAAATGGAATCCTTTAATCATCAAGTACAGGTATTCATTTTAGATTAGGATAGCTCGAACATCAAGGCTTCTTGCCAGCTATTTTCATCTTATAATATTCTTTCATAGAAACCAAGGCTTCGCTAGTTGCTGTGCACAGGCTATATTTTTTTATTAAGGGAGACTTGTGCATTCTGAGATTGTATATTCAGGTCACATACGTACATAGATACATACAACTAACCAATAACTTTTTTTTGTTTGTTTTCACTTGAACCCCTGGTAAGGTATCAGGTTCAGATGGTTTGCTTGGAATTGGGTTGGTTTGAAAATTTCTCAAAAGTAGTATAGGTAAGGATTGCAAGTATTCAATATATATAGCTATGAAATTAGGAAATCTCGATGTGCTGTGATACATGAGAGGGTTGAAGTGCATCATAAGCTTAAATCTTGGTCATACTTAGGTCATTGTCCAAAGGAGATTTGTTAGTTTCAGAGAACGTGTGCATGATGAACATATGCAACCAATGGTTTGCTTGCATATGTTGTTTGGTGATGAGGGATATCTTGACAGATCACCTAAACAGAACGTGCAATTTTATTCTTTCTTGTTTGGTGGTTTCAATGTAAATTAAGATGAAAAGTGTGATCAATCTATTTATTCAGCACGATGACATGCTTCACAGCAGCACCACCACATAGAGAGATAGACCACGCATTGAACAAGCCAGCATTGAATAATATTTGGGGACTTTCGCACGTTAATGAAAGGACTCTCCATCCCACCTGCTTCTTCCTTTGACTTGCAGTCCCATGCCCCGCACCATTCCAACTATATTTTCCACCCTCAAGTATTCAATCAAAATCCAAAACCTTTTTCTTATGCTTTAAAAACATAACATTTCAATTGTCACAGTGAAAATCAACATAATACTTAATTATCTTGCAATAACTCCATGCATTAATTCCATCACCATTATTTCGTTGAACATCCAACGAATGCTTTGATATTTTATTGAGCATCTAACTAATATTAACAAACATCTACTAGCCATAATTTCCAACCCCTATATAAAGTAGTATTGGTACATAAATATGAACACATGCTATCCAACTCTTCATCTCATTATAAACAATTCGAACTACAAAAAAAACCTTGATATTTCTTGCGCATAACATTTATTGTCTTTATAACAATTTTAAAATAAAGCTTTTCAATTGAAAAGAAAACTAAAGAATAACTAGATCACCTTTTTCATGCTTTAATAACCATCAATAAGAATATCTTAACCCTTTTTAGGATTTCCTTATGTCTTGAATATGCATGAATTTTTCTCATTTATGATAACTAAAAAGCTAGCTCAGTCAAACATGACTTGGCGTAGGAACTTAAACAATAATGATAAGCATTGTTCAACCTTTTCAAAAAAAATTAAGATTGTAGTGATAGAAATTTTGGCTGTTGAGATTTGCATAAGGTTCAACAAACTACAGATAGAGTCCAAACACTTGCACTGAACACCATGAATCATATGAAGCCCTAGAACTTTTATCAAATCATAAACATAATAAACTATCACTGCATTCAAAATACTTTTTTTAAAAAAAAAAAACTTAGATCCAATGCCATATAAAATATCTAAAGAGATTGATAGCATGAAGAATGATCACCTGCGGAAGGATTACCAAGAATAAACACCAAAAGAAATATAAGAACTTATAGAGAAAATAAAATTAGAAGGGGAAAAAGTTTTAAATAAAACTGTACTCGGTTTTTGTATGCCTCAAATACCAAGCTAAAAAGCAGCTTTTATATTTAAAGTTACCAACCCTTATCTAATAGGAAAAAATTTGCCTTTCTCCTCACACCACAATCTGAACAACTAACTACGCTAAAAAATTATAAGACTAGGACAAATGGTGGCTCTCATCACCACAAGTATATGACCCGAGTGCATCATCTTGTGTCCTTGGGCTTGGAGATGGGATGTTATTAAGGTCCGACAGTGCACTATGTTGTTTCTTCCTGGGAGTCGAATTCGTTACCATGAACATCTCATTTGCCATTCGATCCTTTGTGGCTTCCTCAGCTGTAGACTCACCACCAGTTGAATAATGCTGTGATGACAATAAGAATACAATATAAGATAAAACATAACAAGAACATGATTTGATTTATACTAAAAATTCTATAAATAATAATAATAATGAAAAAGGGCATGCTAAAGAATTTTGAATTCATTATTGTATCCAAGGAAGCCTTCTTAATTTCCAGCCCCAACATTGATGCCTTGCTAGGTGCAAGTTCTAAGAGGAGTTGAACTGCTACCACTTTCTACCTTAGCTATAACAAGTTCAGAGGTATCATCTATTTCTGGACTCCGACTCTCTTTTCTTCAATGAATCCATGGAGCTGTCGCTGATGCTGCTAAACTCTCCAATAGTTTGGAGTGTCATCTGAGTTCCCATGAACATTGAATTCAAGGATGATGATCCCTCCTTTACATAGAAGAGCATGTATGCCGACACACTAAGGGCATCCTCTTTAGAGCACGTGGTAAACTACAATAGATAGTAGTCAAGCAAAAGAAATACAAATGTGGTTGATCGATCTATGATTTTAACTTTATTAAGATAAAGAAGGATAACTCACAACATCATCACTCATCACATGCCATGTAGATTGAGTTGAACGGATGATGCTGAAGTAATGACCTCTATCCAGAGTTCCTTCATGAACAACGACAACGTACAGTTGATAATTTAACTGCCAAATTGATGCAAGTTAGAAGATGAAGAATAATTTATGTGAGACATTAACCTAAACCATAGCCAAGAGCTAGTTTACGTAAGTACCAAACAACTATTTATTCGCATACAAATAAGCATGGAAAGCAAAAAAAATGTCACACATAATCAGACAATATTGAATCATAAAATTAGTGCATTACCAAACAATCATCAACTAATTAATGCATTAACTTATGAAAGAATAATCAGGAATCTTTTTGGTTTGGCCAAGAGAATATATATATAAGGAACACATACTTCATCCTGTGGGGAGCTAACGAAAGGCTGCAAGTTCAGCATCAACGGGAAGCTCACAAAATTATTGATCTTTTGAACGCCATCACCATTAATGCTGAATCTATTTAGGTGCAATAAAGCAACTTGTGGTGCCTGATCCAATGTTAGTCGTTTCTCCTTCGTCACTTGGGCACAGCAGCGATAACATCTTGAAGGCTCGAGGATCTCGGCCTTGGTATATGATGTCAAGGCCTCTGTGAGGCTACTCATACCATCAATCTCCAGACTGAGATCAAGCAGGGACTCAAATGTATCCGACTCATGACCACAAGCCCTGCAGCGCAACTGAGATCGAAGAGGATTATATTTGAGAAAGGATTGAGCTGGGGGATTAGATCAAATCAGATGCCCAGAGGAATTAATTAGCTAGGGCCTTGTACTGGTCATGAAATTAATTAATTAAGATACGTACCCGGCTTCTTGTTCGGCCTCCAAAGACCTCTGTGATGAGGCTGCCATTAATGTCAGGGCCTTGGCCAACGCAGCACCTGTGCACCCTGTTCAGCAGGCTTTGGAGGAATTCATGGGCATCCTACTGCTCACCCAATACACTCCTAGGTAATATTTCTGATAAAATTTTTGTTAAGGAAGTTGGTTTGTATATATATGAACATCTCAATTTCAAGATCTGTATCGTCTGCAAAAATAAAAAAACTAATTAGAAATCGAGAGAAAAGTTGATAAACGGAGGATACGACTCAAATTATCGATGAAGTTCTTCGGCCAGAAAGCACATCCTGGCAGGCCAAAACGGAATCCAGATAATTCAAACAAAAGAACATCTGTTGGTCCAGATAGCAACCCAAGAGGGGGGGGGGGGGTGAATTGGGTTTTTCAAAAATTAAACTCTTTTAATATATAACCCCCAAGCGGAAATAAAAACTTAGATTTACAGATTTAGAACTAAGCAACTATAAGTGAAGAGTTGAAGATAAAGAGACAAGCACGACAAACACAATAGATTTTATAGTGGTTCGGTGTACCTACACCTACGTCCACTCCCAAGTACCTCTTGGGTCCACACTATAATCAAACTGATTACAGCAGAGTGTTTTGCAAGCTCACAACTCAAACTTGTTGTTTTCCCGGGCGCACAACGAACCCAGCTGGTTTTCAAGGCTCACCAGCATAAAACCTAAAACCACAAGCAAATGCTTGCACAAGGCTAACTGCCTCAACTGAATCAATCACCAGATTGACCCAGCAAACAATGTAATGAGTTTACAAAAGCAAACTGCTCCTTCAATGAGCAAATATACAATAATGAAACAATAAATAGAGATTAGGAACCAAAGCCTGATTCGAAGATCTTGGTGGCTTCTTCCTTCTCTTCCTTTGAATGGATCTTCCTTTGGATATGCTCTTGAGGTTCAGAAGATTGAAAAACTAGGGCTTCTCCCTTCTTTTGAGATTTCTTCTAAGTAGAACAGCAAAGGCTTGGAATCTTTCTCTTGGGGATGAGTATGATCTTTCCTTACAGGTTTTCCCTCTTTTCTTTTCTGATAGATCTCAAGGATTTTCTCTATTCTTTTCTTTTTGCTTCTTTCTTGATTTTTCTTCTCTTGTTCTTTGGGATGCAATCACCCTTCTTATAGATTCGATTAATCCATAAATAGTGCAAAACTATCCGTTAGAAGCAAGTGAAAAAGGATTAGATCCATAAATAACAATAGCCATTGGGATTAAAATTGATAAAGTTAAAGTTTAGAGTCGTTCTGACAGTTCTGGAGCCGTGTCTGGCTTTTCTGGAGTCGGCTCTGGCTTTTCTGGAGTCGGCTCTAACTTGAAATAATTTAATCCACTCGATCTGGAGTCGTCTCTGACTTTTTTGGGGTCGACACAAATTTCTTCTGGAGTCGACTCTAGCAGTCGGGAGTCGACTCTAAGTCGTGGCCTGAAAATCCAACGTTCTGTTGTTTCTGATAGAGTCGGCTCTCACAGTCCTGGAGTCGACTCTAAGTCCGTGCCGTTTTGCGGAGTCGGCTCTGCGATTCCATGTGTTGACTCTAATGTCTGCAGTCTTACCTTGACATTAGATTCAACCAGAACTTGATTTTCCTTCTTGATTTTGATCATGAATTAGGCTTATAAACTGAAAGACTTAATCAAAATCATTAGTAACAACAAATGTTATACTCAATTAGTTTTGTTAATCATCAAAATCATCAATTGGGTCAACAATCTTCCCCTTTTTGATGATGACAAAAACTTTGAGTATATGCATTAAAGGAATTCATTTGAATTGAAAATTTAAAGCTTAGAGACTTTGTAATAGAGAATTTGATGCCAACATTTAAAACGAATAAAACATGACATCAATCAAAGTGATTCAGCTTTTATATGGAGAATTTTATTAAGCTCCCCCTGCATTGAATAACTCCCCCTATGTAGATAGACTGAATTACCTTATGCATTATACACTCTTAAACTTAAAAATTCTCTTTCCTTTTTATGCATTAATTCTCTTTCCTTTTTATGCATTAATTCTCTTTCCTTTTTATGCATTATACACTCATCTCTCCCCCTTTTTTGTTATCAACAATAAGGTGAGTTTTTAAAAGCAAATAAGGAATGTTATCAAAGCGAGGATTTTGGTTCGAATAAAGATTGACATTCATTGGCATTCAATCAAAGACAAATTTGTAATCAAAGTGTAATATTCATTCAACCATTTGTACTCCAAAACAAGATCTATTACATGTATAAAAAAAAAAGTCCTATATACATGCTAAGAAATAAAACAAGAGATCCTAAGATACAATCTAGGATCAAATATGCTTGTACACTATTTTCTTTAGATGTCCGATCATCTCATAACATCATCTTTTTGGGTTTTCTTAAAGCTTTCAAGACATGCTTCAATCTGAGAAACGGCAAGGTCAATATCTTTCTTTAGTTGACTTGTAGCATGAAGATATTTTCCAGAACCGTCAGCAATCCCTTCCATCCTTTCAAAAATACTATGAAGATCAGTACTAAAGGATTCGACAGAATTGCTAAGTGAGAAGGAAATCATGTCGAGTCTTGAATTTATCTCATCTTTTAGTTGATTGAACTCTTCTCTTAATTTACACATATCATTTGTTCTGACATTGTCATACTCAGCAAGTAATGCCCTGAGCTGACCAATCTGCTCCTCAGAAAATCTTTCTGATGCCATTGCTGACTGATGTGGAGGTTGAGAGCTTGGTCCAGCTTCTGAGGGTCAGCAGGTGGTCCAGTAGAAGGTCCAGGAAAGTCTTCTCCTCTGACTTCCTCAACTCTAATCTTCTCAGCTCTGGCCTCATGTCCTCTTTTAATCCAGTTTCCATTTCTTTTCTAAAGCCCATTCGTGAATAGTAGAGACACTATAATAATCTGTATGTCTTAACTTCTTAGTGGCTCATTGTCCATTATAAGAACACCTTGGCTTCTGAAAACTAAAGTTAAAATCATACCATATGGCAATGTTGATCTTTTCTTAGTGGCTGCCTCCGCCATATAGCCTATCATCATCTCAGCAAGATTTAAGGGTCTACCAGTGAGTATGCAGTCCATTAATAAAACGTCTCGCTCCGAGACATACTCAAACCTTCCGATTTTAGGAAAAAGAATCCTCCCACAGATATTGTGAAGCAGTCTGAGTTCTAAATTAAGTTGGTTTGCTAAAATTTTCTCAAACTCAGAGACTTCTCTTCCTAACATCCTTGATAGAGCTCCTCCTCTATCTTCATGATGATATTCAATATGTCCAACAGTAGGCATTTCCAATAAATTTCCAAGATATTCGGCTGTGATGACTACTTTTGTTCCTCTTACAACACTTACTAATCCTCCCTCTCCTCTACTTAAATCATTATAAAACTCTCTTACTAGGGCGGGGTAGGTAGGGATATCCAAAGAGCAGACCTTCTCCCATCCCATTTCTTGCAACAATCGCCCAATAGCAAAGCCTTCGGAATAAAAAAGTTGAAATCGACTTTCCTTCCGGTTGTAATGGCCTTACCAGCTAATTGGTCAACTTTTGGAGAAGATGGTGAGGGTGGAGAGTCGTCTTGAGTGGCAGATGAAGAAGATGACGAAGGTTGCCTCGATTTGAACGGCGCTTCGTCGGAACAGTCGAACCACCAATGGTAGCACGCCTTTTGGGAGCCATTGGATTCGATTGGACAGAGTAATCAAGGGTTTTGAGGGATTTGGAGGGTTTGGAATCAGTTTGGAATGGCTTGAGAATAGTTTAGGAGACGATAGAAATCATTTGGGGTCGACTCCGCCTTTTTATTTTGACCTAGTTCCACTTAGAGTCGACTCCCGAAAACGAGGTGTCGGCTCCGAACCAGAGAATCTGTCAGCGCCCGAATTAGAGTCGGCTCTACAGAAGCCAGAGTCGGCTCTAATTGCCCAGACAGAACATCAAAATAAGAAGGTGTCGACTCCACAAACTGAAGGTGTCGACTCCACAATAGTTTCAGAGAAAAATCAGATTTTCAAGGATCTGAAACTGATCAAATTAATCATCAAACTCTAGATAAGTGTTCCTTAATAATTGGGAAACAATAAATCAACTTTCTAGATAAATTTCCTTATTAAACATTGAGGATTTTCAAGAAATTATAGAAGTCTAGATAGTTGTTGTCCTTAGGAGTTTCAGAAAATTATTCTAAAGGATCACAAACTCCTAATTCTCCTCTAAGATAGCAAAATCTCTCCTCACTCAAGGTTTGGTAAAGATATCAGCTAATTGATCATTAGTATTAACATATTCAAGACAAACATCTTTGTTAGTTACATGTTCTCTAATAAAGTGATGTCTAATTTCAATGTGTTTAGTTCTTGAATGTTGAATTGGATTTTTGGTTAGATTGATAGCACTAGTATTATCACATTTAATAGGTATTTTATCAAGTGTGATACCATAATCTTCAAGTTGTCGCTTAATCCAAAGGATTTGAGCACAGCAACTTCCAGCTGCAACATACTCTGCCTCAGCAGTGGATAATGCAACCGAATTTTGCTTCTTGCTAAACCAAGAGATTAAGTTACTTCCTAAAAGTTGGCATACCCCACTTGTACTCTTTCTATCTAACTTACAACCAGCATAGTCAGAATCAGAATAAGCAATCAATTTTAAGGTTGAGTCTCTAGAATACCATAATCCTACATTTTTAGTTCCATTTAAGTATCTAAAGATTCTTTTAACAGCAAGTAAATGTGATTCCTTAGGATTAGATTGATATCTTGCACATAAGCAGACAGAAAACATGATATCTGGCCTACTTGCAGTTAGATAAAGAAGTGATCCAATCATACCTCTGTAATGCTTTTGATCTACTTTCTTACCTACTTCATCCTTGTCCAGCTTGCATGAGGGACTCATTGGCGTACCAAGAGGTTTAGCAGATTCCATACCAAATTTCTTGAGTATTTCCTTTGTATACTTTGTTTGGTTAATGAAAATTCCTGCTTTCTCTTGTTTGATTTGAAGTCCAAGGAAGAAGTTTAGTTCTCCCATCATGCTCATCTCGAATTCTCCCTGCATTAGCTTAGCAAATTCTTGACAAAGGAGATTGTTAGTAGCACCAAATATAATGTCATCAACATAAATTTGAACGATTAATAAATCCTTTCCTTTTCTTTTCAAAAACAAGGTTTTATCAACATTTCCTCTAGAAAAGTCATTTTCAATTAAAAATTTACTTAATCTATCATACCAAGCTCTAGGTGCTTGCTTTAAACCATAAAGTGCTTTGTGAAGTTTGAAGACGTGGTTTGGAAATTCATGATCTTCAAAACCAGGAGGTTGTTCAACATAAACTTCCTCATTTATAAAACCATTTAGAAATGCACTTTTAACATCCATTTGAAATAAGTTGAAATTCATATGACATGCAAATGCAAGTAATAGCCTAATGGCTTCTAATCTAGCAACAGGTGCAAAAGTTTCATCAAAATCTATACCTTCTTCTTGATTATATCCTTTTGCAACTAGTCTAGCTTTGTTTCTAATTACTATGCCATTTTCATCTAATTTATTTCTAAATACCCATTTAGATCCTATTATAGGGTGATTTTTAGGTCTTTCAACTAGGGTCCAAACTTGATTTCTAGTGAATTGGTTTAATTCTTCCTGCATTGCTAACATCCAATAACTATCTTTTTCGGCTTCCTCTATAGTCTTAGGTTCTATATGAGATACAAATGCAAGATGATTATTGATATCTCTCATTGATGATCTAGTCCTTACACCTTGAGATGGATCACCTATGATTAGGTCCTTAGGATGACCATAAGCATATCTCCAGTCTCTAGGTAGATCTTGATCATTTTGAACAGTATCAATACCATCAACCTTAGGTGAGTCATCATCCTTAACTTCAGGTTCCTGATCTGAAGATACATTTAATTTTTCAATATTTCTTTCAATCAAAGATGTATCTTCCTCATCATCAAATTTATCTGAACTTGATGCTAAAGACTCATCAAACACTATATGAATGGATTCTTCTACAACTAAGCTTTTCTTATTAAATACTCTATATGCTTTGCTAGATGTAGAATATCCTAGGAAGATACCTTCATCAGACTTTGCGTCAAACTTCCCAAGATTATCCTTACCATTGTTATGAATAAAACATCTACAACCAAATGCATGAAAATAACTTAAGTTGGTTTCCTATTGATCCAAAGTTCATAGGGAGTTTTCTTAAGGATAGGTCTAATTAGGGCTCTATTTAGAATGTAACAAGCTGTGTTTATAGCTTCCGCCCAAAAATATTTTGGAAGTTGGCTTTCACATAGCATGGTACGGGCCATGTCTTCTAAAGTCCTATTCTTCCTTTCTACAACTCCATTTTGTTGTGGTGTTCTAGGTGCAGAGAAGTTATGATGTATGCCTTTTTCAAAACAGAATTTTTCAAATAAGTGATTTTCAAATTCAGTTCCATGATCACTTCTAATAGACACTATGGTAGTGTTTTTCTCATTTGTGACTTTCTTAACGAATTTCATGAATATTGAGAAAGTCTCATCTTTGTGAGCCAAAAATATTACCCAAGTGAATCTAGAGTAATCATCTACTATCACTAGACCATATTTCTTTCCTCCTAGACTTGTGGTTCTAGTAGGTCCAAAAAGGTCCATGTGTAGTAGCTCTAGTGGCCTAGTAGTTGAAACAACATTCTTAGATTTGAAAGAAGTTCTTGTTTGTTTACCAAATTGACATGCATCACATATTCGATTATTTTCAAAATTTAGACTAGGAATACCTTTAACTAAATCCATTTTTAATAATTTAGAAATTAGGTGTGTGCTTGCATGACCTAATCTACGATGCCACAGCCAACCAATCTCATTCATTCTAGCATTATCAGCAACTAAGCAATGATTACTTGGAGATAAATTACTCAAATCAATTAAGTACACATTGCCATAGCGTTTACCAACAAGAATAATGCTATTATCAATGGGATTAGTAACAGTGCAAACAGAAGCTTCAAAGGAGACTTTGAAACCTTTGTCACACAGTTGGCTAATACTTATTAGATTATGTTTAAGTCCATCAACGTATAAAACATTATCAATATGAGTAGATGGAGTAATTTGAATCTTACCAATGCCCATGATATGGCCTTGACCATTATCACCAAAAGTAACTACTCCACCTCTTTTTGATTCAAGGGTGATGAATTGATCTTTGTCACCCGTCATGTGTCTTGAGCAACCACTGTCCAAGTACCATTTTCTTTTCAGTCTGATGGCTGCAAGATACTCCTGCAAAACATTTATATCTTAATTTTAGGTACCCAAGCCTTCTTGGGTCCTTCATGGTTAGAAGCATTAAAAATTGTTCCTTTGGGAACCCAAATCATCTTTTTCTTTCTATGTGAAGATTTACACATATGTGATTTATGTCCTTTATCTCCACATTTAAAACAAGTAATGTTTAATGATTTTTTAGCATGTACAAAAATATTTTTCAATGATTTTTGCTTTTTAAGTGGATTATATCCTAATCCAGCTTTATCAAAAACAACCTTTTGATTTTTCAAAATCATATTAAGTTTGATAGAGCTTAGTGTAAATTTATCAACTATGGGCTTAAGTCTATCAACTTCATTTTTCAAACTTTCTTTTTCTTTTATTAAAAGTTCTTTATCAATAACATGCTTTTCATTTTCTAATGATAGTTTTTGCATTTGAGTTTTCAAATCTTTGTTCTTTGAACTTAGGTTTGCAAAATCATCCATTAACTCATAAAAGCACTATGTAATTCATCAAAAGTGAAGTCATCAAGAAAACTTGGACTTACCTCATCATTGTCCTGCCATGAAGCATAGATTGGCCATTTCACTCTTTTCTTCTTCTTCAGAACTTGTACTTTTCGAATCGCTCCATGTGCCATCATTGCCTTCTTTTTGAACCTCCGGGTGCCTTTCTTTAGTTGAGAGCATTTAGATTTGAAGTGACCCAACTTCTTGCATTCAAAACAAATAACCTCCTTATCTTTGCCCTTGTCTTCATCTTTTCTTGCAAAGGGCTTTTTCTTTTCAAACTTCTTCTTCTTCATGAATCTTTTAAATTTTCTTGTGATGAGTGCCATGTCCTCATCATCACTTTCATCCTCAGATTCATGAGGCTCTTCCATATATTCAGAAATCTTAAGAGCCATATTTCTTTTTGTTGGCCCAGATGGCAACCCAAGAGGGGGGGGGGGATGAATTGGGTTCTTAAAAATTTAAGACTTTTTAGAAGATTTAAACTGATTTGCTCAAGATGTGCAAGTGAGAAATTAACTAATAAGCAATGCACAAGCAATTAATAAAGAGAGATAGAGAGAAAAAATTAGCACGGCAAACACAAGATAATTTTATAGTGGTTCGGTGCAACCAACACCTACGTCCACTCCCAAGATTCACTTGGGTCCACACTATAATCTCTCTAGATTACAGCCGAGTTGTTTTCCAAGCTCACAACTCAAACTTGTTGTTTTCCGGGATCACAACGAACCCAGCTGGTTTTAACTCGGGCTTACCAGCACAAAACCCTACACGTTGTTTTTCACGGGCTCACAACTAACCCAACACAAGCACTCCGGCTTGCAACGAGGTATCAACCTCCACTGATTGAATTAGCAAACAAAAATAAAAGTGTTTGAATAATGAAATGCTCCTCTTGAGCATATACAAATGAAGTATAAAATAAAGAGTTAGAAAAGCCTGATTGTTTGCAGATGGAGTGGCTTTGGCTTTCTTCCTTCTTCTCTTTAACTCCTCTTGAAATGTTGAATCACGCCTCAGCAAGATTCTTGACCGTTGAAGCTTTGGAGTTGAGATGAAGCTTTTTTTCTTTTTTGAAAATCCTTCGATTTGATCTTTGAAACGCTCTTGGATTTCTTTTGACTTTTTGGATTGAAGATAAGGAGCAGACGAATCTTTCTCTTTGATTTCACTCCTTTGAATCACTCTTTTTGAGCTAAAGATTTTCCTATGAAAGCTCTGTTTTTCCCTCTTTTTGAAAGATATTCTTTTCTCTCTTTTTGATTCCCTCTTTGATTTGATTTGAAAAGGCTCCTCTATTTATAGAATCTGAAAAATATATCCGTTAGAACAAGAAAAATAGCCGTTATTTGAAAATATTACCGTTGGGGCTGATGTGTCATCGTTAAAAATCGCGCCCAGATTTCGCAGAGTCGACTCGAGCTTTGTGGGAGTCGGCTCGAAGTCGATTACTAAAAATAGAAAATTTTAAATTGAAGGGTCGACTCGCGAAAACTAAAGTGTCGGCTCGCGAAAGTTGGGAGTCGACTCGAGGAAAATGGGGAGTCGACTCGAGAAGTGCTCAAAAATGATCTTTCTGTTGTCTGAGCGAGTCGGCTCGCACAGTCAGGAGTCGGCTCGCGTCAGGGGTCGACTCTTGAAAACAAGGGTCGACTCGAGAAAATCAGAAAAGCTTACAGGAGTCGACTCGGAAACTCTCGAGTCGGCTCGGGACTGATACAAAAATCAGAAAACATTCTGATTGCTTTGAAAATCATCCCAACCAATTTTGAAATATAAATTTGACTTGAATAATTAAATTGACATTAAGCATCAATTCAAGACATGTTTCATTAATTCATTGATTTTATAATGTGTAAAAATCATTTTTGAAATCATAAGTATAGAGCTTGAAACTATTTTCAATTGATTCAAAACTCATTAAATTAACAGTTCATAGTTTCCTTTGAAATTTGAATAAGCTCAAGGTTTTTGATAAATAAAACATTTCATAGCCTTTAAGTACTCATGTCTTTTGGAAATCATCAAAATCAATAAGTTGGGGCAATTATGTTTCAATAATTTCTCAACAATCTCCCCCTTTTTGATGATGACAAAAACATTGAGTATATGCATTTAAAATTGAAAAAATTTGTGATTCCAAAATCAATTTATGTTCATGGAAAGGCTCCCCCTCAATGAGGTAGCTCCCCCTCAATGAGGTAGCTCCCCCTATGAACTCAATTTTATAATTCATTCAAAATTTTAAATTTAAGCTTTTCTTTATGAAATTAATTTATCTCTTCCCTTTATCTCTCCCTCTTTCAAAATTAAACTTTGATTGAATTGAAGGCATATACGATTGAATAAAAACTCTCCCCCTTTTTTGTAATCAACAAAAAGGTTAGGAAGATCAATAACATTCTTTATAATTCAATTATAATCATTCAAAGTATTCAAGATACTTACAATTGAAATAACATAAGTAATGCATCAAACTTTCTCATTACTTCAAAATGATAATACATGAAAATGTAAACTTGCTCATTGCATTGAAAGTAAACTTGATTACATCAAAAAGATTACATGAAACTTAAAAGTTTCTTCTAGTAATTCTATTTAAGTGATCTACAATCTGCTTCATTCCTTCACATTGAATCTAACATAATCTTTTAGCTTATTATCAACAAAAGTGCAAGCAGATGAAATTTTATCTTGAAGCTCGGCGTTGCATTGGGATAAGTCTCCGAGTCACCACAGATATCCTTAAGTTCTTCAAAGATATTCTTTAAGTCTTCACTTAAGGAGCTGGTGGATGAGCTAACAGTGGATTCAATAGATGCAACCCGATCACTAAGTGAATAAAGTGCTTCTTTCAAATTCATAAACTTTTCATCAAATTCAGTCTTTCAATCTTTTTCATGCTCACTTAACTCAGATTTGAATAAGATCTAAGCTGATCTAACTGAGTATCAGAAAACTACAGATGTAAGTAGAAGACTGAGCAGGAGGAGCAGGTAGAATCAGGAGCAGGAAGCTGGAACAGATCTGGAACAGAAGTCTGAGGAGGCTCAGGAGATGAATGTCTCTAGGTCTGCCTCAGCATCTATCCTCTGAACATTCTTCCTCTCCCAATTCCATTCCTTTAACAAATCCCATTCGATGATAGTGGCCAAAGGTAAAAGTCTGTATGCCTTAATTCCTTTTTGGGCTCACTATCACTAAACACAATCCCTTGGCTTTGAAATAACTGAGTCAAGATCATGCCATAGGGAAGACTGATTTCTTTTTCCCACAATCAGCATGTACCATAAAATCATCCTAGGCAGATTAAAGGCTTTCCTGATACTACAGCATCCATAATAAAAATATCCCTCTCAGAAACATAGTCAAACCTGCCAGTCTTGGGAAACAAAATCCTACTGCAGATATTGTGTAGTAATCTTAATTCCAATGGCAATTGACTTGCAAAACTTCTTCAAATCCTTCAAAATTTCTGTTCAATAGTCTGTGAGGGCAGGAGATCTATCCTCTGGGCAAATGTGGATGGTCCAGACAAGGGTAAATTCAAAAGTCTAGATAGATGGGTCAGTGATGTTCAGACCAATGCCTCTCACTATGCTTACTAACCCATCATCTCCTCTAGTCAAATTCTTATAAAATTCCTTAACCTAAGCAGGGTAGTGGACAATCCAATGAACAATTTTCTCAAGTCCCATCTCAATAACTGTCTCCTATAATAAATCCCTCATTCTCAAATAACTCAAAATCAACCTTCCTTCCGTTGTCACAACTCTACTAGCAAGGAGGTCTACCTGAGGAGTGGAGCTGGAGCAGGAGAATCACTCGAGAAGAAGAGGAGAATCCACGGACGGCTCGCGGACGGGTCGTCGCACGGTCCTTTCCTCTTCATCCCGGCGCCACTACTGCTAGCTCCACGGGTTTTGGGTGCCATAGATCTGATGGAGTGATTAATCAGAGTTATTTGGAAGATTTGGAGGGTTTGGGAAATTTTTGTAGAGAGTTTGGAAAGATTAGAAATGAATGAAATGACCGTCGGGTCGACTCGTGCCCTAGATAATCAACCTGGGACCACGTCGAGTCGACTCGCGCAAACCTCGAGTCGGCTCCCGAAATCACAGAGCACGGACCGAACTCGAGTCGACTCGCATACCAGGAGTCGGCTCCCAAGTTTCAGAGAAACTCGAGTCGACTCCGTACACCGAGTCGGCTCGGAGACCATTTCAGAAAAAAAAGATTGAAAATTTTCTGAAATTGAAATGATTCCGGATTTGATTTTGAGTATGATTCATAATCATTGATTTTGATAAATCATTTTGATATGAGTTCTAGATAAAATTTCCTTAAGATTTTGAGATTGAAAGAATTCTAGATGCATTTCCTTAAGGTTTCAAAATTATTCAAAAGGATTACAAATTCCTAATTCTCCTCTAAGATATTCAAAATCTTTCTTCACTTAGGGGTTTTGTAAAGATGTCAGCTAATTGTTCTTCAGTGTTTACATAATCTAAACAAATTTCATCATTAGCTACATGTTCTCTTATAAAATGATATCTAATTTCTATGTGTTTGTCCTTGAGTGTTGAATTGGATTTTTGTTAAATTGATTGCGCTAGTATTATCACATTTTATGGGTGTCTTATTAAGTTTGATACCATAGTCTTCAAGTTGTCGCTTAATCCATAGGATTTGCGCACAGCAACTTCCAGCTGCTACATATTCAGCTTCAGTAGTTGATAATGCAACTGAATTTTGCTTTTTGCTAAACCATGTGATTAAGTTACTGCCTAAGAAATGGCATGCACCACTTGTGCTTTTTCTATCAATTTTACATCCGGCATAATCAGAATCTGAATATGCAATTAGGTTTAATGTGGAGTCTCTAGAATACCATAAACCTACATTTTTTGTTCCATTTAGATATCTTAAAATTCTTTTAACAGCTATTAAATGTGATTCTTTAGGTTCAGCTTGAAATCTAGCACACAAACATAAAAATTATATCTGGTCTACTTGCTGTTAAATAGAGAAGGGATCCGATAATACCTCGATAATACTTTTGATCAACCTTCTTACCTTCTTCATCTTTGTCTAGCTTGCATGAAGGACTCATTGGTGTTCCAAGGGGTTTCATTGTTTCCATACCAAACTTTTTGAGTAGTTCTCTTGTGTACTTGGTTTGGTTGATAAAGATTCCCTCCTTGCATTGTTTGATCTGGAGTCCAAGGAAGAAGTTGAGTTCTCCCATCATGCTCATCTCGAATTCTCCCTGCATTAACTTTGCAAATTCTTGACAAAGAGATTCGTTAGTAGCACCAAAAATAATGTCATCTACGTATATTTGTACTACAAGTAAATCTTTACTTTTTCTTTTCAAAAACAAAGTTTTATCAACATTTCCTCTTGTAAAATCATTTTCTATTAAAATTTACTTAACCTATCATACCAAGCTCTAGGTGCTTGTTTCAAACCATATAAAGCTTTGTGCAATTTAAAAACGTGATTTGAAAATTCGTGATCTTCAAAACCTGGTGGTTGTTCTACATAAACTTCTTCATTAATAAATCCATTTAAAAATGCGCTTTTTACATCCATTTGAAATAAGTTAAATTCATATGACATGCAAATGCAAGTAAAAGTCTAATGGCTTCTAATCTAGCTACAGGTGCAAAGGTTTCATCAAAATCAATACCTTCTTCTTGATTATATCCTTTAGCAACCAATCTAGCTTTGTTTCTAATTACTATGCCATTTTCATCTAGTTTATTTCTAAAAACCCATTTTGATCCTATTACTGAATGATTTTTAGGTCTTTCACTAAAGTCCAAACATTATTTCTAGTAAATTGATTTAATTCTTCTTGCATTGCTAACATCCAATTATTATCTTTTTCAGCTTCTTCAATAGTTTTAGGTTCAATTTGTGATACAAATGCAAGATGATTACTAATATTTCTCATATATGATCTAGTTCTTATTCCTTGAGATGGATCACCTATAATCAATTCCTTGGGATGACTATAAGCATATCTCCAGTCTCTTGGAAGATCTACATCATTATGATCAATATTAACATCATCATCCTTATGTGAATCATCATCTTTAGCTTCTTGTTCATGATCAGAAGATACTTCAATATTAAGTTTTTCAAGATCTTTTTCAATTATGTTTGTATCTTCCTCATCATCAAGCTTTTCAGAACTAGATGCTAAAGATTCATCAAAAACTACATGAATGGATTCTTCAACTACTAAGGTTTTCTTGTTAAAGATTCTATATGCCTTACTAGTTGTTGAATAACCTAGAAAAATTCCTTCATCAGATTTAGCATCAAATTTTCCTAAGTTGTTTTTACCATTATTATGAATGAAACATTTACATCCAAATGCATGAAAGTATTTTATATTTGGTTTTCTTTCATTCCATAATTCATAAGGTGTTTTCTTTAATATTGGTCTTATTAAAGCTCTATTTAAGATGTAACATGCTGTGTTAATAGCTTCCGCCCAAAAGTACTTTGGTAAGTTGCTTTCGCATAGCATGGTACGGGCCATGTCTTCTAGAGTCCTATTTTTCTTTCAACTACACCATTTTGTTGTGGAGTCCTAGGGGCTGAAAAATTATGATTAATTCCATTTTCAGTGCAAAAACTTTCAAATAAGTGATTTTCAAATTCTGTTCCATGATCACTTCTTAGAGATACTATAGTAGTGTTTTTCTCATTTGTGACTTTCTTGAAGAATTTCAGGAATATCGAGAAAGTCTCATCTTTGTGAGCTAAAAACATTACCCAAGTATATCTAGAATAATCATCTACAATCACTAGACCATATTTCTTTCCTCCTAGACTTGTGGTTCTAGTTGGTCCAAAAAGGTCCATGTGAAGTAGCTCTAATGCCCTAGAAGTTGAAACAATGTTTTTAGATTTGAAAGAACTCTAGTTTGTTTTCCAAATTGACATGCATCACATATTTTATTGTTTTCAAAATCTAGTTTAGGTAACCTTTAACTAAATCCATTTTAATTAGTTTTGAAATAAGGTGTGTGCTTGCATGACCTAATCTACGATGCCACAACCAACTAATTTCATTTATGTTAGCATTGTCAGCAATTAAGCAATGATCACTCAAAGATAATTTTTCTAAGTCAACTAAGTAAACATTGCCATGTCTATAACCAGTAAATACAATGCTATCATCAATAGAATTAGTTACAGTGCATAAGAAGATTTAAATGAAACATTAAAGTTTTTATCACATATTGACTTATACTAATTAGATTATGCTTCAAACCATCAACATAAAGTACATTATCAATAAATGTAGATGGAGTTATGCGAACTTTACCAAGGCCCATAATTTGACCTTTACCGTTATCGCCAAACGTCACAACTCCACCTTTCTTTTCTTCTAGGGTGATGAATTCATCTTTGTCACCCGTCATATGTCTTGAGCAGCCACTATCAAGATACCACTTTTTCTTTGATCTTTTGGCTACAAGACATTCCTGCAATATAATCAAACTTTATGTTTAGGTACCCAAGCTTTCTTGGGTCCTTCATGGTTAGTAGCAACAAAAATTGTTCCTTTCGGAACCCATATTTTCTTAGCTTTAACATTTAACTTGTTGTTATTAATGTTTTGCATTCAAAGGATTTATGACCTTTTTCATTACATTTAAAACAAGTTATATTACTTTGGTTGGCTTTTACAAAAATATTCTTTAAAGATTTTTGTTTTCTTAATGTGTTATATCCTAAACCTGCTTTGTCAAAAACAGCTTTTTGACTATCTAAGATCATGTTAAGTTTAGTTGAACTTAAAGTGAATTTCTCAACAATGTCTTTATATTTTTTAACATCTTTCTTAAGAGAGTCATTTTCTTTAACTTGCTGTTCTTTTTCTAAAGCTAAAGTTTCTAATTGATCTTTTAAATCTTTTGTTGAGTTTTTAGTTTCAGATTTTAACAAATCTATTTCTTGATTAAGATTATTCTTTCTTTTCTAAGTTCTTCTTTTTCATTAGTTAAGTTCTTAACTTCTAAAGCTAATTCATTTTTACTTTTAGCTAAACTAATATTGTCATTTTTCAAAACTTATACTTCTTTTTCAAGGATTTAAAATCAATCATAAGTTCATTGAAAGCCTCAAACATTTCATCAAATGTAAATCATCATTTGAGTTTTCAGAACTTACCTCATTGTCGTTGTCGTCGTCGTTGGCCATGAAGCAGATATTGGCAACTTCCTTTTGCTCATCTTCTTCCGACGAGAAGATTCATCAGACCATGTTGCCATGTATGCTTTCTTCTTTTTCTTGTAGGCCTTTTTCAGCAAAGGACAATCATACTTAAAGTGCCCTGGCTTTTTGCACTCATAACATACTAAGGGCTCTTTTCTTTTTCTTTCTCCTTGTCCTTTTTCTTATCCTTTTCTCCTTCAAATCTTGCTCCAAATTTCTTTTTATGGAAGGGCCTTTTTCTCATAAACTTTCTGAATTTTTTGGCCAAGAGAGCAGTTTCCTCATCATCTTCATCATTACTTTCACTGCTGCTCTCTTCCATTTCTGCAGTCTTGAGGGCAAGTGTTTTCCTTCTTTTTGTTTCCTCCTCAACATGCTGCTTCATTGTTAACTCGTGGGTCATTAAGGATCCTAGAAGCTCCTCTAAAGGTAATGCATTGAGGTCCTTTGCTTCTTGGATAGCAGTGACTTTGCTTCCCACGATCTTGGTAGTGACCTAAGAATTTTGCGCACAAGATCAGCATTAGAATAAATTCTACCAAGACTTTTCAAACCATTCACAATATCGGTGAATCTAGTGAACATGCATGTGATGGTTTCAGTTTGTTCCATGTAAACAATTCATATTTATGAACCAAAATATTTATCTTTGATTCTTTTACTTGGTTTGTTCCTTCATGTGTTATTTCCAACCTATCCCAAATTTCTTTTGCGGAATTACAAGTTGAGATTCGGTTGAATTCATTTGAGTCTAAGGAACAATATAAAATATTAATGGCTTTAGCATTTAGTTGTGCCATTCTCCTATCATTATCATTCCAATCCCTTTCGGGCTTTAGGAACAATAGTGCCATCAATAAGGTGTGTGGGTGTACTAGGTCCATTTATTACTCCCCACAATTCATATAGTCAGAAGCTTGAATGAATATTCTCATTCTAGCTTTCCAATATGAATAGTTGGTTCCATTAAATAAAGGAGGTCTATTCGTAGAATGACCTTCAGCAAAACTTGAACCACTTTGTGTTGCCATAATGGATCTTTAGCCCTTGATCGTGAGATCAAATTCTAAATGAGCACTTGCTCTGATACCAATTGTTGGCCCAGATGGCAACCCAAGAGGGGGGGGGGGTGAATTGGGTTCTTAAAAATTTAAGACTTTTCTTTAAACTGATTTGCTCAAGATGTGCAAGTGAGTGAAATTAACTAATAAGCAATGCACAAGCAATTAATAAGAGAGAGAGAGAAGAAAATAGCACGGCAAACACAAGATAATTTTATAGTGGTTCGGTGCAACCAAACCTACGTCCACTCCCAAGATTCACTTGGGTCCACACTATAATCTCTCTAGATTACAGCCGAGTTGTTTTCCAAGCTCACAACTCAAACTTGTTGTTTTACCGGGTGCACAACGAACCCAGCTGGTTTTAACTCGGGCTTACCAGCACAAAACCCTACACGTTGTTTTTCACGGGCTCACAACTAACCCAACACAAGCACTCCGGCTTGCAACGAGGTATACAACCTCCACTGATTCAATCCACTGATTGAATCAGCAAACAATTAGAATAAAAGTGTTTGAATAATGAAATGCTCCTCTTGAGCAATATACAAATGAAGTATAAAATAAAGAGTTAGAAAAGCCTGATTGTATTGCAGATGGTAGTGGCTTTGGCTTTCTTCCTTCTTCTCTTTAACTCCTCTTGAAATGTTGAATCACGCCTCAGCAAGATTCTTGACCGTTGAAGACTTTGGAGTTGAGATGAAGCTTTTTTTTCTTCTTTTGAAAATCCTTCGATTTGATCTTTGAAACACTTTGGATTTTCTTTTGACTTTTGTGGATTGAAGATAAGGAGCAGACGAATCTTTCTCTTTGATTTCACTCCTTTTGAATCACACTTTTGAGCTAGAAGATTTTCCTATGAAAGCTCTGTTTTTCCCTCTTTTTGAAAGATATTCTTTTCTCTCTTTTTGATTCCCTCTATTGATTTGATTTGAAAAGAAGCTCCTCTATTTATAGAATCTGCAAAAATATATCCGTTAGAGACAAGAAAAAATAGCCGTTATTTGAAAATCTTACCGTTGGGGCTGATGTGTCATCGTTAAAAATTGCGCCCAGATTTCACGGAGTCGACTCGAGCTTTGTGGGAGTCGGCTCGAAGTCGATTACTAAAAATAGAAATATTTTAAGCATTGAAGGGTCGACTCGCGAAAACTAAAGTGACGGCTCGCGAAAGTTGGGAGTCGACTCGAGGAAAATGGGGAGTCAACTCGAGAAGTGCTCAAAAAACATGGTTTCTATTGTTTGAGCGGAGTCGGCTCGCACAGACATGAGTCGGCTCGCAAAGAGTCAGGGGTCGACTCTTGAAAACCAAGGGTCGACTCGAGAAAATCAGAAAACTCTGTGGCTTACAGGAGTCGACTCGGAAACCCTTGAGTCGGCTCGGGAGCGATACAAAAATCAGAAAAATGTTCTGATAGACTTTAAAACTTGTCCCAAATAAATTTAAAATATAAATTTGACTTGAATACATTAAATATGACATTAAGCATGGATTCAAGACATGTTTCAAGAATTCATCGATTGAATTATAATGTGTAAAAATTCCTTTTTGAATCTTTTAAGCATAGAGCTTGAAACTCCTTTTTCTAATAGATTCAAACTCATTAAATATAACCATTGATAGTCCATTCCTTTCAATTTGAATAAGCTCAAGGTTTTTGATAAATAAACACATTGTATTCTTTAAGGTACTCATGGCTTTTGGAAATCATCAAAATCAATAAAGTTGGGGCAATTATGTTTCAATAATTTCTCAACACTTTTCTTCTTTGACTCATCTTCATCAACATGTTGTTTGATTTGAAGCTCATGAGTCATCAAGGATCCCAACAGTTCTTCTAGGGGTAGTGTACTTAGATCCTTTGCTTCTTGTATTGCCGTCACCTTAGCTTCCCAAGTCCTAGGCAAGGAACGCAAGACCTTTCTCACAAGATCAGAATTATTATAAGATTTACCAAGACTTTTTAAACCATTAACTATGTTAGTAAATCTTGTAAACATATCAACAATAGATTCACATGCATCCATTTTAAACAATTCATATTTATGAACTAGCATGTTAATCTTGGATTCCTTGACTTGATTTGTTCCCTCATGGGTAACTTCAAGTCTATCCTAGATTTCCTTAGCAGAAATGCAAATAGATATGCGATTGAATTCATTGGCATCTAATGAACAGTATAAGACATTCATAGCTTTGGCATTGAGTTGTGCCAATTTTCTATCATGTTCATCCCATTCCGTTTCCGGTTTAGGAATCTCCATGCCATTAACTCTAGCAGTGGGTGTGTGTGATCCATTGACTATAATACTCCATAGATCATAGTCAAGTGCTTGAATGAATATTTTATTCTAGCTTTTCAATAACCATAGTTAGAACCATTAAATAAAGGTGGTCTATTAGTAGATTGACCTTCGGAAAAAGACGAACCAGCTTGAGTTGCCATGTGGATCTTTGACTCTTGATCGTTAGATCAAATCAAATGAGCACTAGCTCTGATACCAATTGTTGGTCCAGATAGCAACCCAAGAGGGGGGGGGGGGTGAATTGGGTTTTTCAAAAATTAAACTCTTTTGAATATATAACCCCAAGCGGAAATAAAAACTTAGATTACAGATTTAGAACTAAGCAACTATAAGTGAAGAGTTGAAGATAAAGAGACAAGCACGACAAACACAATAGATTTTATAGTGGTTCGGTGTACCTACACCTACGTCCACTCCCAAGTACCTCTTGGGTCCACACTATAATCAAACTGATTACAGCAGAGTTGTTTTGCAAGCTCACAACTCAAACTATTATTTTCCGGGCGCACAACGAACCCAGCTGGTTTTCAAGGCTCACCAGCATAAAACCTAAAACCACAAGCAAATGCTTGCACAAGGCTAACTGCCTCAACTAAATCAATCACCAGATTGACCCAGCAAACAATGTAATGAGTTTACAAAAGCAAACTGCTCCTTCAATGAGTAAATATACAATAATGAAAAATAAATAGAGATTAGGAACCAAAGCCTGATTCGAAGATCTTGGTGGCTTCTTCCTTCTCTTCCTTTGAATGGATCTTCCTTTGGATATGCTCTTGAGGTTCAGAAGATTGAAAAACTAGGGCTTCTCCCTTCTTTTGAGATTTCTTCTAAGTAGAACAGCAAAGGCTTGGAATTTCTTTCTCTTGGGGATGAGTATGATCTTTCCTTACAGGTTTTCCCTCTTTTCTTTTCTGATAGATCTCAAGGATTTTCTCTATTCTTTTCTTTTTGCTTCTTTATTGATTTTTCTTCTCTTGTTCTTTGGGATGCAATCACTCCTCTTCTTATAGATTCGATTAATCCATAAATAGTGCAAAACTATCCGTTAGAAGCAAGTGAAAAAGGATTAGATCCATAAATAACAATAGCCGTTGGGATTAAAATTGATAAAGTTAAAGTTTAGAGTCGTTCTGATAGTTCTGGAGCCGTGTCTGACATTCTGGAGTCGGCTCTAGCTTTTCTGGAGTCGGCTCTAACTCGAAATAATTTAATCCGCTCGATCTGGAGTCATCTCTGACTTTTCTGGGGTCGACACAAATTTCTTCTGGAGTCGACTCTAGCAGTCCGGGAGTCGACTCTAAGTCGTGGCCTGAAAATCCAACGTTCTATTGTTTCTGATAGAGTCGGCTCTCACAGTCCCGGAGTCGACTCTAAGTCCATGCCGTTTTGCGGAGTCGGCTCTGCGATTCCATGTGTCGACTCTAATGTCTGCAGTCTTACCTTGACATTAGATTCAACCAGAACTTGATTTTCCTTCTTGATTTTGATCATGAATTAGGCTTATAAACTGAAAGACTTAATCAAAATCATTAGTAACAACAAATGTTATACTCAATTAGTTTTGTTAATCATCAAAATCATTAATTGGGTCAATAACATCATCATCGATCGAAGAAAGGAAAATTATGGGAGAAAAAGTACGTACCTAAAAAAGTATGTACCTGGCATTGAAGAACTGCATTGAGGAAGCAAGTGTTGCTTACGTTAACAAGCCTGGCTCCCTGGCATCAAAGAACCTTGATAAATTTAAAATCCAAAAAGAAAGAGTAGTGATGACGCCCGATCACTGGTATTGAGCACTGGGAATGTTGATCTATTCACTGAGGAGATTCTCATCTAGCTGGACAACCTGCAAAGATTCTCATCTAGCTGGACAACCCTCCGATGCCCAAGTCAATGATCTAGGTCACAGCTGAAGAAGAACTCGAGGGAGCTCTTTTAGATAGAAAAGCTCTGAGAGATCGAGTTTTTTTGGGATAGTAGAGTGAGAGAGTGCTCATATTCGCATACTTGAATCTTCAACGGGCTCACCCTTTTATAGGTGGTTGAGACTTGCATGGAGATTGGCTGCGCATAATTCCGTTAGAGGAAGATGTCCGCGAGACACGTGGGGGTTACGTGAATTTGGGCTGATTGGTGGGTCTTGCCCCATCAGAGAGGGAAGCCGGTGGTTGATGGGCCAAGTACCATTAGTCGGCGAAGTCAACCGGTAGGTGGGCCTGGTCCCATCGACGGTGTAGCCAGGTGGTAGGTGGGTCTGGCAATGCCAGTCTGGGCGAGACAGAAAGACGGTGGCATTGTCAGACGTAGGGCCGACCTAAAATGATCGGGGCTGCCTCGGCTTGCTTGGAGATGCCGAGGCCAACCGGGCCGACCTGAAGAGGTTGGGGCCGCCTCGGCTTACTTTAGAGATGCCGGGGCCGACGGGGCCAACCTGAAGAGGTCAAAACTGCCTCGGCTTACTTGGAGATACCGGGGCCGACGGGGCCGACGTGAAGAGGTCGGGGCCGCCTCGGCTACCTTGGAGATGCCGAGGCCGACAGGGCCGACCTGAAGAAGTCGGGGCCACCTCGGCTTGCTTGGAGATATCGGGGCCGACGGAGCCGACCTGAAGAGGTCGGGGCCACCTCGGCTTACTTTGGAGATGCCGGGACCGGCGGGGCCAACCTGAAGAGGTCGGGGCCGCCTCAGCTTACTTTGGAGATGCCGGGCCAATGGGGCCGACCTGAAGAGGTCGGGGCCGCCTCATCTTGCTTGGAGATGCCGAGGTCGACGTGATGTGCTTGCGCCACGTGGTTAATTTTGCCATGATTACTCCCACGGCTATATTAGCTACATCAGATGCCCCCCCCCCCGCTCCTGAGCGCGAAGGGCCACGTGCTAGCCATCCTTTGGGCGAAAGGGGCAAAAATTCAAAAATTGATAATCAGTTATGGGCGCCTTCAATGGTTGGGTGAGTTGGTGCGCCTTTCCAAGGCAATGTCACTTCAAAAATCTTTCGTAATCATGTGGTAGGTGAGAGCTGATGTCGGCTCTGGTTGTTTCGAGGAGGTGCTTCTTGGAGGATGGGAAAAATGTAGGCGCCATCATTGCCTCCCTACTTTTCAAGCATCGTTACTGGCCGAGGATCCCGCTCCTCAACGGAACCGATGTAGCATGCCTCGGGCGCAGACGAAATGGCCGGCGCTTGAGGACTTGGCGGAACAGGTAAAGGCCACACGGCGAATTCTCGGGTGATGTGATTTGAAACTGGGGTATAAAAGGCGCTCCATAGGTTCATGGGAGAGCTTTACACTGCAATTGCTTCCCTGCTCTCTTCCTCTTTGAGCTCCTTTGCAACCCAAGACCTTCAGCCTTCGTCTTCTTACCAACTTCCAAGTTAGTCTCCATTTTTCACCCTTCACCTTTGACCCATGGACCGTATCAGATAGGGTAAGAGGCCAGTGGTAGAATCGTCCCCTTCCCCTGGTGAGGACCACACTTTGTCTGTCAGCCAAACGCCTCATCCGTTAGGGGGGATCATGATTCGTGACCGACTGGAGGCGAGCAACCAACCATCTGCCCAAACCTCTCTGGTGAGAGCGGTTCCCGTCTCCTCCCGGCGTCCGGCATCTCCCCCGGTGGCTAGTCTCGGCCTAGAAGGGCCGAGGGGGATCGCCTCCACCATGACCCCCAAAGAAGTAGAGACCCTTAGGGTCACGTATAGGGTCCCTGACTTCATCCGTTTGTCTACACTGGGGCCTGAAGACAGAGTGAACTCCATCCTCCCGGGTCGGGTCGCTCTATACGAATAGTTCTTCTAGTGCGGGCTGCGGCTCCCCTTCCACGCCTTCTTTTTGAACCTACTGAATAGATATAGGTTAGTGACGACGCAGTTAACCCCGAACTCAATTTGGATCTTCTACGCCTTCATCATTCTTTGTCATTTCCAGGGCTCCACGGCCGGACTGTCTCTGTTCCGAGCCTTTTATAAGCTCCGCCGCCATGGCGAGGGGGCCTGGTGGGTGTTCACCACTAGGCCGGGTGGGCCCTTCCTTTAGGTCTTCCATCCAAAATCAGAGGTTGAAAATCTCGATTCCTTTTTGCCCATGTGGATGGGGTGAGGGCTGACTGGAGAGAACCTGATGTCAGCTCCAATGAAAATTCAGCTGTGAGTGATAAGGACGGGGAGCTCTTCCGCCAGTTTTTGACCAGCCAAATTCCTACCTACAAGGATCTCCTATCTGAGGAGAACTTGTATGAGGCTGAGTTGGCCCCGGCAATTGGTGAGCACAGGAACCTGTTCTTCTTGCCCATGGCCGGGCGTTATCTTTGCTCAAAACATCTTTCTTCTTTTCTCCTTTTCTTCTTTTCTTCTTTTCTTCTTTTCTTCTTTTCACGTACTAACATTTGTTCCTTGCGTAGTAATGAAGGTCACCACCGAGAGGTTGGAGGCCGCCTTGCGCCAAAAGAGGCTGGCGGCCGGCGAGCCAGCGAGGCCAACCAAGAGGGCACGAAGGAGGGCCCAGGCCAAACCGACCCAGACCTCGGAAGCCCCCGTGGCCCAGGTGCTTGTGGAGGAGCCGGCCAAGGAAGTGCCGGTCGAGGAAGCGGTCCCCGGCCCGGCTGGGACCGAGACGAAAGAGGGGGAGATCCCAACCACCACCCAGACCGTCGTGATGGTTTTGGATCCTAAAGAGGAAGCCCCTGCCGCCACCAATTCAGCCGAGGCGGGGCAGGTTACAACCGCTGGGGACCCTCCGGCTCCTACTGAGCCGGAGATGGAGAAGGCGCCCCCCACAGCCGGAGAGGGGAAGGTTGCTGTCAGGAGCTCCAATGCCGGGGTGAGGAGGCCCAGTGAGCATAGGGCCGAGCTGGGGAGCTCGTCCCGGCGATCCGTGAACCACCCAGATCGGCGGCCGATCAACGAGACGCTAGGGGGGGCAGCATGGCCGGCACCCAGGCTTTCCACCATGGAGGACGCTGCGCGGGCCGCTGTCCTCCTATCAAGGGCACGGACCTCGGCGACTAATGAGGAGATGAGGCGGAAGTCCCATGACGCCGTCTTGATATGGTGATGATGAACGTGCTCCAGGTAATCCTTTGGACATAGTCTCTTTTTGACATACCTTGGTCGACCTGTGGCTGACGAATTCCTTTGGTGCAGCTGGCCAATGGGGCCTTTTCCCTTCGTGCGGCAGTGACCCATACGGGGGAGGCGCTCACGCGCACCGTCAGGCGGGTCAACAAGTATAAGGAGCAGAGCCGGACGCTGTCCGAGAAGCTTGCTTAGCAGCAGGAGGAGACCAAGGTTCGGGAGGAGGACCTGAGCGGCCGGACGAAGGAAGCGGAGTGCCGAGCCGAAATTGAAAAAGGCCAAGCCACCGCGGCTGAGACTAGGTTGGCGCTGATATCAGCCAGGCTGGAGGCGGCCAGCAAAAAGATCGAGGAGCTTGTTGGCCCAGATGGCAACCCAAGAGGGGGCGATGAATTGGGTTACAAAATTTTTTTTTAACCTTTTTTAAAACTATTGACTTTGAAATAATTAAGTGCAGAATAGATTTCAATCACAAATGAAGAGATAGAGAGAGACATTTAAAGCACGACAAACACAATGATTTTATAGTGGTTCGGTATATCCAACACCTACGTCCACTCCCAAGTTCCACTTGGATCCACACTATAATCAACTAGATTACAGCCGAGTTGTTTTACAAGATCACAACTCAAAACTTGTTATTTTCCGGGTGCACAACGAACTTAGCTGGTTTTTCGGGCTCACCAGCACAAAACCAAAACTCAAGCTAATCTAGCTTGCCCCGAGGTATACTACCTCCACTAATTCAATCCTCCTGGTTGAACTAGCAAAAACAAGAAAGAATAATGTTTATATTAACAAACAGCTCCTCAAATGAGCAAATATTCAAAGTAAATGAACAAGGTTAAAAAAGCCTGTTTGAAGTAGATTGGATTTGAGCTTTTCTTCTTTTCTTCTTTTTCTATTCTCTTTGGAGATGTTGAATCAGGCCTCAGCTTTGATTCTTCACAGATGTTGCAGATGAGAAGTTGGAAAATCATAGAAAACAAAGCTTTTTCTTCTTTTGGGATATCCTCCGATTTTTCAAGTTGAACGCCTTGGATTTCTCTTTGAGCTTTTAGAGTGGAAGGATTTGAACTTGGATACTTTTCTCTTTTATTTCAGGCTCAAGACTTCTCGGATTTTTGATTTGTATTCACTCCGTTTTTTCCTTTTTTTTTTCAAACGAGCTTTCTCCCCCTTTTATAGATTTCCTTTAATCCATTTTTGGTGAAAAAACTAGCCGTTGAATGTACCTGGAAAGTTTTTCCAAACAAAATATATCTGTTAGAAGTTAGGTGAAAAGAAAATATTACCGTTTGAGCTAATCTGGCATTTTAAAAATCTATTTATGATAGGTTGGAGTCGGCTTCAACTTTTCAGGTGTCGGCTCCAAGTCATGTATCCAAAAATAGAAAGTTCTAAGTTCATCGAGGAGTCAGCTCTAAAAAAGTTAATTGTCGGCTCGCCATGGTTTGGTGTCGGCTCCAAAAGACTGTAAGTGTCGGCTCCAAGGTAGTCAAAAATCATACGTTATGTCCCCATGTCGGAGTCGGCTCCAGACACTGTAAGTGTTGACTCCGAGACTCTGGGTGTCAGCTCCGAAACTCTGGGTGTCAGCTCCAGACCGTATCAAAAATCAGAAAGACATTTGATTGGCCATGGGGTCGGCTCCAGATTTCCTAGGTGTCGACTCCAGGTTCTGAATTTTGAAACTTACCTTTGGCACTTGATTCAAAATACGTTTCTAAATGCCTTTTGATTAAACAAATATTTTAAGCACTGAAACACTTGTTAAATTCATCAGTAACACAATAAATATACTCAATTCCTTTATTAATCATCAAAATCAAAAATTCGGTCAACAATCTCCCCCTTTTTGATGATTATAAAAACATTGAGTATATGCATAGGATTCTTAAATCAAAATTTTCAAATATATGATCCTCACATGTAAGCTCCCCCTGAATAAGGTAGCCCCCCCTATGAAGTTCAATTTAACAATTGTTCTTCCTTTTGCTTTACATGTTTGATACTTGGAATTTAGTTATATCAATTTTCACTTAAGCTTATTTAAATTAATGCATATCCAAAATAACTTGATATCAATCAAATACCAACCAATGCTTAACTAATAATCAATGCATATACGACATAACTTTCTCCCCCTTTTTTGTAATCAATAAAAAGACTAAGAGAAGTTAAGTAAAATGTTAAAATTGATAGATCAAAAGATAATTTCATTGCATTAAAAAGTCAAGTGTTACAAAATGAAACTGAACTTTGTCAACTATCAAACTATACATCAAACAACAATTTTACATTAAGATTTCAAAATGAAAGATCAAACAACAACTTTTACTCCATTACATGAAAATCATAGATTGGTTCTAATAATCCTTTGCAAATGATCTAAAATTCTTTGCATTCCATCACTCTGAGTTCCTACAAATTCTTTCAATCTTCTGTCAACAAAAGCACATGCAGTCATTATCTTATCTTGAAGCTCGGCATTGCACTTGGAGTAGGTTTCAGAGTCTCCACAGATATCCTTGAGTTCTTCAAATATGTGCTTGAGATCATTACTTAAGGATTCCGCAGATGAACCAAGAGTGGACTCGATTTTACTAATGCGATCATCCAATGAGTAGAGAGTCTCTCTTAAGTTCATAAAATGATTATCAAACTCAGTCTTCAATTCATCTTTCTGAGCAGCAAGTAAACCTTTAAGTTGTTCCAATTGAAAGTCTGAAAATTCGACAGATGAAGTAGATGGCTGATCAGAAACTTGAGCAAAGGCAGAAGCAGGGATAGGAATAGGAACCGGACTGCTAGGCTGAGGAGAGGGAACCCTCACAGACGGAGCAGCCTCAAAAGGTGCAGAAGGTCTAAGCTCAGGGGCTCTCTCATCCAAATTGCCTTTCCTTTCCCAATGCCCATTGACCTTTACAAATCTCATCCGATGCAAGGTGGCCAAACTGTAGTAATCGGTATGCCTGAGGTTCTTGGAAGGTTCATTATCCAAAATCACAACTCCTTGGCTCCTGAAAACCATAGTTAGAACCATGCCATAGGGTAGGGACGATCTCCTTTTTCCTCCAGCCTCGGCCATATAAAAAATCATCATTGCAGCTAGGTTTATGGCTTGACCAGTCAACACACTATCCATCACCACTATGTCTCGCTCGGAGACATACTCAAATCGACCGGTCTTGGGAAATAAAATCCTACTGCAAATATTATGAAGCAATCTCAATTCTAAGGGCAATTGGTTAGCCCTAACCTCTTCAAATTCTGTTACCTCTCTTCCTAACATCCTTGACAAAGCGTTTGACCTCTCACTGTGGATGTCGGCTACCAATCCAGTGATGGGAATGCTCAAAAGGTTTCCTAGTTTTTGAAATGTGAGATGGACTCTTTTACATCTGACAGAACTCACGATTCCACCATCTCCTCTCGATAGATTGAAGTAGAACTCTTTGACAAGGGTAGGATAGGTGGGAACATCTAATGAGCAAACTTTATCCCAGCTTAACTCTTTAATTTGATTCCCAATTGAAAAACCCTCGGATTCAAAGAATTCAAAATCGACTTTCCTACCCATTGTGATCACTCTCCCAGCTAATGTGTCTACCTGAGGAGAAGAAGGATTAGGATTGTCCGATTGGGTTGAAGATTCCTCGCTTGGAGATGGCTCGCAGATGGGTCACCTCGCCGAACGTTTTCCAGTCATCACGGGCACTCCAATCACAGATCCTCTCCTCTTAGGTGCCATTAAGATCCTTGGGAAGGTTCGAAATGAGTGGAATTTGAGTTGGGAAAGTTTTGAGAGAGTTTGAGAAGTTTGGTTGAGGATTGAAAAAGAACGAAATGACGAAGGTGTCGACTCTGCCCTAATAAAATTGATTTGGGACCCCCAGGTGTTGACTCCCGCAAAGTCGGGTGTCGACTCCAAATCACTAACACAGTCAGCGCTCGAACTAGAGTCGGCTCCACTTATATGGGTATCGGCTCCAAGGTCAGGGACCGAGAGCGACACAGACAAGGTGTCGACTCCCCAAACTGAGGTGTCGACTCCACTGACAGTTTCAGAGAAAAATAACTGAGATTCAAACATCTGAAACTTGTCAAAATAGGTTCAATAAAATTTTGAAAAAATCTTTGGAATACGAAGAATCAAATTGCTCAGAAGACTAGATAATTTGTCCTTAAAATTATGAAAGGAATATTAAGAAATTAATAGCAATCTAGATAGTCATTCCTTAGAGTTTCAAGATCATTCCAAAGGGTCACAAATCCCTGATTCACCTCTAAGATAGCAAAATCTCTCTTCACTCAAGGGTTTTGTAAATATATCAGCTAATTGTTCTTCAGTAATAACATAATCAAGACAAATTTTATCATTAGCTACATGTTCTTTTATAAAGTGATATCTAATTTCAATGTGTTTTGTTCTTGAATGTTGAATTGGATTTTTAGTTAAATTAATTGCACTTGTGTTATCACATCTAATAGGAGTTTTATCAAGTGCTATGCCATAATCTTCAAGTTGTCTCTTAATCCAAAGGATTTGAGCACAGCAACTTCCAGCTGCAACATATTCTGCTTTAGCAGTTGATAATGCAACCGAATTTTGCTTTTTGCTAAACCAAGAGATTAAGTTACTTCCTAAAAATTGACATGCATCACTTGTACTTTTTCTATCTAGTTTACATCCAGCATAGTCAGAATCAGAATATGCAATCAAATTTAGTGTTGAGTCTCTAGAATACCATAAACCTATATTTTTAGTTCCACTTAAATATCTTAAGATTCTCTTTACAGCAATTAAGTGATATTCTTTAGGTTCATATTGAAATCTAACATATAGACAAATAGCAAACATGATATCTGGTCTACTAGCTGTTAAGTAAAGAAGAGATCCGATCATACCTATATAATATTTTTGATCTACTTTCTTACCATCTTCATCTTTGTCCAATTTGCATGAAGGACTCATAGGTGTTCCAAGGGGTTTAATTGACTCCATTCCAAACTTCTTGAGAAGTTCTTTTGTGTATTTTGCTTGATTGATGAAAATCCCTTCTTTGTTTTGCTTGATTTGAAGTCCTAGGAAGAAATTGAGTTCTCCCATCATGCTCATTTCGAATTCACCCTGCATTAACTTAGCAAATTCTTGACACAAAAGATTGTTAGTAGCACCGAATACAATATCATCAACATATATTTATACTACTAATAAATCCTTGTCTTTTCTTTTCAAAAATAGAGTTTTATCAACATTTCCTCTTGTAAAATCATTTTCAATTAGAAATTTACTTAATCTTTCATACCAAGCTCTAGGTGCTTGTTTTAAACCATATAGTGCTTTGTGCAATTTAAAAACATGATTTGAAAATTCATGATCTTCAAAATCAGGTGGTTGTTCAACAAAACTTTCTCATTTATAAATCCATTTAAAAAATACTTTTAACATCCATTTGAAATAAATTGATATGCATATGACATGCAAATGCGAGTAATAATCTAATTGCTTCCAATCTAGCTACAGGTGCAAAAGTTTCATCAAAATCAATTCCTTCTTCTTGATTATATCCTTTTGTGACTAATCTAGCTTTGTTTCTAATTACTATGCCATTTTCATCTAATTTATTTCTAAATACCCATTTTGATCCTATAACAGAATAATCTTTAGGTCTATCTACTAGTGTCCATACATTATTTCTAGTAAATTCATTTAATTCTTCTTGCATAGCTAACATCCAATAATTATCCTTTTCAGCCTCTTCAATAGTTTTAGGTTCAATTTGAGATACAAATGCAAGATGATTATTGATGTTTCTCATTGATGATCTAGTTCTTACTCCTTGAGATGGATCACCTATAATTAATTTTTTTGGATGACCATAGGCATATCTCCAATCTCTAGGAAGATCTACATCATTATGATTTGCATCAATAACATCAACACTAGGAGAATCATCATCTTTAGCTTCTTGTTCATGATTTAAAGATACTGTTGGGGAGCACGGAATACCCCCAAGATCACGGCTATAGCGTATATGAGTAATACAAAAAATCTTTTACCGTTCTAATCTATGAGTATAAGATTATACCTTCAGACTTGAACGTTGGAACACTTCGATTTGATTGCTCGACCTCAACCTTTTAGCCTTCCGCCGTATTCCCGAAATACCTTCCTCTCTCACAAGATGGTGGGATCTCTCACGGCCGACCTAGGGTTTCTTGTTTTTCTTTTTTCTCAAAAAACGTTAACCCTAGCAACCAACTGAGAGGGTATTTATAGGGCTACAATAGGGACCAAATAGGCAAATATGAAAAGGACTTCCCACGTAATTAAATCTTATAATCCTATCCCGGGTTAGGATTCAATTACGTAAATTATAATTCATTCCACTAAAGAATTATAATTGTACTCCTAATCACATTCGAATTTATATTTTCGAGCCTTAATATTAAATACTTATTATCTTCCCATGTTAAGATTACAGATATCCACCAATTAAATTTAAATACTGACAATATAATTTAATTGGCTGTTATTATCCTTGAGACTTATCCACTTAACTTATTTGATGTATCGGATTCAAAATCCACTTGCAAGATTTGATACAATCAAAACTTATAAGCTTTCTCAAGGGGATATCATCAATCCAAATTAACAGGACGTGGATTCCTTCAACTATTAATATTCATCATATATAATGTTATTGCCCAACCCACCGAGTTTATTGACTCATATAGAATCTCACTCTATGTGTAATCAAAGCAATAATCACTACATACACGTGTCTAGAAATAGAATTCAGATTAAGAGCATAAGTAATCATAATATTCATGAGTTTTAAATTATTTTATAAAGTCAGTATAAAATAATCAACTCAACTGGGTCCTGTTCAATACACACAAAGTGTACTAGCACAAATAGTTAGAATAAACCATTCCCCGTAGTCAAGACAGACCTACTAAAATTTGTGCTACAGTTCTACTGATGGTGTGTCCAATTCCATCTAAAAATGTGAACAATAAACTTGTATTCCAAAAGAACCGATGATCTAGTCTTCTGTGTGTAAGCCGTACTCTACACACTAGATCAAATACTCTTTGTAAATACTAGACACATGCACATATATATAGTAAATGGCACACATTGCTCAAAATGAATTCTCATTAAAAATGTAAAGACATAACATAAAGCATATCTTTTAGTCTATATCTCTATCAATCTCCCACTTAGACTCAAAGCAATGCTTGTACACATCTAACTCCCATGCCCTCTACATGTCTATCAAAAACTTTTGAAGTTAAACTCTTTGTAAAAGGATCTGCCAGGTTGTCCTCAGATGTAACCTTGGTTACGAGCACGTCACCTCTTTGCACGATGTCACGTATCAGGTGATACTTATGCTCAATGTGTTTAGATTTCTTATGGGTCCTGGGTTCCTTCGAATTAGCAACTGCCCCACTATTATCACAATAAAGTGTAATAGGTAATTGCACTGAAGGTATCACACTAAGATCCAAAAGAAAGTTTCTTAGCCAAACAGCCTCTTTTGCAGCTTCAGATGCAGCCACATACTCAGCTTCCATGGTAGAGTCAGCAACACAAGTCTGCTTCACACTCCTCCAGCTAATTGCTCCACCACCCAAAGTAAACACATATCCCGAGGTTGATTTCCTAGATTCATTATCTGATTGGAAGTCCGAATCTGTATATCCTATAGGCACAAGACTATCTGCTTGGTAAACTAACATATAATCTTTAGTCCTTTTTAGGTACTTAATTATATGTTTTACTGTAGTCCAATGTTCTCGCCCAGGGTTAGACTGAAATCTGCTAACCATGCCTACGGCAAAACAGATATCAGGTCTAGTACATAGCATAGCATACATTAGGCTTCCTACTGCAGAAGCATAAGGAACTGCCTTCATACTTTCTATCTCTTCAGGTGTCTTAGGACACTGATCCTTAGATAGAGAAATTCCATGCCTGAAAGGAAGAAATCCTTTCTTGGAATTATGCATACCAAAACGGGTGAGAATTTTATCGATATAAGTGGCTTGAGATAAGCATATCATCCTTTGCTTGCGATCTCGCAAAAGCTTGATCCTTAGGATGTGACTTGCTTCTCCCAAGTCCTTCATATCAAATTGTCCAGATAACCATACCTTGACCGAAGATAACACTCCCATATCATTTCCAATAAGTAAGATGTCATCCACATATAGCACCAGAAACACCAAAGTTTTTCCATCACGCTTCTTGTACACACATGACTCGTCAGGACTTTGATCAAAACCATAAGATTTAATAGCTTGATCAAAACGAGTATTCCAAGATCTAGATGCCTGCTTAAGTCCATAAATGGACCTCTTAAGCTTGCACACCAAGTGCTCCTGGCCTTTTACTATAAAACCGTCTGGTTGCATCATGTAAATGCATTCGTCAAGATTTCTATTAAGGAAAGCTATCTTGACATCCATTTTCCAAACTTCGTAATCAAAATGAGCTGCAATGGATAAGAGAATCCGGATAGACTTAAGCATAGCTACTGGTGAAAAGGTTTCCTCATAGTCAATCCCTTCTTTCTGAGTAAAACCTTTTGCAACTAGCCTAGCCTTGAAGGTTTCCACCTTCCCGTCTACTCCTCTCTTCTTCTGATAGATCCACTTGCATCCGATGGGTTTTACTCCCTCGGGTGGTTCTACAAGATCCCAGACCTGATTAAAGTGCATAGACTCTATCTCTGATTTCATAGCATTTTCCAAAGAGTTGCATCTTTATCCTGTAATGCTTCATTGTAGCTACTGGGTTCAGTATCCAGTTCATCAGAGATTCTGTCATATGACTCTCCAAGGAACGTATACCGTTTATGTGTATTTACAACCCTCCCACTACGATGAGGCACAACTTGATTGTATGTGCTTGTAGTAATACGATCTGACTCTGATCCTTGTGCTCCATCAACCTGCACTGGTTCTGAAACTGGTGCATTAATGGTATCCTTTTGTATCAGTTCAGGGTCAGTTCGTGTTACTATACTTCTCCCACTACGAATAGTTATTGGGAAGTTTGGGAACCTACTTTCTTGTGGTGTTTCTGCTTGTACTATTGGTATTAAAGGAGCCAGTCTAGTTTTATCGCCTCTCAACTCTTCTAGAGCAATTTTACTTCTAGGTTTGTGGTCTATAATATAGTCCTCCTCCAAGAATCGGACATTGGTGCTAACAATGACCTTCTGATCCTTAGGACAATAAAATAAACCACCTTTTGTTCCTTTAGGATATCCAACAAAGAAGCATACATCTGTCCTTGATTCCAACTTATCTGGTTTACCTTTTAGTACATGTGCTGGACAACCCCAAACCCAAACATGTCTTAGACTAGGCTTGCGCCCAGTCCACAGTTCTGTGGGTGTCTTAGGTACTGACTTAGATGGTACCAAGTTAAGAATATATGCAGCTGTCTCTAATGCATATCCCCAAAACGAAATAGGTAAGTCTGAATAACTCATCATAGATCTAACCATATCCATAAGAGTCCTATTCATTCTTTCAGCTACACCATTCTGCTGTGGCGTACTAGGTGCAGACAACTGGGATTCAATCCCAGCATCTAATAAGTAATCTGTGAACTCCCCTAAGAGGTACTCGCCACTATGATCGATCGTAGTGTCTTGATATTTTTACCATGATGGTTCTCCGTTTCTGCCTTAAAAATTTTAAATTTTTCAAAGCATTCAGACTTACGGTGCATCAGATAAATATACCCATATCTTGAGTAATCATCAATAAAAGTGACAAAGTACTCAAAACCACCTCTAGCTTGGATGTTTATTGGGCCACACAAATCAGAGTGAACCAATTCTAATATCTCCTTAGCTCTATTTCCTTTGGCCGAGAATGGCCGCTTGGTCATTTTTCCTTCTAAGCAAGATTCACAGACCGGTAGTGCCTCTACTTCAATGAACCTAATGGTCCATCTTGAACCAGTCTAGAAATTCGTCTTAGATTTATATGACCTAGGCGCAAGTGCCAAAGATAAGTTTGATTCATTTCAGAAGGATGTTTTCTCTTACATGGTCTATTATTGTTATTCACTTCATTTAGTTGCACAGTAGGAGAAACAGGATTAATAATATAAAGACCATCCACCAATGTACCAGAACAGATAAAATGTTTATTTTTCTTAATAACAACGGAGTCATTAAAATAAACTGAATATCCATCATCAACCAACTTAGAAACTGAAATTAAATTCCTTCTAATTGAAGGTACAAAAAATAGTCTTTTAATATTAAAATTCTATTTCTACTAAAAGAAAAGCTAAAATCTCCCACTGCAACTACTGACACTCTCGTGCCATCTCCCAGAAATATGTAAATCTCTCCATCACTTAGCTGTCGGGTCTGCTGGAACCCCTGCAAAGAATTGCAAACATGATTAGTGGCTCCCGTATCTACACACCAGCCATTGGTAGATAACAGCACTAAATAAGTTTCAACTACAAGTGAATGAGATATACCTCTAGCCTGTTTCCTGGCAAGCCAAACTGGACATTGATGCTTCCAGTGACCTGGCTGTTTGCAGACGAAGCACTTTCCCTTCTTTTTTATTTCCCCATTGGGCTGTGGGGCCTGATGCTGTTTCTTTTTCTGAACCTTTTTCTTCTTCTTAGCATGAGACTTTGAGGAAGAACCTTTTTCAGTAACCATAGCAACTGTAGGCTTCATAATGAAACTCTCTGCTACCTGAAGTTCTTTAAGTAGCTCTGCCAATGAAAAATTCATTTTGTTCATGGTGTAATTTAGGCAGAACTGCTTAAAAGAATCAGGTAGGGACTGGAGAATGATATCAACTTGGGTTTCCCCATCCATCTCTGCTCCAAGGATCTCCAGTTCATTCAGAAGGCTAATCATCTTTAGAACATGATCCCTGACAGGAGTTCCTTCAGCCATATTAGTGTTCATCAGTTCTTTCATCGCAGTCTGCCTAGCTGCACGACTCTGATCCCCAAACATTTCTTTGAGGTTGAACATCATGTCATAGGCAGAGGGCATAGATTGATGCTGATGTTGCAGAACATTTGACATAGATGCCAATATGTAACACCGCGCCATCTCATCAGCCTTAACCCACTTACGGTAAGCTTGGGACTCCTCATCTGAAGCCCCTTCACCGGGCTCTGCGGGACAGACCTGAGTGAGCACATACTTGTACCCTTCTGCAGTTAACACTATATCCAGGTTTCTTTTCCAATCAATGTAATTAGGACCAGTCAATTTGTTTTCTTTGAGTATCACAGCAAGTGGATTGAAAGAAGACATTTTAATCCTAAGAATCATTCATACATCAAATAAGATATAATGAGCAATAAACTTTAAATTCAAAATTATAAGTAGGGCCCCTCAACCACTACATAATAATAGAATTCGCCATCAGCCTAGTACATTTTGAATAGTATGCCTCAATGGGAGGACATCTACTACTCATCATTTATCTAGACAGATAAAACCTATTAATTTTACTATCTAGGTAAAAGGTAACATACCAAGTAAAATTAATTAGCTGGCTAACTTTGGTCATATAAATATTTGTAGTGACTCCGATGGGGAGGATACCAATATTTATACCTAAGTGTATACCATCACTCAATGCTAGATCCATTGTCCCATGGTGGATCCCTCAGATGGAGAGGTAATCCAACATTAACAACTACCAGGGATTATTCTTGGTGAGCTGGCAATCAATTTCATCCTATGGGGAGGAAAGCACTAATGCTAACACGTGAAATTAACTACCTCACCAATAAACAAGTGATGGGACCATGGGATTTAAATGTGATTAATTCCCTCTCCCACTTAGTTATTTAAACAATATTTTGAGGGTTATAAAACTTGTGTTTCATTATCTTATAAATTCAAAACACAAACAGCAAGTGATTATCCAATTAACCATGTTCTCCTAGTTATAGACATAAGAACAAAAGGATAAACAATCAAGCAAGTATGCAACATAACCAATATAAACAAGATAAATAAAATCCCTGTTATTATGGTCAAAATTTTCCACGCAGATGAAGATCACTGTTGCACCATGATTGCTACTTTGCTCGACGATTTGCCGCTTCGCATACGGGGGTCTGGGGGCTGGCCCCCAGCGGGGATCGACCTTCGCGCTTTGAATTTTCCTTTAGAATCGTGATCTGCAACGAATTTCCTTGAAATCTTATCTGCAACGGATTCTGCTTAGAATCCTATCATGCAACGGGTTCTCTTTAGAATCCTATCATGCAAGGATTCTCCTTAGAATCCTATCTGCAACAGATTCTGCTTAAAATCCTATCTTCATCCGATTCTTCTTAGAATCATATCCTGCAGCGTGCAGCAGGTCATCTTCCTCCATGGAGCCGCACCAGATTACAAAAATCCTATGCCTCCATATAGGAGTTCACATGCTACGTATTTACAATCACAAAGCTCTCAAAAAAAAAACCCGGAGCATACATGCTATAAAATATCACAATGATCCTACGCCTCCTTAAAACCGGAGTTCACAAAACAGATCTAAGCAATATTAAATCAGAACACATACATTCATGTGACCATAATAACAGGATAGAAACTTGCAAAACAACGTTAGCAGCAAGCACGATCCATCCCATGCATGCATATTCCGATTAATGGAGAACATGGCCGCATTATTCATATACAGTATCAGCTGTGGCTCTGATACCACTGTTGGGGAGCGCAGAATACCCCCAAGATCACGGCTATAGCGTATATGAGTAATACAAAAAATCTTTTACCGTTCTAATCTATGAGTATAAGATTATACCTTCAGACTTGAACATTGGAACACTTCGATTTGATTGCTCGACCTCAACCTTTTAGCCTTCCACCGTATTCCCGAAATACCTTCCTCTCTCACAAGATGGTGGGATCTCTCACGGCCGACCTAGGGTTTCTTGTTTTTCTTTTTTCTCAAAAAACGTTAACCCTAGCAACCAACTGAGAGGATATTTATAGGGCTACAACAGGGTCCAAATAGGCAAATATGAAAAAGACTTCCCACGTAATTAAATCTTCTAATCCTATCCCGGGTTAGGATTCAATTACGTAAATTATAATTCATTCCACTAAAGAATTATAATTGTACTCCTAATCACATTCAAATTTATATTTTCGAGCCTTAATATTAAATACTTATTATCTCCCCACGTTAAGATTACAGATATCCATCAATTAAATTTAAATACTGACAATATAATTTAATTGGCTGTTATTATCCTTGAGACTTATCCACTTAACTTATTTGATGTATCAGATTCAAAATCCACTTGCAAGATTTGATACAATCAAAACTTATAAGCTTTCTCAAGGGGATATCATCAATCCAAATTAACAGGACGTGGATTCCTTCAACTATTAATATTCACCATATATATAATGTTATTGCCCAACCCACCAAGTTTATTGACTCATATAGAATCTCACTCTATGTGTAATCAAAGCAATAATCACTACATACACGTGTCTAGAAATAGAATTCAGATTAAGAGCATAAGTAATCATAATATTCATGAGTTTTAAATTATTTTATAAAGTCAGTATAAAATAATCAACTCAACTGGGTCCTGTTCAATACACATAAAGTGTACTAGCACAAATAGTTAGAATAAACCATTCCCCGTAGTCAAGACAGACCTACTAAAAATTTGTGCTACAGTTCTACTGATGGTGTGTCCAATTCCATCTAAAACTGTGAACAATAAACTTGTATTCCAAAAGAACCGATGATCTAGTCTTCTGTGTGTAAGCCGTACTCTACACACTAGATCAAATACTCTTTGTAAATACTAGACACATGCACATATATATAGTAAATGGCACACATTGCTCAAAATGAATTCTCATTAAAAATGTAAAGACATAACATAAAGCATATCTTTTAGTCTATATCTCTATCAGATACATCTATATTCAATTTTTCAATGTCTCTTTCTAATATGTTTGTATCTTCCTCATCATCAATTTTTCCTGAACTCTAAAGATTCATCAAAAATTACATGAATAGATACTTCTACAATTAAGTTTCTCTTGTTAAACACTCTATAGGCTTTACTAGATGTTGAATATCCTAAGAAAATGCCTTCATCAGATTTTGCATCAAATTTTCCTAGATTATCTTTACCATTATTATGAATGAAATATTTGCAACCAAATGCATGAAAGTAACTTATGTTTGGTTTTCTATTGTTCCATAGTTCATAAGGAGTTTTCTTAATGATTGGCCTAATTAAAGCTCTATTAAGAATGTAACATGCCGTGTTTATAGCTTCTGCTCAAAAGTATTTTGGTAAGTTGCTTTCACATAGCATGGTACGGGTCATGTCTTCTAAAGTTCTATTTTTTCTTTCTACAACTCCATTTTATTGTGGTGTTCTAGGTGCTGAAAAATTATGATGAATGCCATTTTCAATGCAAAAGTTTTCAAATAAATGATTTTCAAATTCAGTGCCATGATCACTTCTAAGAGACACTATGGTGTTGTTTTTCTCATTTGTGACCTTCTTAAAGAATTTTAAAATAATGGAAAGGTCTCATCTTTATGAGCTAAAAATAATACCCATGTGTATCTATAATAATCATCTACAATCACAAGACCATATTTCTTTTCTCCTAGACTAGTGGTTCTAGTAGGTCCAAAAAGATCCATGTAAGTAGTTCAAGTGGCCTAAAAGTGGAAACAATATTTTTAGTTTTGAAAGAGTTTCTAGTTTGTTTTCCAAATTGACATGCATCACAAATTTTGCCATTTTTAAAATCTAGTTGTGGAAGACCTTTTACTAAATCCATTTTAATTAATTTTGAAATTAGGTGTGTGCTTGCATGACCTAATCTACAATGCCATAACCAACTAATCTCATTCATATTAGCATTATTAGCAACTAAGCAATGATTACTAGTAGACAAATTGTCCAAATCAATCAAGTATACATTGCCATTTCTATTTCCAGTAAAAACAATGCTATTATCAATGGGATTAGTTACAGTGAGATAGATGCTTCAAATGATACTTTAAAACCTTTATCACATAATTGACTAATACTAATTAAATTATGTTTTAAACCATTGACATATAAGACATTTTCAATATATGTGGAGGGAGTTATTTGAATATTACCAAACCCCATGATTTGGCCTTTGCCATTGTCACCAAACGTAACAACTCCTCCTCTTTTGCTTTCAAGGGTGATGAATTGATTCTTGTCACCCGTCATGTGTCTTGAGCAGCCACTATCGAGATACCACTTTCGCTTTGATTTTTTGGCCGCAAGACACTCCTGCAAAAATGATCAAGTCTTATATTTAGGTACCCAAGCCTTCTTGGGTCCTTCATGGTTAGTAGTATAAAAGATTGTTCCTTTGGGAACCCATATTTTCTTTCCTTTACTACTTAAATTTTTTTTACTGTTTCTTGCATTACATTCATAGGATTTGTGGCCTTTCTTGTTACAATAATGACATGTAACATCATCTTTATTTTGTTCTCTTCTAAATAAGTTTTTGACAAACTTTTGTTTTATGTTAGGCCTATATCCTAATCCAGTCTTATCAAATATAGCTCTTTGATTACTCAATAATAAATTAAGTTTTTCAGAACTATATGTGAATTTATCAACAATATTCTTATATTTATCAACTTCCTTCTTTAGTCTATCATTTTCATTGGAAATTGATTCTCTCTCTTTTGTCAAATTATCATTTTTAGATTTCAGCATCTCAATCTCATGAGTAAGATTATTTTTTCTTTAATAAGAATTGAGTTATCATTTTTCAAAAACTTGTATTTCTTTTTCAAAGCTTTAAAATCATCAATTAGTTCATTAAAAGCTTCAAACAATTCATCAAATGCAAAATCATCACAAGGGTTTTCAGAACTTACCTCGTTGTCGTCGTTCGCCATAAAGCAAATATTTGCAACTTCTTTTTGATCTTCCTCTGAAGAGGATTCATCGCTGTCACTCCAGGTTACAACATAGGCTTTCTTCTTCTTCTTGTAGGCTTTCTTTAGTTGAGGACAATCATATCTAAAGTGCCCCGGTTTCTTACACTCATAGCAAATTAGGGGGTCTTTCTCTTTGTCTTTGTCCTTTTCCTTTTCTTTTTCTTTTTCTCCTTCCATCTTAATTCTAGATTTTTTTTATTAAAGGGTTTCCTTCTTCTCATAAATTTTTTGAACTTTCTAGCAAGAAGAGTTGTCTCATCATCATCTTTATCATTATCACTGCAGCTCTCCTCACTTTCTGCAGCCTTAAGAGCTATAGTCTTCTTCTTTTTAACTTCTTCCTCTATGTGCTGCTTCATGGTTAACTCATGAGTCATTAGTGATCCAAGTAGCTCTTCCAAAGGTAAAGTGTTGAGGTCCTTGGCTTCTTGGATGGCAGTCACCTTTGCTTCCCACGATCTTGGAAGTGACCTAAGAATTTTACGAACAAGTTCAGAATTAGTATAAGTCTTACCAAGACTTTTCAGACCATTTACAATGTCAGTGAATCTAGTATACATGCATGCTATACTTTTAGTTTGTTCCATGCTAAATAATTCATACTTATGAACAAGAATATTTATCTTAGATTCTTTAACTTGATTTGTACCCTCATGGGTAACCTCTAATCTATCCCATATCTCTTTTGCGGAATTACATATAGAGATACGATTAAATTGTTAGCATCTAATGAACAATATAAAATATTCGTGGCCTTAGCATTGAGCTGAGCCATTTTCCTATCATTCCCACTCCAATCCCTTTCAGGATTAGGAACAATAGAACCATCAATTATGTGTGTGGGTGTGCTAGGTCCATTAATTATGACACTCCATAATTCATAATCCGAAGCTTGAATGAATATCCTCATTATTGCTTTCCAATATGAATAGTTGGAACCATTAAACAAAGGAGGTCTATTTGTAGAATGACCTTCAGCAAATGAAGATCCAGCTTGAGCTGTCGTTTGGATCTTTAGCTCTTGATCGTTGGATCAAATTCAAATGATCACTTACTCTGATACCAATTGTTGGCCCAGATGGCAACCAAAGAGGGGGGGGGGGGGTGAATTGGGTTACAAAAAAAAAATTTAACTTTTTTAAAACTATTGACTTTGAAATAATTAAGTATAGAATAGATTTCAATCACAAATGAAGAGATAGAGAGAGAGACAATTAAAGCACGGCAAACACAATGATTTTATAGTGGTTGGTGTATCCAACACCTACGTCCACTCCCAAGTTCCACATGGGTCCACACTATAATCAACTAGATTACAGCCGAGTTGTTTTACAAGATCACAACTCAAAACTTGTTGTTTTCTAGGTGCACAATGAACCCAGCTGGTTTTTCAGGCTCACTAGCATAAAACCCAAACTCAAGCTAATCTAGCTTGCCCCGAGGTATACTACCTCCACTAATTCAATCCCCCTGATTGAACTAGCAAAAACAAGAAAGAATAATGTTTATATTAACAAACAGCTCCTCAAATGAGCAAATATTCAAAGTAAATGAACAAGGTTAAAAAAGCATGTTTGAAGTAGATTGGATTTGAGCTTTTCTTCTTTTCTTCTTTTCCTCTTCTCTTTGGAGATGTTGAATCAGGCCTCAACTTTGATTCTTCACAGATGTTGCAGAAGAGAAGTTGGAAAATCACAGAAAACAGAGCTTTTTCTTCTTTTGGGATATCCTCCAATTTTTCAAGTTGAACGCCTTGGATTTCTCTTTGAGCTTTTTGGAGTGGAAGGATTTGAACTTGGATACTTTTCTCTTTTATTTTAGGCTCAAGACTTCTCGGATTTTTGATTTGTATTCACTCCGTTTTTTTTGTTTTTTCAAACGAGCTTTCTCCCCCTTTTTATAGATTTCCTTTAATCCATTTTTGGTGAGAAAACTAGCTATTGGAATGTACCTGGAAAGTTTTTCCAAACAAAATATATCCGTTAGAAGTTAGGTGAAAAGAAAATATTATCATTTGAGCTGATCTGGCATTTTAAAAATTCATTTCTGATAGGTTGGAATCGGCTCCAACTTTTCAGGTGTCGGCTCCAAGTCGTATATCCAAAAATAGAAAGTTCTGAGTTCATCGAAGAGTTGGCTCCAAAAAAGTTAAGTGTCGGCTCGCCATGGTCAGGTATCGGCTCCAAAAGATGGTAAGTGTCGGCTCCAAGGTAGTCAAAAATCATACGTTCTGTCCCCGTGTCGGAGTCAGCTCCAGACACTGTAAGTGTCGACTCTGAGACTCTGGGTGTCGGCTCTGAAACTCTGGTTGTCGGCTTCAGACCGTATCAAAAATCAAAAAGACATTTGATTGGCCATGGGGTTGGCTCCAGATTTCCTAGGTGTCGACTTCAGGTTCTGAATTTTGAAACTTACCTTTGGCACTTGATTCAAAATACGTTTCTAAATGCCTTTTGATTAAACAAATATTTTTAAGCCCTAAAACACTTGTTAAATTCATCAGTAACACAATAAATATACTCAATTCCTTTATTAATCATCAAAATCAATAATTGGGTCAACAGAGCTGACCCTCTAGCTCCAGCAGTCGAAAAGCTGGGTTGACACTGTCATGGACAAGGTCCGGGCCATCATGGAAAGAGCCGCAGTGGCAGAGAGAGCGGCGGTTGATGCAAGTCACGAGCGGGCCGGGGCGGTGGCCCATGCTCATGAAGCCAGCACCCATGCCGAGGAGGCCGAAGGCAGGGCTTGGGAGGCCAAGGCTCGAGTCAGGGAGGTCAAGGCGAGAGCCAAGGAAGCTGAGGCGAAAGCTCAGGGGGCCGAGGCAAAAACCAGAGAGGCTGAGGCTCGAGCCGAGACCGTCGTTGCCAGCTATAAGGCCTCTGCGGAGTTTGAACAAGAAATTGTTGAGGCCAGCCTCGACGCCTTTACAAGGGGCTTCGACCTTTGTAAGGTGAAGGTGTCCGCGGCCTTCAATATTAACAGCTCCGACCTTGAGGAGATCCAGGCTGGGGAGCTCGGCGGCGAGGAAACAGAGGAGGAGGAAAAGGCCGGAGAGGAGCCGGGGCCGAGCGGGCCCTGAAACACTATGTACCTTTGTTTTCTGCATTTTGCACTTTTCTTCTCCTTTTGTAACTGACCTCGGGTCAAATTCTATAATCATTCTAAGATATTAAATGAAAGGGAAGTTGTTCTCCAAATGTCTTGCCCTTTTGCTTGAGAATATCATGTATGTCGGATGTGCTGCGGCAGATTCCCATACTCTGGCTCGATAGTGACTTGAACAAGTCTACGAATATTCGTGCTGCTAATTAGGCCCTCGATCCATTAGGTCCCCGACCAGCTGAGTAAACTAGTCAATTGCTGGTCGCAAGGGTGAGTCCAAGTGAATCAAGGATGGTTCTCAAGAATACGTCAGGAACTTGCGAACTCAGGGAGTCGCTTGGAAGAGTGCGAAGCTGTTGAATTCATGGGGGTGCCTCGGAGATTGATTCTGAAGACTACCTTGAGGGGTGGAGTCCGTTGGAGACGGCGCTGACCCGAGCAATGCCCTATTAGTCATAGTGCTGACGGGCCCTGACATTGAACCGCCCTAGGGACTTGTGTGTCGAGGCCAAGGCCGAGAGGAAGAGCCGGGGCATGGCAACTAGGATGAGGTCGGGGCGGAAGCCTGAGGCCGGCACCGGGGTGGAATCGGATGCCGGCACCGGGGCAAAAGCGGATGCCCATCAAACAATTAGCCATTGGCCACTAAGGTAGACTTAGAGTTGCTGAGGCAAATTGTGGCTATTAAAAGCCTTTTTGAACCCCGGAGGGTGACCTAGGAGTTGAGGATCCTCATATTCCTTTTGAACCCCGAAGGGCAACCTGAGAGTTGAGAGTCATCAGGTTCCTTTTGAACCACCTCAGGGTTTAGGAACCGCTGCGAGGGGCAACTCGACCGGTTACAGAGCCTTTAGAGACTTGAACGACTTGGGGGCACTGTCATGCCGGGGCCGAGTGGTGTCCCATGGGCCGTGATGCCGGCAAGGTCCTTTTGAACCACCTTGGAGGTTTAGGAACCACTGCGAGGGGTGACTCGATCGATTACGGAGCCTTTAGGGACTTGAACGGCTCGAGGGCAGCACCGTGCCGAGGCCGAGTGGTGTCCCATGGGCCGCGATGCCGGCGAGGTCCTTTTGAACAGCCTCAAAGGTTTAGGAACCGCTGTGAGGGGCGAGTTATGGAGCCTTTAGGGACTTGAACGACTCGGGGGCACCATCGTGCCGGGGCCAAGTGGTGTCCCAAGGGCCGCGATACCGGCGATGTCTTTTTGAACTGCCTCGAGGGTTTAGAAACTGTTGCAAGGGGCGACTCGACCGGTTATAGAGCCTTTAGGGACTTGAACGACTCGGGGGCACCATCGTGCTGGGCCAAGAGGTGTCCCATGGGCCGCGATGCCAGCGAGGTCCTTTTGAACCACCTCAGGGGTTTAGGAACCATTGCGAGGGATGACTCGACCGGTTACAGAGACTTTAGGGACTTGAATGACTCGGGGGCACCGCCGTGCCAGGGCTGAGTGGTGTCCCATAGGCCGCGATGCCGACAAGGTCGTTTTGAACCACCTCGGGGGTTTAAGAACCGCTGCGAGGGGCGACTCGATCGGTTACAGAGCCTTTAGGGACTTGAACAACTCAGGGGCACCGCCGTGCTAGGGCCGAGTGGTGTCCCATGGGCCGCAATGCTGGCGAGGTCCTTTTGAACCGCCTCGAAGGTTTAGGAACCGCTACGAGGGGTGACTCGACTGGTTACGGAGCCTTTAAGGACTTGAACAACTCGGGGGCACCACCGTGCCGAGGCCGAATGATGTCCCATGGGCCACGATGCCGGCGAGGTTCTTTTCTGAGATCTGGCCATTGGACACAAGGGAGAAACGACTTCGGTGTTGAAGAAGATCCTTTATTGCTCACAGCATAAAGAAATACATTATTGATAAAATCGATGGAGGTTGTCTGCATTCCAGGTACGCAGGATAGGTCGGCCATTGAGCTCTTCAATTTAGTATGCTTCTTGACGGAGGGCCTCGGTGACGCGATAAGGACCTTCCTAATTTGCGGACAGTTTGCCCCCTCTGTCGGCTTGGACACCTCATGCTTTCTTAAAACCAGATCTCCAGGGTGAAATACTTTGGGACGGACTCAGACATTATAATACTTGGCTACTCGTTGGCAAAAGCTGCCATACGTATCCATGCCCGATCGTGTGCTTCATCGATGAAGTTGAGGTTAGCTCTCAGCTGGGCAGAGTTGTCATCCTCGTTGTAGGACTCCACGCACGAGCTTGTGTTGACCCAATTGATGATTTTGATGATTAACAAAACTATTTGAGTATAACTAATGGTGGCTCTAATGATTTTGATTAAGTGTTTCAGATTATAAGTCTATTGAATGATCAAAATCAGGAGCTACATCGTGTTCTGGATTGAATCTAATGTCTAGGTAAGATTGCAGACATTAGAGTCGACTCCGAGAATCACAGAGCCGACTACGGATCTGGCACGGAAGTTAGAGTCGACTCCGAGACTGTTAGAGCCGACTCTCATAGAAGAAACAGAACGTCGATTTTTCTGGCTCCGACCTAGAGTCGACTCCGGGTAAGTTAGAGTCGACTCCAGAAAAGTTTCTTGTCGACCCCAGAAAAGTCAGAGACGACTCCAGAAATAATGTTTTAAAGTGCTTCGAGTTAGAGCCGACTCCAGAAAAGTTAGAGTCGACTCCAACCCACCTGGAACGCCAGATCAGCTCTAACGGTAATATTTCTATTTTACCTTATTTCTAACGGATATATTTTGCTACAAGGTACACTCCAACGGATAGTTTTCTTCCAAAAATGGCTTGAAAAAAATCTATAAAAAGGGAAGACTATCATTCAAAAAAAAAGAACGGAAGAAGAGAAAATGGAAAAACAAAGAGAAAATTCAGAAATAGAGAAATCCCATTTCAAAAATTCGAAAAAGAGAGAGCCTGAATCTCAAGAGGAAAACCTTCTAGCTCAAATCCACTCCACTCCAAAAAGCTCAAGAGGAATCCAAGGCATTCAAATCAAAGTTTTGGTGGATTTCCAACTTGGAGAAAGAGGATTCGTTTCTTGCTTTTCAACCCTTCTCAACTGCTTCAACTGTGAAGAATCGGAGCTGAGGCTTGATTCAACCCAGCAAGGAGAAGAAGAAAAGAAGAAAAGCTCAAAAGCCAACCATCTACAAATCAGGCTTTTCTAAACCTTGTTATTCTTTATTTGATTATTTGCTCATTAAGGAGCTTTGTAATTGAAAAATAATATTTCATTTGTTTGTATCTAGTTCAATCTGGGGGATTGAACTAGTGGAGGTAGTCTTACCTCGGTCAAGCTTGGTAAAGCTTGTGTTAGGGTTTTTGTGCTGGTGAGCCCTTGAAAACCAGCTGGGTTCGTTGTGCGCCGGGAAAACAACAAGTTTGAGTTGTGAGCTTGTAAAACAACTCGGCTGTAATCAAGGTTGATTATAGTGTGGACCCAAGTGAATCTTGGGAGTGGACGTAGGTGTTGGATACACCGAACCACTATAAAATCTTTGTGTTTGCCGTGCTTCCATTGACTCTATCTCTATCTCTGTCTTATTCACTGCACTTTGTATTTACATTGCATTGCCTTCATTCATCTTAAGCAAAATTTTTAAAAGGCTAATTTTTAAAGAACCCAATTCACCCCCCCCCCTCTTGGGTTGTCATCTGGGCCAACAATTGGTATCAGAGCTAGTGCTCATTAGATTTTGATCACACGATCAAGAGCTAAAGATCCAAATGGCAACACAAGTTGGATCATTTGCTGAAGGTCATTCTACGAATAGACCTCCACTGTTTAATGGTTCAAATTATTCATATTGGAAAGCTAGAATGAGGATATTCATTCAAGCTTCTGATTATGAACTATGGGGTGTTATAATTAATGGACCTAGTACACCCACACATGTTATTGATGGCACTATTGTTCCTAAGCCCGAAAGGGATTGGAATGATAATGATAGGAAATGGCACAGCTTAACGCTAAAGCCATGAATGTCTTATATTGCTCCTTAGATGCTAATGAATTTAATAGAATCTCCACATGTAATTCGCAAAGGAGATTTGGGATAGATTAGAGGTTACCCATGAGGGTACCAACCAAGTAAAAGAATCAAAATTAATATTCTTGTTCATAAATATGAGTTGTTTAGCATGGAACAATCTGAAACCATTGCATGCATGTACACTAGATTTACAGATATTGTAAATGGTTTGAAAAGTCTTGGTAAGACATATACTAACTCTGAACTTGTTCGAAAAATTCTTAGGTCATTACCAAGATCATGGGAAGCAAAAATGACAGCAATCCAAGAAGCAAAGGACCTCAACACTTTACCCTTAGAGGAGCTTCTAGGATCCTTATGACCCATGAGCTGACTATGAAGCAGCATTTAGAGGAGGACACAAAGAAGAAGAAAATGATTGCCCTCAAAGCTGCAAAAGAAGAAGAGAGCAGCAGCGATGATGATGATGATGATGATGAAGAGACTGCTCTCTTAGCAAAAAGTTTAAAAGATTCATGAGGAGAAAGAAACCCTTCCACAAGAAGAAATTTGGAGCAAAGTGGGAAGGAGAAAAGGATAAGAACAAGGACAAGGACAAAGAAAAAGAGAAAGACCCCTTGACTTGCTATGAATGTAATAAACCGGGGCACTTTAGGAATGAATGTCCTAAACTGAAGAAAGCCTACAAAAAGAAAAAGAAGGCTTATGTGGCGACTTGGAGTGACAGCGAGAATCTTCTTCCGAAGAAGAAGAACAAAAGGAAGTCGCAAATGTATGCTTTATGGCGGACGACAACGATGAGGTAAGTTCGAAACCCTTGCGATGAATTTGCTTTTGATGAATTTTTGATGCTTTTAATGAACTTGTTGGCGATTTCAAAGGTTTTGAAAAAGAAATACAAGATTTTGAAAAATGAAAATTTAACTTTCATTAAAGAAAAGGAAAATCTTAATAATGAAGTTAGAAACTTAAATCTGAAAATGAATTTTAGTAAAGAAAAAGAATAATTTCAATGAAAATGATAAACTAAGAAAGAGGTTGAAAAATATAAGAACATAGTTGATAAGTTTACCTTAAGCTCAACTAAATTAGACATGTTATTAAATAGTCAAAAAGCAGTTTTTGACAAAGCCGGATTAGGGTATAACACTTTAAGAAAACAAAAATCACTGAAAAATATTTTTATGCTGGCCAAAGTAATTTTACATGCTTTAAATGTAATCAAAAGGACATAAATCTTATGAATGTAAAATTCTGAAACCTAATAAAAACTTAAATGTTAAAGGAAAGAAAATATGGGTTCCGAAAGGAACAATTTTGTTGCTACTAACCATGAAGGACCCAAGAAAGCTTGGGTACCTAAACATAAAGTCTGATTTCATTGCAGGAATGTCTTGTGGCCAAAAGATCAAAGAGAAAGTGGTATCTTGATAGTGGCTGCTCAAGACATATGACGGGTGACAAAGATCAATTCATCACCCTTGAAGAAAAAGAGGAGGAGTAGTTACATTTGGCGACAATGGCAAAGGCCAAATCTTGGGGTTTGGTAACATTCAAATAACTCCCTCCACATATATTGAAAATGTACTTTATGTTGATGGTTTAAACATAATTTAATTAGTATAAGTCAATTATGTGACAAAGGTTTTAAAGTATCATTTGAATCTTCTATATGCACAGTAGCTAATCCCATTGATAATAGCATTGTTTTTATTGGAAATAGAAATGGCAATGTATACTTGATTGACTTAGACAATTTGTCTACTAATAATCATTGCTTAGTTGCTAATAATGCTAATATGAATGAGATTGGTTGGTTGTGGCATCGAAGATTAGGTCATGCAAGCACACACCTATTTCAAAACTAATTAGAATGGATTTAGTAAAAGGACTACCTAAATTAGATTTTGAAAATAACAAAATATGTGATGCATGTCAGTTTGGAAAACAAACAAGAAGTTCTTTTAAATCTAAAAATATTGTTTCAACTTCTAGGCCATTAGAGCTACTTCACATGGACCTTTTTGGACCAACTAGAACCACAAGTCTAGGAGGAAAGAAATATGGTCTTGTGATAGTAGATGATTACTCTAGATTCACTTGGGTAATGTTTTTAGCTCACAAAGATGAGACTTTCTCGATATTCATGAAATTCTTCAAGAAAGTAACAAATGAGAAAAACACTACCATAGTGTCTCTAAGAAGTGATCATGGAACTGAATTTGAAAATCACTTATTTGAAAGTTTTTGCAATGAAAATGGTATTAATCATAATTTTTCTGCACCTAGAACCCCACAACAAAATGGAGTAGTTGAAAGAAAAATAGGACTCTAGAAGACATGGCCCGTACCATGCTATGTGAAAGTAAACTCCCGAAATACTTTTGGGCGGAAGCTATTAACACAGCATGTTACATCCTAAATAGAGCCTTAATAAGACCTATTTTAAAGAAAACACCTTATGAATTATGGCATGATAGAAAACCCAACATTAAATATTTTCATGCATTTGGTTGTAAATGTTTTATTCATAATAATGGTAAAATAACTTAGGTAAATTTGATGCAAAATCTGATGAAGGAATATTCTTAGGTTATTCAACAACTAGTAAAGCATATAGAGTGTTCAATAAAGGAAGCCTAATTGTTGAAGAATCTATTCATGTAATTTTTGATGAATCTTTAGCATCAAGTTCCAAAAGGATTGATGATGAGGAAGATACAAACATTCTCGAAAACAATCTTGAAAAACTTAATATTGATGTATCTTCAGATCATGAACAAGAAGCTAAAGATAATGATTCGCCTAATGCTGATGATATTAATACTAATCATAATGATATAGATCTACCAAGAGATTGGAGATACGCTTATAGTCATCCCAAGGAATTGATTATAGGTGATCCATCTCAAGGAATAAGAACTAGATCATCTATGAGAAATATTAGTAATCACCTTGCATTTGTTTCTCAAATTGAACCTAAAACCATTGAAGAAGCTGAAAAAGATAATAATTGGATGTTAGCTATGCAAGAAGAATTAAACCAATTCACTAGAAATAATGTATGGACATTAGTGGAAAGACCTAAAGATCATTCTGTTATAGGATCAAAATGGGTTTTTAGAAATAAACTAGATGAAAATGGCATAGTAATTAGAAACAAAGCTAGATTAGTTGCAAAAGGATATAATCAAGAAGAAGGTATTGATTTTGATGAAACCTTTGCACCTGTAGCTAGATTAGAAGCCATTAGGCTATTACTTGCATTTGCATGTCACATGAACATTAATTTATTTCAAATGGATGTCAAAAGTGCATTTTTAAATGGATTAATAAATGAAGAAGTATTGTGAACAACCACCGGGATTTGAAGATCATGAATTTCCAAATCACGTTTTTAAATTGCACAAAGCTTTATATGGTTTGAAACAAGCACCTAGAGCTTGGTATGATAGACTAAGTAAATTTTTGATTGAAAATGATTTTACAAGAGGAAATGTTGATAAAACATTGTTTTTGAAAAGAAAAGATAAAGATTTACTTGTAGTTCAAATTTATGTTGATGATATTGTATTTGGTGCTACTAACAATCTTCTATGTCAAGAGTTTGCTAAGTTAATGCAGGGAGAATTTGAAATGAGCATGATGGGAGAACTCAATTTCTTCCTTGGACTCCAAATCAAACAAAGCAAAGAGGGAATCTTTATCAACCAAACAAAGTACACAAGAGAAATTCTAAAGAAGTTTGGTATGGAATCAATCAAACCCCTCGGAACACCAATGAGTCCTTCATGCAAGCTGGACAAAGATGAAGAAGGTAAGAAGGTTGATCAAAAATATTATCGAGGTATAATCGGATCCCTACTTTACTTAACTGCAAGTAGACCAGACATAATGTTTGCTGTTTGCTTATGTGCTAGATTTCAGTCTGAACCTAAAGAATCACATTTAATTGCTGTTAAAAGAATACTAAGATACTTAAGTGGAACAAAAAATGTAGGTTTATGGTATTCTAGAGACTCAACATTAAATCTGATTGCTTATTCTGATTCTGATTATGCTGGATGTAAGTTAGATAGAAAAAGCACAAGTGGTGCATGCCAATTTCTTAGGAAGTAACTTAATCTCATGGTTTAGCAAAAAGCAAAATTCGGTTGCATTATCTACTGCTGAAGCAGAATATGTTGCAGCTGGAAGTTGCTGTGCTCAAATCCTATGGATTAAGAGACAACTTGAAGACTATGGTATCACACTTGATAAGACACCTATAAGATGTGATAATACAAGTGCAATAAATCTAACTAAAAATCCAATTCAACATTCAAGAACAAAGCATATTGAAATAAGATATCACTTTATAAGAGAACATGTAGCCAATAATGAAATTTGTCTTGATTATATGAATACTGAAGAACAACTGGCAGATATATTAACAAAACCCTTAAGTGAAGAGAGATTTTGTTATCTTAGAGGAGAATTAGGAGTTTGTGATCCTTTGGAATAATTTTCTGAAACTCTTAAGGACAACTATCTAGATTTCATCAATTTCTTGAAAATCTCGATATTCAATAAGGAAATCTATCTAGATCTTGATTCATTGTTTCCCCAATTGCTAAGGAACATTTATCTAGAATTTGATGATTAATTTGAATAGTTTCAGATCCTTGAAACTTGATTTTTTATCTCTGAAACTGTTAGAGTCGACTCTGACAGTTTGTGGAGTCGACACCTTAGTTTTTGATGTTCTGTCTAAGCAATTAGAGCCGACTCTAATTCGAGCGCTGACAGACTTTCTGGTTCGGAGCCGACACCCAGTTTTCGGGAGTCGACTCTAAGTCGAGCTAGGTCAAAAATAAAAAGGCGGAGTCGACCCAAATCATTCCATCCGTCTCCAAAACCTCTCCAAAAAGCTCCAAAGCCTTTCCAACTTCCCCAATCTTCTCAAAGCCTTTGATTAAACTTTCCAATCTTCTCAATGGCACCTAAGAGGCGCGGTTTCGTCGGTGGAGCGTCCGTTCCCACAAGGCGACGCACTATTCGGAGGCAACCCTCGCCATCCTCCTCTTCGGCCACTCAAGAAGATTCCCCTCCTTCACCCTCTTCACCCAAAGTTGATCCTAGCCGGTAAGACTATTACAACTGGAAGAAAGGTCAATTTTGATTTCTTTGAGTCGGAAGGCTTCACTATAGGAAGATGTTTGAAAGAAATGGGTGGGAAAAGATTTGTTCATTAGATATCCCCACATATCCAGCCTTAGTGAGAGAGTTTTACAATGGTTTAAGTAGAGGAGAAGGCGGTTTAATCAGTATAGTAAGAGGAACAAGAGTTACAATAACCACTGAAATACTTGGAAATTTGTTGGAAATGCCCACAATCGGTTATGGAATATCAACATGATGATAGAAGTGGAGCATTGACAAGAATGTTAGGGAGGGATGTAACTGAGTTTGAGGAAATCTTGCAAATCAATTAAATCTGGAACTCAGGTTACTACATAACATATGTGGAAGAATTTTATTTCCAAAATTGGTAGATTTGAGTATGTCTCGGAGCGAGACATTCTTTTGATGGATTGTATAATTACTGGAAGGCCAGTCAACTTAGCTGGCATGATGATTGGATATATGGCAGAGGCGGCTACAAAGAAAAGATCTACACTGCCATATGGTATGATTTTGACATTAATCTTTAGAAGCCAAGGTGTGCTTATTATGGAGAATGAACCCCTAAGAAAATTGAGCACACTGACTATTATAGTATCTCTACTATTCATCGGATGGGCTTCAAGAAGTTGAATGGTGTATGGATGAAAGGAGGAAGAGAGGAAAGAGCTGAAAGAGATAGAGCAGAAGAGACCAGAGTAGAAGACATCCCTGGACCATCCACTGTGGGACCATCAGTCCCTGATCCATCTATTGCGGGACCATCTTCAGCTGGACCTTCAGAGGCCGGACCTAGTACTGTTCCCTCACCTCCACATCAGTCTATTGCTGCTTCTGGGAGATTCTCTGATGAACAGATTGGTCAGTTGAGAGCTTTGCTTGCTGAATATGATAGTCAGAGATCTCATGAATTAATCAATTAAAAGAAGACTTTAATCAGTTGAAAGAAGAACTTAATTCGAGACTGGACATGATCTCCTTTTCCATAAGCAATTCTGTTGAATCCTTTGGTGCTGAACTTCACAAAATCTTTGAAAGGATGGAAGGCATTGCTGATGGGTCGGGATCTTATGTTCATGCAACTGGTCAACTGAAGAAGGACATTGACCTTGCAGTCTCACAGATTGAAGCTTGCCTTGAAAATTTTAAGAAATCTCAAAAAGATGATGTAATGGAAATCATAGGTCACTTGAAGAAAATTGTATTCAAACATATCTGACCTTGATTTTGATTTTGATAGTTTGTATTTAGGAATTTTTGAGTATCTAATGTATTTCATTTTGGAATGTACATGAATCAACTAATGTAATGTTTCTTACTTATGAAATGCAATTTCACATTTTCAAATATTGACTGCTTGAATCCCTATGTCTATAACTTTCTTTATCTAATACTCTCCTTATTGCTGATAACAAAAAAGGGGGAGAGATGGTTGAATATGCAAAGAAAGAAAGACTTGAAAATTTTAATGGTTGAATATGCATAAAGAAAGAAAGAAAGGGGGAGAAATGATTGTTTATGCAAAAATGACTTGAACTTTCAGTTAAAATTCGATGTTTATAAATAGGGGAGCTATTCAATGCAGGGGGAGCTTAACAACAAGCTCAATTGCAATTTTCTGCACATTTAGATTAAATGTTCATAATTGATGGATTATATTGAACTCATGCACAATTTTAAAAGTTTACTTTGAATATTGGCATCAAATCCTTATTAAAAATGTTTTAAGTTTTAAAATGACTATAATCTTTAGTTCGAATGAATTTTTGAATGCATATACTCAAAGTTTTTGTTATCATCAAAAAGGGGAGATTGTTGACCCAATTGATGATTTTGATGATTAACAAAACTATTTGAGTATAACTAATGGAGGCTCTAATGATTTTGATTAAGTGTTTCAGATTATAAGTCTATTGAATGATCAAAATCAGGAGTTACATTGTGTTCTGGATCGAATCTAATGTCTAGGTAAGATTGCAGACATTAGAGTCGACTCCGAGAATCACAGAGCCGACTCCGGATCTGGCACGGAAGTTAGAGTCGACTCCGAGACTGTTAGAGCCGACTCTCACAGAAGAAACAGAACGTTTTCTGGCCCGACCTAGAGTCGACTCCGGGTAAGTTAGAGTCGACTCCAGAAAAGTTTCTTGTCGACCCCAGAAAAGTCAGAGACGACTCCAGAAATAACATTTTAAAGTGCTTCGAGTTAGAGCCGACTCCAGAAAAGTTAGAGTCGACTCCAACCCACCTGGAACGAAAAATCAAATTGCCAGATCAGCTCTAACGGTAATATTTCTATTTTACCTTATTTCTAACGGATATATTTTGCTACAAGGTACACTCCAACGGATAGTTTTCTTCCAAAAATGGCTTGAAAGAAATCTATAAAAAGGGAAGACTATCATTCAAAAAAAAAGAACGGAAGAAGAGAAAAACGAAAAAACAAAGAGGAAATCAGAAATAGAGAAATCCCATTTCAAAAATCCGAAAAAGAGAGAGCCTGAATCTCAAGAGGAAAACCTTCTAGCTCAAATCCACTCCACTCCAAAAAGCTCAAGAGGAATCCAAGGCCTTCAAATCAAATTTTGGTGGATTTCCCAACTTGGAGAAAGAGGATTCGTTTCTTGCTTTTCAACCCTTCTCAACTGCTTCAACTGTGAAGAATCGGAGCTGAGGCTTGATTCAACCCAGCAAGGAGAAGAAGAAAAGAAGAAAAGAAGAAAAGCTCAAAAGCCAACCAATCTACAAATCAGGCTTTTCTAAACCTTGTTATTCTTATATTTGATTATTGCTCATTAAGGAGCTTTGTAATTGAAAAACAATATTTCATTTGTTTGTATCTAGTTCAATCTGGGGGATTGAACTAGTGGAGGTAGTCTTACCTCGGTCAAGCTTGGAAAAGCTTGTGTTAGGGTTTTTGTGCTGGTGAGCCCTTGAAAACCAGCTGGGTTCGTTGTGCGCCCGGAAAACAACAAGTTTGAGTTGTGAGCTTGTAAAACAACTCGGCTGTAATCAGGTTGATTATAGTGTGGACCCAAGTGAATCTTGGGAGTGGACGTAGGTGTTGGATACACCGAACCACTATAAATCTTTGTGTTTGCCGTGCTTACATTGACTCTATCTCTATCTGTCTTATTCACTGCACTTTGTATTTACATTGCTTTGCCTTCATTCTTCTTAAGCAAACTTTTTAAAAGGCTAATTTTTAAAGAACCCAATTAACCCTCCCCTCTTGGGTTGTCATCTGGGCCAACAGCTTGGCAGTCCAATCTCCACGAGGATGACCGCCTTGGACCCGAAGGCTAGACTGAAGGGGGTTTCTCCTGTCAGAGCCCTTGGGGTTGTGTGGTAGGCCCATAATATGATAGGAAGCTCTTCTACCCATCGGCCTTTGGATCCGTCTAGTCAAGTTCTGAGCCCCCTGAGGATGGTACGGTTCATGACCTCAGCCTCCCATTGGTCTGTGGGTGGCCGACAGAGGTGAATCGGTGGTGGATGCCCAGTTCGTCGCACAAGGTTCTAAATGTGGTGTTGTCGAACTAGCAGTCGTTGTCGGTGATGAGAGTGTAAGGTAGGCCAAAACGGCATATTACTGACTTCCAGAAGAAGGCTTTGACTTTGCTCTCAGTGATTTTAGCCAGCGCCTCAACATCGAGCCACTTGGTGAAGTAGTCGATGGCAACAATCAGGAACCTCCACTGCCTCGACGCCGGGGGAAATGGTCCAAGGATGTCTATCCTCCACTGGGCGAAGGGCTATGGGACCGAGAGTGGATTCAAGGGGACAGAGGGTTGGTGTTGAATATGCACGTGGTGCTAGCAGCCGTCACACTTCTGGACCAGCTTGGCAGCATCCTCCCTCATGGTGAGCCAGAAGTACTCTTGTCGGAGGGCCTTCTGGGCTAAGGACCTGCCCCTCAGGTGGTTCCCACAGATGCCTTCATGGATTTCTCTGAGGATGTAATCAGCATCGGCGGGTCCCACGCACTTGAGCAGGGGGTAGGAAAATGATCTCCGGTACAGGCGTTCGTCCAGGAGGATGAATTTGGAAGCTCTCCATTTGAGTAGCTTAGCTTCGTTGCGGTCAGCAGGAAGAGTGCCGTCTGTGAGGTAGCGAATGTAGGGATCCATCCAGGTGGGCTCTTGGGTGAGCGGGAGGACCTCTTCTTTGTCTTCTATGCTGGGCCTTTCCAAGTGCTCCACGTAGGCATTCCTCGTGATGCCGTCAGTCGGGGTGGCCAACCGGGAGAGGGCGTCGGCCTTGGCGTTCTCGCTCCGAAGGATGTAGCCAATGCTGAAATAAGAGAGTGAAGAGACTAGGAGCTGAACCTTGCTCAAGTACCAGGCCATGATGGGATCAAACGCCTCATACTCTCCGTTGATTTGTCTGGAGACAAGTTGCGAGTCAGTGAAAGATCGGAGGTGCTTTATTCCAAACTCCTGGACGAGCCTTAGCCCTACTAGCAGAGCCTCATATTCGGCCTGATTGTTGGTGGCCTCAAATAAGAATCGGAGGGCGCATTCCATCGTCTCTCCTTCTGGGCCCGTAAGAATGAGGCCGGTGCTGCTTCCTTGGGAATTCGAAGCGTCGTCCACTTGGAGAATCCAGGATTCCTTGCCGCCCTCCGACTCGGAAATGAGCTGCTTTGCAGGAGCCTCCTTGGTCGGCTCCTTCGCCCAGGTGCACTCGACCAAGAAGTTGGCCAGGACCTGGGACTTCAGGGTAGGTCGAGCTTGAAAGGAGAGATCGAACTCTCCCAGTTTGATGGCCCATTTAGCAAGTCAGCCTGAAGTGTCTGGGTGAGCCAGGATGGCTCGGAGGGGTTGGTCTGTAAGTACCACGATGGGATGAGCTTAAAAATATAGGCGGAGACGCCGAGCAGAGATGATCAGAGCGAAGATGATCTTTTCTGTCTTGGAGTATCTGACTTCCGCATCGTGAAGCACCTTGCTCACATCATAAATAGGTCTCTGGGCCCCGTCGGTGTCAAGACGCACCAAGATAGAGCTAACAGCTTCTGGAGAGGCGACAAGGTAGAGAAAAAGGCTCTCCCTATCTTTCGGTTTCGATAGGAGTGGCGGGGAGGACAAGAATGCCTTCAAGCTGTCAAAGGCCTTTTGACAATCATCCGTCCATTCGAAGCTGTTCACCTTCCACAAGACTTTGAAGAAGGGTAAGCATCGCTCGGCTGACTTCGAGAGGAAGCGACTTTAAGCTGCCACCCTCCACGTGAGTCACTGTACCTCCTTCTTGCTAGATGGCGGCCTCATATCGAGGATGGCACTTATCTTCTCAGGGTTAGCCTCGATCCCTCGCTAGGTCTCCATGAAGCCTAAGAACTTGCTCGCTGTGACGTCGAAGGCACACTTTTTGGGATTCAACTTGACTTGAAAACGGCGGAGGTTACTGAAAGTTTCTTCTAGGTTGGAGACATGGTCGGAAGCGCAAGTGCTTTTTGTCAACATATCATCCACGTAGACTTCCATGTTTCGGCCCAGTTGATCTTGAAATACCTTATTCATCAGCCACTGGTATGTGGCTCCCGCATTCTTGAGTTCGAAGGGCATTACCTTATAGCAATAGATACCTTTCTATGTCATGAAGGATGTATGCTCCTCATCAATTGGGTCCATCTTTATTTGGTTGTACCCAAAAAAAGCATCCATGAAGCTGAGAAGCTCATGGCCGAAGGTGGAGTCCACCAGCTGATTGATCTGGGGCAGGGGGAAGCTGTCTTACGGGCACGCTTTGTTCAGGTCGATAAAGTCGATGCAAATTCTTTAGCTTCCATTCGCCTTTCATACCATGACTACGTTAGCCAGCCAGCTGGGGTAATGTGCCTCTCTGATATGGCCGGCCTAAGCAACTTGCTGATCTCCTCGTCGATGGCCTTCTGCCACTCGGGAGCAAAGCTTCTCTTCCTTTGGCAGACCGAACGACACTTCGAGTCAATGTTGAACTTATGGGTGATCACCTCTGGAGGGATACCGGGCATGTCGAATGCTAACCAGATGAATATGTCCGAGTTGGCCCGCAGAAAAGTCAGGAGACGGTCGTGATCCTCTAGAGGGAGGAGCCCGCCGACACGCACATCTTCATCGGGTCATCTCCGAGGGGAAAGGTTAGAAGCCGCTCAGCCGGCTCTCCTCCTTTGCTAGACTCTCTGGGGTCAAGCGCTTCCGAGGCTGACTCGGCCTCCTGGGGACTTGACGCTGCATGATAACAAGGCAAGACCGGCTGACCTCCCCCCGCATTTTGCTGACCCCGCCGCAGGTGGAGAACTGCACGAGCAACCGCCGAGTAGAGATAACTGCATCCAACATATTTAAGCCCGATCGCCTGAGGATGGCATTGTACACAAGGGGGACTTGTACGACCAAGAACTTCATGATGACCATGCTCTGGCATGGTGGTGTTCTGGCCGTCACAAGCAAGGATATTTTTCCCTCGACCCTTATTGAATTCCCAGTAAATCCGACTAGAGGGGTCACCACGGGCTGAAGAGAGTCAAGAGACAATCCCATCCTAACAAATGAATTGTAGGTAAGGATATCAGCTGAGCTGCTACTATCAACTAATATCCTTTTTATAGGGTGTTTGGCGATCGTCATGGAGACGATGATACCTTTATTATTTACATTTTCAACAATTGCTGACCCCACAGGAACTACATTGTCTGGCTCTTCCTCCCCCCTCGGCCGCTTAGATGAAGAAGCCGCTCCCCAGGATACCATCCCGACCATCCGCTCTGTGGGGGTGTTGTCGACGGTGGCTTGAACAGGCAGGGGCCCCATGAGGGCTAGCAGTGGCGGAGGCGCTTTCTGGACATACTTTCCAAGGTAGCCCCATCGGATGAGCTCCTCGATGGTGTGCTTCAGGTTGTAGCAACTGTCGGTGTCGTGGCCATAGTCCCGGTGGAAGCGGCAGTAGGGGCTTTTGTCGCGGGGGGTGCCCTTCTTCATGGGAGGAGGTCGTTGAAGGTAAGGCTCACCTTCAATCTCCATAAGGATATGAGAGCGAGGGGCAAGAAGAGGCGTAAGGTCGCCCTCCCGAGGGGCGAGGCTTTGATGTTCGCAGTCCGGACGGTGGGATGGCTCGGGCCGTCGGGGGCGAGAAAGTTTGCTCGGCTCCGGATGGGCAGGCTTGCGGCTTGATCCCCCGAGGACTCTTGGCGGGTGAGGTCGGCCTCATCCGTGCGGATATACTTCTAAGCCCGGAGGAGGAGGTTGGAGTAGGAGCCCAGGGGCTTCTTATCCAAAGAAAAGGTGAAGTAGGACGAGAGGAGTCCTCGCTTTAGGGCTAACATCGCCACCGCATCGTCCAAGTGATATAATTCGAGGGCGGCGGTTTTGAATCAGGCCACGAAATCCCACAGTGACTCTCCCTCCTTCTGACGTACAGAGAAGAGGCTGTCAGCAATCCTCGAGATCCGTTGGCAGGCATCAAAATGTGCCAAAAAGGCCTTGTCCAGCTCTCTAAAGGAGTCGATACTGTGAGGGGACAGGCGCGTGTGCCAGGCGCGGGCGGCTTTCTGTAGAGTGACAGGGAAAGCCTTGCATAGAAGGGCATCCGTAGCACCCTGGACCTGCATCATGGCCTTGTAGCTCTCGAGATGGTCGAGAGGATCCATCGTACTATCGTATGGATCTATCTGGGGGAAACGTAATCTAGAAGGTATGGGCTCCTCTAGTATCTAGCGGGTGTAGGGAGGATGAATGTCATACTCCTCCTCCGGTTGGTTGTTGAGTCTCCTGGTGAGCTCATCCAGTCGCCGGCGGTATTCATCCAGGCGATCCTCTGCCTGGCGATTGATTGTGGTGGTCCTCCTAAGTGACTCGGAGGACGAGGAAGAAGAAGAAGATGGGGAAGGATGGGGAAGACAAGACTTCCGCTTCGGCTCCACTTGGCACCATGGCTCCGGTGGAAGCTTGCTCGGACCACAGTTGGGGGATCACGGCCGCTTGAGGGGCTCACGACGGGGCTTCCTAGGGGAAGCCTGACGATGATCGGCCTATCTTTGAGGAGAGCCTTTCCTTGCAGATTGTTGACTAGCAGGGGGAGCGGTCTGATGCTTGGTGGCCACGGACTGCTGCTCCTAAAGCTCGTGGACCATGGCAGTGAGAGCTTGGACTTGTTGGGCAAGGGCCGCCAGCTGATCAGCTGGGGCAACTGCATCTAATGATGGATAGGCGACGGGAGGATCGGCAACAGGGAGGTTGGCCTCATGCTGCCTAGCCGGTGGGGGGTGCCCCCCAGGGTAACTAGCGGAAGCGTCCTGAGCCCACGTCATCACCATTGCTCATAGGGAGAATGAAGAAATGCTACAGGGTTTGTATATTCTTTTCTTATTCCCCCCTACCTGGCGCGCCAATTTGATGACGTCCGATCACTGGTATTGAGCGCTGGGAAGGTTGGTCTATTCGCTGAGGAGATCCTCACCTAGCTGGATAACCTGCAAAAAGTCCCGGGATCGGAGGGGCTCTTCGGTGGGAACCCAACGACGCCCAAGTCAGTGATCGAGGTCACAGCTGAAGAAGAACTCGAGGGAGCTCTTTTAGGTAGAAAAAGCTCTAAGAGATCGAGTTTTTCTAGGATAGTAGAGTGAGAGAGTGCTCGTATTCGCATACCTAAATCTTCAACGGGCTCACCCTTTTATAGGTGGTTGAGACTTGCATGGAGATTGGCTGCGCGGAATTCCATGAGGGGGAGATGTCCGCGGGACACGTGGGGGTTACGTGAATTTGGGCTGATTGATGGGTCCTGTCCCATTGGAGAGGTAAGCCGGCGGTTGGTGGGCCAAGTCCCATTAGTTGGCGGAGTCAGCCGATAGGTGGGCCTAGTCCCATCGATGGCGTGGCCAGGTGGTAGGTGGGTCTGGCAGTGCCAGTCTGGGCAAGTCAGAAAGACGGTGAAGTTGTTAGGCGTAGGGCCAATCTAAAGAGGTCGGGGCCGCCTCGGCTTGCTTGGAGATGCCGAGGCTGACTTAAAGTGGTCGGGGCCGCCTCAGCTTACTTTGGAGATGTCGGGGCCAACGGGGCCGACCTGAAAAGGTCGGGGCCGCCTCGGCTTACTTGAAGATGTCGGAGCCGACGGGGCCGACCTGAAGAGGTCGGGGCCACCTCGGCTACCTTGGAGATGCCGGGGCCGATGGGGCCGACCTGAAGAGGTCGGGGCCGCCTCGACTTGCTTGGAGATGCTGGGGCCGATGGGGTCGATCTGAAGAGGTCGGAGCCGCCTCAGCTTGCTTGGAGATGCCGGGGCCGACCTGAAGAGGTCGGGGCCGCCTCGGCTTACTTTGGAGATGCCGGGGCCGACGGAGCCGACCTGAAGAGGTCGAGGCCGATGGGGCCGACCTGAAGAGTCGGGGCCGTCTCGACTTGCTTGGAGATGCCGGAGCCGACGTGATATACTCGCGCCACATGGTTAATTTTGCCATGATTACTTCCGCGGCTTTATTAGCTACATCATTGCCTACATCATGTAGAATTTAATAGAAAAAATTCTAAAATTGCCTGAAAACCGAGTACTTACAAGTCCTATATAAACCACTTGTATCACCAAAGGTCTTGATATCCTTTGATCATCCATTCCGAGATCCTGAAAAGAAGAAAATGCAGCATAACAAACCTAGAAAAATCGAATAACTCATGAGCAAGGGAAAAGAAATAAACATTATGCCTATGAATTCTCTTCCAATACATTGAAATCTTTCTTCTCTTTCCCAACAATAAATCTCTTCTCTCTTCCCCACAAAGGAATGCTCTTTTCTTGAAAGATAAAGGAATGCTTATGAGAGAAAAAAAACTTGGGATCCGCGGGCGAAAATATAGGGGCTTCCACGGGGTTTTTATAAGGTATCAGGAACCCCTCTGGATTTAGAATCCCGTTTTTGGAGGGGGCCTGCAAGTATTCACGGGTTTTTTAAAGCAAAGAAATTAAAAGTAACGGAACGTTGGAATCTCAGCGCGTCCGGCGAGCAAAGAAACGGCTTTCTACCTCCCGGAACGCCGTTCCCAGAATGCCCTTGCGCCACCACCGTCACAGGCTGCCGATCGATGAGGCCCTCTTGATTAGAATTTTGGATCAAGATGTAATCCTGTTCTTATCCAATCTTTTCAAAATCAAGACTAAAAGATTTTAACCAACTAGGTCCTATCTAGTTTAGGATCCAGTTTATCTAGTTTAGGATCTAGTTTATCCTAAAATGAGAGCTAAAGGGATAGAAGAAAAAATATTTCTCTTCCAACCAAATTAGGCTGTTGGCAACGTGGATGAGGTGAATAAATAAAGACATTAGGAACAAAATTGGCTCTCATGTAAGAAAGAAGGCATTTGCGCCAAACCTTTTTTTTTTAATTCAAATCTCATATTAATCTGAAAATGACTTTTCAAATATCAACTTTTGGTCCTTCATTTGAATCCATCATATCCTTATTAACTCGTGTAATCATGACCATCCAATGTCCATCACTTATCAAATTGTGGTGATTTAATTTTCTTTAATCAGGAATTAATTGGATGCCATATAAGTGTCCCTATGATTTAATTTTCTTTAACTAATAATTAATTTTTAGTCAAGATTGGATCAAGCCCAATGACATTTGGTCTTGAAATTAGGCCATCTAATCTAAATTAAGTCAACTTAATTTTTATTTTAATTCCATCCTAAATTCTTTATAATGCATGTGAACCATTAGGCCCTCTTCACATTGGCAACAATCATGTCCTATAATCCGACCCTGAGGTTGATTGAGTCAACTCTTTGACTTAGTTAAAGTATCCATGATTATAGATCATAAGCAGCCTTTAACAAAGCATCATGACTACTTAAGTGTCAAGGATTTTGTCAATGTGGCCATCGATAATAACTATCCATGAACGGTTAGCATACGATTCAATCCTTTTGTCAACATATCCTTGATTAATCAATAGTATAGAATATGTCAATCCTATAACTGATCATATATTACTTGATTTAAAAAAAAATTGACTTAAATAAAATGAAACTTGAAAACTATTTCGGATTTTATCTCAACGTTGCAAGGATTTGATAATCCAATCGATCCATCAAGTGGCCTAAGATATATTCTTCTCTATCAAGGAAGACGAATCTTATCTTGATCATGCACCATCTCCATGTGCTTCATGACATACCCAATCATCACCATATTGGTTATTCATGATTAGGATAACGTAAGTATAATATCAAAGAATGACATTTTACACATGAGATGCAATGAAGATCTCAAATAAAAGAATCACTCATACAATCATCATCAGAAATCAACTACTGACACTATATAGAATATCCATATGGGATATCTAAGCGGTTCATCCAATGTCTTGTTACCATAACAAGCATCCACACATCAATCCAAGTACCCATACACTTTAGCTTGCGAGATTAGTTAACCACCACAAGGATGAGGGATATATAATGTGTACTAGTCTCATGGCGTTCGATGGTGTTCAATCCCGTCTACACATCGACTAGAAAATTTCAAAGAATCAAATCATAGTTGTTGGAAGATTATTGAAAAATTATATGACCCAATACTTTTGATTTTGATGATTACTAAAAGCCATTGAGTTCATTAAGAGATATAATGAGTTTATTTAAATGAGCAATAAATTTATTTTGAACAATCAATGAGAATGTTAAAGTTTGACTTAATCAATTTTGAAAGTAACTTTAAGCTCAATGTTTAAACTTTCAAAAAGAAATTTTATAATTCATATTAAAATCAATGAGTTTTGGAATAGTTCTTGAATTAATTCTTAATGTCAATTTTATTGAATTCAAGTCAAAACAATGAATTAAAATGAATCTGGAACAATTTTAATGTCAATCAGAAAAGTTTCTGATTTTGATACGTTCCGGAGCCGACTCTTGAGTTTCAGAGTCGACTCCACTCAGTGTACATAAATGTGCATCTGTCTCGAGTCGACCCATGAAATTTTCGAGTCGACCCCTGATTCTGTCGAGCCGACTCCATGACTGTGCGAGTCGACTCCGCTCAGACACCAGAAGAGTGTTTTTCTGAGCACTTCGCGAGTCGACCCCAGCTTTTCATGAGTCGACTCCCGACTTTCAGGAGTCGACACTTTACTTTTGGTGAGTCGACCCCTAACCTTTATAAACATTTCTATTTTTGGTAAGACGAGCTCGAGCCGACTTGGGAAAAGCATGAGTCGACTCTAGCAAATCTGGGCGGAATTTTTACGGATGCCAACTCAGCTCCAACGGTAAGTTTTTTGATTAACGGCTATTTTTCTTTGTCTCTAACGGCTATATTCTTGTAGAATCTATAAATAGAGAAGCTGTTTTCAAATCAAGGAGAGCAATATAGAGAGATATTTATTTCAAAGAAAAAGAAAGGAAAAATTGGAAAAACAGAGCGTTAGCTGAAAAAATTCATGATTCAAAATAGAGTGAAAGAAAGAGTGTGAAATCAAAGGAAGCTCCATCTGTGCTCAAGCTCTACTATCCAAGGAAGCTTCAGAAGAAATTCAAGTGCATCTCAAGTGATTTCCACCACTCAAAGAAAAGGGGAAAAGCCCAAATCAACTCCAACACTCATTCCGTGGAGAATTCGTGCTGAGGCCGATTCTACACCTCAAAGGAGTTGAAGAAAAGAAGAAAAGCTCAAAGCCAACCAACTGCAAATCAGGCTTATCTAAACTCTATTCTTACTTTTGTTAATCTGCTCATTAAGGAGCATTGTAACTAAACAAACACATTTCTATTATTTGTGCCTAGTTCAATCTGGGGGATTGAACTAGTGGAGGTAGTCTTACCTCGGTCAAGCTTGGTATAGCTTGTGTTAGAGTTTTTGTGCTGGTGAGCCCGGAAAACCGGCTGGGTTCGTTGTGATCCCGGAAAAAAAACAAGTTTGAGTTGTGAGCTTGTAAAACAACTCGGCTGTAATCTAGGGAGATTATAGTGTGGACCCAAGTGAATCTTGGGAGTGGACGTAGGTGCTGGTTGCGCCGAACCACTATAAAACCTTGTGTTTGCCGTGCTCATTTGTCTCTCACTCTATCTCTCTTATATTTCTGTTTGTGCATTGCTTCTAAGTTAATTTCTCTCACTTGCACATCTTGAGTTAATTTGTTTAAAACATTTCAAAAAGTCTTAAATTTTTAAGAACCCAATTCCCCCCCCTCTTGGGTTGCCATCTGGGCCAACAATTGGTATCAGAGCAAGTGCTCATTTAGAATTTGATCTCACGATCAAGGGCTAAAGATCCTTATGGCAACACAAAGTGGTTCATGTTTTGCTGAAGGTCATTCTACGAATAGACCTCCTTTATTTAATGGAACCAACTATTCATATTGGAAAGCTAGAATGAGAATATTCATTCAAGCTTCTGACTATGAATTGTGGGGAGTAATAATAAATGGACCTAGTACACCCACACACGTAGTAGATGGCACTATTGTTCCTAAGCCCGAAAGGGATTGGAATGATAATGATAGGAGAATGGCACAACTAAATGCTAAAGCCATTAACATTTTGTATTGTTCCTTAGACTCTAATGAATTCAACCGAATCTCAACATGTAATTCCGCAAAAGAAATTTGGGATAGGTTGGAAATAACACATGAAGGAACAAACCAAGTAAAAGAATCAAAGATAAATATTTTGGTTCATAAATATGAATTATTTACCATGGAACAAAATGAAACCATCACATGCATGTTCACTAGATTCACTGATATTGTGAATGGTTTAAAAAGTCTTGGAAAAGTATATACTAACTCTGAGCTTGTTCGCAAAATTCTTAGGTCACTTCCAAGGACTTGGGAAGCCAAGGTGACAGCCATACAAGAAGCCAAAGATCTGAACATCCTACCATTGGAAGAGCTTCTTGGTTCGCTGATGACTCATGAGCTTCAAGTTAAACAACATGTCAATGAGGATGAGTCAAGAAAGAAGAAGACCATCGCCCTCAAAGCTGCGGAAAAGGAAGTAAGCAGCAGCGATGATGAGATGATGATGATGATGAGACAGCCCTCCTTGCAAGGAAATTCAAGAAATTTATGCAAAGAAGGAGGCCCTTCCACAAGAAGAGATTTGTATCAAAAATGGAAGGAGAAAAAGAAAAGGATAAGAAAAAGGACAAGGACAAAGAGAAAGAGCCCTTAGTATGTTATGAATGTAAAAAGCCAGGGCATTTTAGATATGACTGTCCTTTACTTAAGAAGGCCTATAAGAAAAAGAAAAAGGCCTACATGGCAACTTGGACTGACAGTGAAGAGTCTTCTTCCGAAGAAGAAGAACAAAAAGAAGTTGCAAATGTTTGCTTCATGGCGGACGACAACGAAGAGGTAAGTACCGAAACCCCCGATGATGAATTTACTTTTGATGAAATGTTTGAAGCATTTAATGAATTGATGATTGATTTCAAGGCTTTGAAAAAGAAACACAAATCTTTGAAAACTGAAAACTTAAATTTAATTAAAGAGAAAAATGAATTAAATCTTGTAGTTAAAGATTAAAAGATAAAATGGAAACACTTCTTAATGAAAAGAATGATTGTGTTCATAAGATTGATTTGGTAAAATCTGAAAATGAAAATCTAATTAAAGAAAAAGAATCAATCTCTAATGAAAATGATTTTCTAAAGAAAGATGTTAAAAAGTATAAAGACATTGTTGAGAAATTTACTCTAAGCTCAACTAAACTAAATATGATTTTAGATAGTCAAAAAGCAGTTTTTGACAAAGCAGGTTTAGGGTATAACACATTAGAAAACAAAAATCATTGAAAAATATTTTTGTAAAAGCTAACCAAAGTAATATTACTTGTTTTAAATGTAATCAAAAAGGACATAAATCTTTTGAGTGCAAAACAATAAGTAATAATGAAAAATTAAACACTAAAGGAAAGAAAATTTGGGTTCCGAAAGGAACAATTTTTATTGCTACTAACCATGAAGGACCCAAGAAAGCTTGGGTACCTAAACATAAAGTTTAAATTATGTTGCAGGAATGTCTTGTAGCCAAAAGATCAAAGAAAAAGTGGTACCTTGATAGTGGCTGCTCAAGACATATGACGGGTGACAAAGATGAATTCATCACCCTGGAAGAAAAGAAAGGTGGAGTTGTTACGTTTGGCGATAATGTAAAGGTCAAATTATGGGCCTTGGTAAAGTTCGTATAACTCCATCTACATTTATTGATAATGTACTTTATGTTGATGGTTTGAAGCATAATCTAATTAGTATAAGCCAATTATGTGATAAAAACTTTAATGTTTCATTTAAATCTTCTATATGCACTGTAACTAATTCTATTGATAATAGCATTGTATTTACGGGTTATAGACATGGCAATGTTTACTTGGTTGATCTAGAAAAATTATCTTTGAGTGATCATTGCTTAATTGCTGACAATGCTAATATAAATGAAATTAGTTGGTTGTGGCATCGTAGATTAGGTCATGCAAGCACACACCTTATTTCAAAATTAATTAAAATGGATTTAGTTAAAGGCTTACCTAAACTAGTTTTTGAAAACAACAAAATATGTGATGCATGTCAATTTGGAAAACAAACTAGAAGTTCTTTCAAATCTAAAAATGTTGTTTCAACTTCTAGGGCATTAGAGCTACTTCACATGGACCTTTTGGACCAACTAGAACCACAAGTCTAGGAGGAAAGAAATATGGTCTAGTGATTGTAGATGATTATTCTAGATATACTTGGGTAATGTTTTTAGCTCACAAAGATGAGACTTTCTCGATATTCCTGAAATTCTTCAAGAAAGTCACAAATGAGAAAAACACTACCATAGTATCTCTAAGAAGTGATCATGGAACTGAATTTGAAAATCACTTATTTGAAAGTTTCTGCACTGAAAATGGTATTAATCATAATTTTTCAGCCCCTAGGACTCCACAGCAAAATGGTGTAGTTGAAAGGAAAAATAGGACTCTAGAAGACATGGCCCGTACCATGCTATGCGAAAGTAACCTACCAAAGTACTTTTGGGCGGAAGCTATTAACACAGCATGCTACATCTTAAATCGAGCCCTAATAAGACCAATCTTAAAGAAAACACCTTATGAATTATGGAATGAAAGAAAACCCAATATAAAATACTTTCATGCATTTGGATGTAAATGTTTTATTCATAATAATGGTAAAAATAATTTAGGCAAATTTGATGCTAAATCTGAAGAAGGAATATTCTTAGGATATTCAACAACTAGTAAAGCTTATAGAGTATTTAACAAGAAAACCTTAGTAGTTGAAGAATCCATTCATATAGTTTTTGATGAGTCTTTAGCATCTAGTTCTGAAAAGCTTGATGATGAGGAAGATACAAACATAATTGAAAAAGATCTTGAAAAACTTAATATTGAAGTATCTTCAGATCATGAACAAGAAGCTAAAGATGATGATTCACATAAGGACGATGATGTCAATATTGATCATAATGATATAGATCTTCCAAGAGACTGGAGATATGCTCATAGTCATCCCAAGGAATTGATTATAGGTGATCCATCTCAAGGAATAAGAACTAGATCATATATGAGAAATATTAGTAATCATCTTGCATTTGTATCACAAATTGAACCTAAAACTATTGAAGAAGCTGAAAAAGATAATAATTGGATGTTAGCAATGCAAGAAGAATTAAATCAATTTACAAGAAATAATGTATGGACTTTAGTTGAAAGACCTAAAAATCATTCAGTTATAGGATCAAAATGGATATAGAAATAAACTAGATGAAAATGGCATAGTAATTAGAAACAAAGCTAGATTGGTTGCAAAAGGATATAATCAAGAAGAAGGTATTGATTTTGATGAAACCTTTGCGCCAGTAGCTAGATTAGAAGCCATTAGGCTATTACTTGCATTTGCATGTCATATGAATTTTAACTTATTTCAAATGGATGTTAAAAGCGCATTTTTAAATGGTTTTATAAATGAAGAAGTTTATGTAGAACAACCACCAGGTTTTGAAGATCACGAATTTTCAAATCACGTTTTTAAATTGCACAAAGCATTATATGGTTTGAAACAAGCACCTAGAGCTTGGTATGATAGATTAAGTAAATTCTTAATTGAAAATGATTTTACAAGAGGAAATGTTGATAAAACTTTTTTTGAAAAGAAAAAGTAAAGATTTACTTGTAGTACAAATATACGTTGATGACATTATTTTTGGTGCTACTAACGATTCTCTATGTCAAGAATTTGCCAAGTTGATGCAGGGAGAATTCGAGATGAGCATGATGGGAGAACTCAACTTCTTCCTTGGACTCCAGATCAAACAAAGCAAAGAGGGAATCTTCATCAACCAAACAAAATACACAAGAGAAATCCTAAAGAAGTTTGGTATGGAATCAATGAAACCCCTCGGAACACCAATGAGTCCTTCATGCAAGCTGGACAAAGATGAAGAAGGTAAGAAGGTTGATCAAAATATTATCGAGGTATAATCGGATCCCTACTTTATTTAACTGCAAGTAGACCAGATATTATGTTTCTGTATGTTTATGTGCTAGATTTCAATCAGAACCTAAAGAATCACATTTAATTGCTGTTAAAAGAATACTAAGATATGTAAGTGGAACAAAAAATGTAGGTTTATGGTATTCTAGAGACTCCACATTAAATCTAATTGCATACTGATTCTGATTATGCTGGATGTAAGTTAGATAGAAAAAGCACAAGTGGTGCATGCCAATTCTTAGGAAGTAACTTAATCTCATGGTTTAGCAAAAAGCAAAATTCAGTTGCATTATCAACTACTGAAGCTGAATATGTAGCGGCTGGAAGTTGCTGTGCGCAAATCCTATGGATTAAGCGACAACTTGAAGACTATGGTATCACACTTGATAAACACCTATAAGATGTGATAACACAAGTGCAATTAATCTAACAAAGAATCCAATTCAACATTCAAGAACTAAACACATAGAAATAGATATCATTTTATAAGAGAACATGTAGCAAATAATGAAATATGTCTTGATTATGTTAACACTGAAGAACAATTAGCTGACATATTTACTAAACCTTTAAATGAAGAAGATTCTGTTATCTTAGAGGAGAGTTAGGTATTTGTGATCCATTAGAATGAATTTGAAACCCCTAAGGAATTTATCTAAGATTCCTTCAAATCCTTGATCTTTAAGGAAATCTTATCTAGAATTCATATCTAATTGATCACTCATATTCAATGATTATTTTATCAATTTTATGATCAAATTCCGGACACATTTCAGAAATTTCATGTTTTTGCTCTGAAATGGTCTCGGAGCCGACTCGGTGCGTATCGGAGTCGACTCCTGGTTTCGACTGAAACTCTCGGGTCGACCCCTCTTCGGCGCGAGTCGACTCCAAGTCGGGATGGTTTTCTGTGACTGTCCGGAGTCGACCCCTGGATTTGCGCGAGCCGACTCGAAGTGGTCCCAGGTTGATTTATCTAGGGCAGAGTCGACTCGCCGTTCATTTCAAACTTTCCAATCCTTCAAAATACTCTCTCCAAAACTCTTCCAAACCTTCCAAATTCCTAGAATCCCTTATTGACACTTCCAATCGACAAATGGCCCCCAAAACACGTGGTTCCAACCTTGTGCGGCCGGCGTCAAGAGGAAGCGAGCCGTTAGGAAAACCGTGAGGCGTCCGTGCGTGAGCCGTCACCCAGCTCGGATTCTTCATCTTCTTCTTCTACTCCGAATGCTTCTCCTGCTGCTGCTTCTACTCAGGTAGATAGATTAGCGGATAGGATCATAACAACGGGTAGAAAGGTAGATTTTGAATTATTTGAAGCTGAGGGTTTTCTTGTTGGGAGACATTGATGAGATGGGATGGGAGAAAATATGTTCCTAGATTGCCCGACCTATCCCCTCTGTAAAGGAATTCTACAAAAATCTGTCTAGAGGAGATCACGGCCTAGTTAGCAATGTGAGAGGACATAGGATCTCTGTACTGTTGAGCTTCTTTCTAGACTGTTGGATCTACCTTTATCTGGCACTGCCCTTTTCTTCAGAAGACCGTAGTCCCGCTCTTGCTAGATTATTAAATCGGGATGTTGTCGGATTTGAAGAGGTTTTTGCCAATCAGCTTCATTAGAACTGAGATTATTACATAATATTTGCAGTAGGATACTCTTTCCAAAGACGGAAGATTTGATTATGTATCGGAAAGAGATATCTTTGTGATGGATGCCATTGTCACGGGCAAACCTATAAACCTTCCCAGTATGATACTTTGGTACATTGCAGACTGTGGAGGAAAAAGAAAGTCTAGCCTGCCCTATGGAATGATTCTCACCAAGATTTTTCTGAGCCAAGGAGTTGTGATTTCAGACAATGAGCCAATGAGGAATCTGCGACATACTGACTTTTATAGCTTGGCCACCATTCATCGAATGGGTTTTATCAAGAAAAATGGAAAATGGGAGAGGAAAGGACTGATAGAAGAAAGAGCTACAGATGTTGAGGCTGCAGGACCTTCAGTCAGACATCCTTCACCTGCACCTCCGAGCCCTTCTACTTCTGCCCCTGCTCCAGCCCCCGCTCCATTATTTGATCAAGCTTCATCTTCTGCCGGTTTCTCAGATCAACAGCTAATGCAACTCAAAGTTCTATTTGATGATCAATCTGAAAAACTTAAATCAGAATTTGAGAATAAGTTCATGAATTTGAGGGAGACTCTTTATTCATTGGATGATCGTATCACTAAGATGGAGTCTACTCTCAGCTCTTCTTCGGTATCTTTAAGTGGTGATCTCAAAAATATATTTGAAGAACTTAAAGATATATGCGGAGATGGAGAAACTTATGCAAAGTGCAATGCGGAGCTACAAGACAAGATTCTGACTGCTTGCACCTTTGTCGATGAGAGGCTCAAAGATTATGTAAAAATCAATCTGATGGAATGAAGAACATAGTAGATCATTTAACTAGGATTGTAAGAACTCATTTCTGATATATTAGATTTTCAATCCTTGCTATGTACTGAAATTTTTGTTTTGATATCAATGTATTAAACATCTTGATGTATTAGACCTTTTGATGAAATGAATTCTCTATGTTGATTACTCAATGTATTTCCTTCTTTCAATGAATGAATGAAATTGTCAAATCTTATCTTGATTGAATGATGTTTATGCTTCTCTACCTTTTTGTTGATAACAAAAAAGGGGGAGAGTTTTATAGTTTTATGATTGTAAATACATTTGAGAAAATCAAAGTAATCAATGAGATAAACAATGGGATATTTATTTAAGTTTCATAGGGGGAGCTACCTCATTCAGGGGGAGCCTAAGCCTAACTATGAAAACAAAATAAATTCACTAATCAATCATGCATAAACTCAATGTTTTTGTCATCATCAAAAAGGGGGAGATTGTTGGAAGATTATTGAAAAATTATATGACCCAATCCTTTTGATTTTGATGATTACTAAAAGCCATTGAGTTCATTAAAAGATATAATGAGTTTATTTAAATGAGCAATAAATTTATTTTGAACAATCAATGAGAATGTTAAAGTTTGACTTTAATCAATTTTGAAAGTAACTTTAAGCTCAATGTTTAAACTTTCAAAAAGAAATTTTATAATTCATTTTCAATGAGTTTTTGGAATAGTTCTTGAATTAATTCTTAATGTCAATTTTATTGAATTCAAGTCAAAACAATGAATTAAAATGAATCTGGAACGATTTTAATGTCAATCAGAAAAGTTTCTGATTTTTGATACGTTCCGGAGCCGACTCTTGAGTTTCAGAGTCGACTCCACTCAGTGTACAGAAATGTGCATCTGTCTCGAGTCGACCCACGAAATTTGTCGAGTCGACCCCTGATTCTGTCGAGCCGACTCCATGACTGTGCGAGTCGACTCCGCTCAGACACCAGAAGAGTGTTTTTCTGAGCACTTCGCGAGTCGACCCCAGCTTTTCATGAGTCGACTCCCGACTTTCAGGAGTCGACACTTTACTTTTGGTGAGTCGACCCCTAACCTTTATAAACATTTCTATTTTTGGTAAGACGAGCTCGAGCCGACTCGGGAAAAGCATGAGTCGACTCCAGCAAATCTGGGCGAAATTTTTACGGATGCCAACTCAGCTCCAACGGTAAGTTTTTTGATTAACGGCTATTTTTCTTTGTCTCTAACGGCTATATTCTTGCAGAATCTATAAATAGAGAAGCTGTTTTCAAATCAAGGAGAGCATATAGAGAGATATTTATTTCAAAGAAAAAGAAAGGAAAAATCGGAAAAACAGAGCGTTAGCTGAAAAAATCCGTGATTCAAAATAGAGTGAAAGAAAGAGTGTGAAATCAAAGGAAGCTCCATCTGTGCTCAAGCTCTACTATCCAAGGAAGCTTCAGAAGAAATCCAAGTGCATCTCAAGTGATTTCCACCACTCAAAGAAAAGGGAAAAGCCCAAATCAACTCCAACACTCATTCCGTGGAGAATCCGTGCTGAGGCCGATTCTACACCTCAAAGGAGTTGAAGAAAAGAAGAAAAGCTCAAAGCCAACCAACTGCAAATTAGGCTTATCTAAACTCTATTCTTGCTTTTGTTAATCTGCTCATTAAGGAGCATTGTAACTAAACAAACACATTTCTATTATTTGTGCCTAGTTCAATCTGGGGGATTGAACTATGGAGGTAGTCTTACCTCGGTACAAGCTTGGTATAGCTTGTGTTAGGGTTTTTGTGCTGGTGAGCCCGAAAACCGGTTGGGTTCGTTGTGATCTCGGGAAAACAACAAGTTTGAGTTGTGAGCTTGTAAAACAACTCGGCTGTAATCTAGGGAGATTATAGTATGGACCCAAGTGAATCTTGGGAGTGGACGTAGGTGCTGGTTGGGCCGAACCACTATAAAACCTTGTGTTTGCCGTGCTCATTTGTCTCTCACTCTATCTCTCTTATATTTCTGTTTGTGCATTGCTTCTAAGTTAATTTCTCTTACTTGCACAACTTGAGTTAATTTGTTTAAAACATTTCAAAAAGTCTTAAATTTTTAAGAACCCAATTCACCCCCCCTCTTGGGTTGCCATCTGGGCCAACAATAGTGTGCAATTTAAATCTCACATTGTAACCTCTTATTACAAATTCCATATATATGGCTCACATTTTTTTGGAAAAACACCTGGATAGATAAAAAATGAATTCAATTTGATTTGCTTTCATTATAAAATGTATACAAAATCTAGCATCAAATCTAATTGGATCTATGCAAAAATTCTCACCCAAACGTCTCGTGCGGAAGTTTTCATAAAGTCTCTATGTGGACGTATGACAGCACAGCAGATCCGAATCCGGCCGAGGAAAGCGCTCTCCTCCTCACGTCCTCCGCCGACAACATCCAGAGCCTCCTCTCTCTGCTCTGCTTCCACATCTCCGTCTCGTGGCTCCGGTGGGGATACCATGCTTCCGCCTCCCCTGCACGTCCGCCACCGTCGCCGCTAAATGGAGGACGATGACGATGAGGAGGCGCTCTTAAGTCTAAGTTGTCTATAGCGCACAGACTTTGTGCTGTTTTGATGTTCAAAAAGGCCTTGAATGCGTATTTTGGCTTATCCTTTTTGATCAGTTTGGATTTGTGTGCATCCAACTTGAAATAATAGCATTATTAAGCTGGATTGACTTGATCAAATCTTGTAATTTGATTTGACATGGTTTCAATTTATATATAATTAACCTAGTGCTCTATATAATATCTTATAAAACATAACTTTTCTTGTCTAAATTTAGAGTCACAGATTGCGGTAAAAGACAAAATTTTACTAACTAAATGAATCGACACATTCAACATTGCATTTCTTTGAATCATTTTCGGAGGTGATCCATATATTACACGTACGTCAAACCAGAACTTGATTATTAAATGGTTATTTCAGGCAGACAAATCAACCATCTAATCCCAAGCCTTATCCATTTATTAAATGAAATTACAGTCATGCCAACCTATTCACAACCAGAACTTGTTCATGCCTAAACCAAAACAGTTAGTTTCATTCATGCTTCATGTTCGATTAGCGAATCGAGTCGTAAATGGCCTCTCATAACTCTATTTGAATGATCTTGAACGATTTTTTTGCTTCCCATCCAATTATAGACTACTTTTCAAATCGATCAAATACAATCTTCAACCATGTAGACGCATGGGTGGCGATCTTGTTGAAGACTAATTCATGGAAGCAACCAAACGAATAGCAATAACATGGTTTATTAGGAAATCTATTCGGTCAACCCATCTTGCAATGCTTTTAGGAATTTCTTAACCCAAACAAAGAAAGATAATAGAGGCTATTCATGGTCCAAAAACTTATGGCTAGAGATCATATCAATGATATCTAATAAAAAGGCCAAAAAGAAAAGAGGAGGCGGGGGAAGAACACTCAAATGAGTCAACTTGGACTCTCTAAGGAGGTGCCTAGTTCTCACTTGATCTTTTTTTTATATGATTGAGCAAAGGTTAATTATTAAAAATCCTCTATGCCTGCACTTGCGCATATGAGAGAGATGTGAATATGAACTCGAATCTATGTAATACAATTCATTCTACTTTATGGCTGATTTGTCTATTACAGTTGAGTTTGCTGATTTATCTCTTATAATTGAGTTGAAAGGTAAGGAATGATTACATTTTTCAATTTAAGTCGAGCTATTCTTTGTAAAGTGGTAGATCTACTATAAGAGAACTATGCTTTGTGAAGCAGTAGATGATCATCAGAAGTTGTCATCTATATATTATTATAATTTGCCATCTATATCTAATTTAGAGTTTTATATCAGATTTCTTGGATTACATTCCATAGTTTTTTATGGATAATCATCACTAACCTTTATTTGTTGTGGGGAGTATTTGAAAATAAATTTTGATGGCTTAGTAAGAGCCCAAAGTGCAAGTACTAATTTCTTGATTAGGAGACTACTTTAGAGAAATACTTTTACCATCTGAATTTTGATTCAAATGAGATGTAACTAAAGCTATTGGTATCTTAGATTATACTGTGGAGGGTGACTTAGCAATAGTTATAAAGTTACTGTATGGTATGATTAATGGATGATTTAAAATGCAAATATAGTTAATATTATATTATAATAATAATAAAAAAAGGTTTTATGACACTTGAAGATCATATATTCAAACTAAAAAAAGAAGAAGTTAATATTATAATATAATAACAAATAATATAACTATAGTACAATATTATATATAATAATTATTATATTATTATATATTATATATTATAAATAAAAAAATATTATTGAATGAAAATATTGTTATTATTATTGTTGTTGTTAGATCACCCCCCTCGAACGTCCACGAGCATCCGGTCGCCTTCTCCAGCGAGCCCAAGATCTTTCGGCGAGCCTCTTACGTTTGGGAGCCTGCAAAAAGTCCCAGAGGCCAGAGATTCCGGCGGGGACCCTCCGATGCTCAAGTCAGTGCTTTGGGAAATAGCCGTGAGCTTGAGGAAGCTCGAAAGAGAAAGAGAAAGAGAGGCTCAGAGAAGAGCTCTCTGTGAGGAAGAATGAGTGTTTAGGAGTGTTGTTTATGGTTCATTGTGGTTACCTCTGTCACCTGGTCGGGGGTCCCTCTTACCCAATTTATAGACGCTTAGAGTCTGTCTGGTTTGAGTGGTTGAGGCCTCATAATGATGACTTTGATGGGTGAAGTGTCAGAGCTGATGTCTGTGAGATGACTTGGGGTGCCTTGGGGCTGCTGCCACTTGTCAAAGCATTTAAGGTGATGGCAGCAATGGCAGAGCTTGCTTCCTCCTTTGGCATGTCAGGGCTGCAGGTCAAGTCCCGTCAGAGTGGATGGCCACTTGATTTGGACCGTTGCAGGCTGGCAGGATATGGGCAAATGTCCTTTACATTCATAGGGAAATCCTTACGAAGAGGTATAAAAGGTGGTGGAGTCTTTCGGTTGCCAGGCCAGGTCCCATCAGTCAGCGGAGTCTTTCGATTGTCGGGCCAGGTCCCATCAGTCGGCGGAGTAGTTCGGTTGTCGGGCTAGGTCCCATCAGTCGGCAGAGTCATCCGGTTGTCGGTCCAAGTCCCATCAGTTGGCGTGGGTCAGAAGGTTGATGGATCGGACGTAGGTCCGACTTGAGGAAGTTGGGGCCGCCTCGGCTCGATTGGAGATGCCGGGGTCGAGGCGGAAGCTCGAGGCCGGGGCCGAGGAGAAGGCTCGAGACCGGCGCCAAGGAGGAAAGCTCAAGGCTGGGGCCGAGGCGGAGGCTCGAGGCCGGGGCCGAGTAGCGAGGCTCGAGGCCGGGGCCGAGGAGCAAGGCTCGAGGCCGGGGCCGAGGAGGAACGCTCGAGGGCCGGGTCTGAGGAGGAAGGCTCGAGGCCGGGGCCGAGGCGGAGGCTCGAGGACGTGGCCGAGGAGGAAGGCTTTAAATGTGTTTTACATTCTTTATTTTCTTATGACCCTCCCTAGCAATTAAACCAGTTGGATTTTGAGATGCTAGTGATGGAATTTTGGGATGCTTGGAGGCATGCTTTTCAAAAACTTTAATCATTTTGAAGACAAACAACACCAAAACCCTAATTTCCAAGATTGCCTTTATGTTGTTCAAAAAGTAAATCAATTAAAATCTAGAATAAATGATTAAGAAAAATATCTGGATTGCTAAATCTAATAATCTCCAAGAGGCACACAAGTGTATGTCCTCCAAAGGTGATCCATACGAGAATCGATTCGAAGAAGCACTCCTATTTGCTTGCTAGAATCTTCCTGGAAGCCTTTTGATCATATGCAGCCTTCTAATGTATCTATGGACTTTCATCTCTTCAAAAGCTTTTCAACAAGTCTCTACACACTCTAATAGCCTTTCTCTATGTCAACTTAGTGCCTTGTCTTAATATGATAGTGATATTAAAACAAATGGAGAAGAAAAGGAAAAAAGGAGGGCTTAAGAGCTCTCTGATTTTTTTTTTTAAATAGAAATGAAGGGGCAGCAACTAGAGGCGTCATATGGAGAGAAAGGGCCCCATCCAAGGGGCATGCAGAGGTGGGAAGGCACCAAGGTTCCAAGGGGTCTTTGGTTCAAACCCCTACAAGCTCATATTAAATATTTAATTAATTAAATTATTTTATTAATGAATTTAAATGATATTTAATAAATTAAACTCATTTAAATTCGAAATAAAATGATTCAAAAAGAGACTAAGGCTCCGGGTCAACCTAGACTGACCAAGTCAAACCCAAACTAACCAATCAGGCTAAAATTCAAATCCAATTCAAATTTGATCATCATAAAAAAATCTAAAAAAACCCATAAATTCTTATTAAACTCTAGATAGGCTATTCAACATATGGCTAATGTTAATTTAAGTCCAACTTAAATTTATTAGCCCAATCAGCAAGCAAATGGACCTAAACAGATTAAGTTAGGAGCTTGGGTTGGTCCACATATGCTAGTATGCGATCTTGGCCAACCAATTAGGATTCAAAAATCCTAATAAAAATATTTTTAACTTTTTTAATCAATTTTTTATTATGTGTGACCCTCTGGGTTCCTATTTAGCCAGTAGTAGGTTTTTGATTTAGTTCGATTATGTATCCAACTATCTGAATAGGTCAAATCGGGCTAACTTAAACTATCAATCTGGACCAACCTTCAAATAAACTTATGAAATCAATCTAATTGATTCATAAAAACCTACAAGATAAGATTAACATCTAACAATATGTCATGCCTACCCAGAAGATGAGAAATTTGATTGAAATTACCAAAAATACCCTTTAGTGGCAAGTATCGTGCAATTCAATCCTTCGATATTTCTTTATCCTGATTAAGTGATGGGCATGGATAAATATCAAACCCTCATACTTAATCCATTTGAATCTCTAATCATTAATGAAGACTCAATCGATGATAAATTAGAAAACCTTTTCTAATTTCATCATACTTTGATCAAAGATTTTCTGAGTCAATATTTAATGAGATTACTTGGGATAAACACTCCTCTTACTAGGAGTTATCGATTTCTTGTTGACCTACTCATTATCGTTATACATAATCCTCCATATCCAACATCACCTCCTACATGACCTTTTGTTATGAATGAATATGAACCAAAATATGGATTCATGTGTACAAGATACTATGGTGGACTCAGGTCTAAGGATTACTTGCACAAGTTCCACTTAGAGAACAATCTATTATAAAAGTAAGTAAAACTTTCATTTGATATTCTCTTGTCGGATCAATTTAGTAAACTCATAAGCTAATGAGTACCCATATCGTTGTATTAGTGTCCTTACACAAATGGTCGTGAGATCAACCACCCTCACAATCGAGTATACATAAGATGTGCTAGTCTATCCAAATTCATCGATATCCAAATCTATGATCCTATGACTAGAAATATTCTAGATTAAGGTTTATAGGTTTTAGGTCTCACTGTTATATTTATAACCCTAAAAACAATTCCCTATTCTATGGGGTTCATCATAAAAAAATATAAGACACAGCATATGATAATATATAAAATTACCTTTATTATCATTCTTGAGTTGAAAGAAATTATAAAATTTGCCACTGATACAATAACTATGATTGGCTTTTAGGGCATAATTCTTTCGGCTAGATGTAGCTTATATCCTTTATTTTCTCTTCATGGTTTTAACTAGTTTTTGATTTAGTTCTTATTGGTTTATTTTCTCCTCCTTTTCCTCTGACTAAAGAATAATACAATAAAAAATAATACCTACGGTTATTTAGTATCATCCATGAGATATTTCAATAATCAAAGATTGACGGTGGCTTATTATTTGCAATACTATTTATACCCCTATAAACTTTTTTATAATATATATATAAAACCTAATTTTAATTTAAGAAATATAAAATTATATAAAAAAAAAAAAACTTTTTATATAATTATAAAAGATATCCTTTCACATTAATTTAAATACTTATAACATAAAATCAAATTGATCAAATTAAAAAAAATCAATTTAAGCACCTAAGCATCACAAACTTACTAATATGGTTTCTAACATTGCATATTAAAATAAAATTATTATAATTATTATAATTATAATAGTTTTATTTTAATATTTTATGATCAGAAACCAAATATTTTTCATCTAAGAATTTTTGGATGTGCGGTATATGTTCCAATTGCTCCATCACAACGCACTAAGATGGGATCTCAAAGGATGTTAGGGATATATGTTGGATATGAATCTTCATCTATAATTAAATATCTTGAACTATCTACAGAAGATTTATTTATGGCACGTTTTGTCGATTATCATTTTGATGAGTCTATTTTCTTAACATTAGGAGAAGAAAATAAGAAACTGGTAAAAGAAATTAGTTGGAATGAATTATCATTGTCCCATCTTGATCCTCATATAAAACAACATGAACTTGAAATTCAGAAGATAATTCACATGCAAAAACTAGCAAATCAATTGTCAGATGCATTTACTGGCCTTAAAAGAGTGACAAAGTCATATATACTAGCTGCAAATGCTCCAATCAGAATTGTTGTTCCTGAAGGACAACCTACCACTGCTAAAAAGATAAAGGGACAAGTAAAGCATGGTAGATCAGTTGGTTCCAAAGATAAAAATCCTCACAAAAGAAAAGGAGCAAAGCATTTAGATGATCAGATTGAAGATTGTTGGCCCAGATGGCAACCCAAGAGTGGGGGGGGGGGGTGAATTGGGTTCTTTAAAAATTTTAATACTTTGAAAATATTTGATTGATATAAAGATGCTCAAATGAACTAAATTAATTGAAGTTAAGCAAGAATGAGATTGAGAGAGAGAGAGAGAGATAATATGCACGGCAAACACAAAGATTTTATAGTGGTTTGGTGTATCCAACACCTACGTCCACTCTCAAGCAGCACTTGGGTCCACACTATAATCTACTTGATTACAGCCAAGTTGTTTTACAAGCTCACAACCCAAACTTATTATTTTTCTGGGTCACAACAAACCCAGCTGGCTTTTCCGGGCTCACCAGCACCAAACCCAATCACAAGCTAACCTTAGCTTGTCCCGAGGTATACTACCTGCACTAATTCAATCCCCCGATTGAATTAGCAAACAACAATGAAAAATATAGATTCAAATACACAACAACTCCTCAAATGAGCAAATATGAAATTAAATAAACAAAGGTAAGAAAAGCCTGTTTGAAGCAAATTTAAATTGAGCTTTTCTTCTTTTCTTCTTTTCCTCTTCTCCCTTGAATAATTGAATCAGGCCTCAGCTCAGATTCCTCACAAAAATCATGGTTGAGAAGTTGGGAAAAACATGGCTTCTGCTTTCTTCCTTTTCACTTAGAAAATCCTTCGATTTTGAGCTTTGAATCCTTTGGATTTCTCTTTGGACTCTCTAGGATTGGCTGATGTGAGCTCTGAGTCTTTTCTCTTTGATTTATCTCTCTTTCTTTCACAAGATTTTTCAATTTTTTAGTCTCTTTTTCAAACGGATGGTTCCCCCTTTTTATAGATCTCTTAATCCAAGTTTAGGTGAGAAAAATAGCCGTTACAGAGCAGTTGGATTGCTTCTACACACAAAGAAAACTATCCGTTAGAGATTAGGTAAAAAAATATTACCGTTGGTGTCCGTTCTGACATTTAAAAAATCTGTTCCTGATATGTTGGAGTTGGCTCCAACTTTTCTTGTGTCGGCTCCAAGTCGGGGTATCCAAAAATAGTAATAAGAAGTTCATTGAGGAGCCGGCTCCAAAAAAGTTAAGTGTCGGCTCGACGCATTCGGGAGTCGGCTCCAGATTCCTGATATGTTGGAGTTGGCTCCAACTTTTCTTGTGTCGGCTCCAAGTCGGGGTATCCAAAAATAGTAATAAGAAGTTCATTGAGGAGCTAGCTCCAAAAAAGTTAAGTTCGGCTCGACGCATTCGGGAGTGGCTCCAGAATCCAAAGGTGTCAACTCTAACTATGTCCAAAAAAATGCTCTTTGTACTTAGGTTAGAGTTGCCTCCAGAAACTCAGGTGTCAGCTCCGCAACTTTCAAGTGTTGGCTCCCGAACTCCAGGTGTCGGCTCTGGAAACTGACGCAGAAACCACTTCTCTGTATCTCAAGTTGGAGTCGGCTCCAAAACTCTAGGTGTCGACTCCGGACCGTGCCGAAATCCTAGAAAAGTTCTGATACGCCCTGGGGTCGGCTCCGGACTGTTGAGGTGTCGACTCTAAGTTCTGAACTTAAATAATTTTCCTTTCAAATTTGATTCCAAACTTATTCCTTTATTCCTTTTGATTAATTAATCAACTTTGATGCCTGAAACACTTATCAAATATATTAGAAACAAGATGAATATACTTATGGCTTTTGTTAATCATCAAAATCAATAATTGGGTCAACAATCTCCCCCTTTTTGATGATGACAAAAACATTGAGTATATGCATGATTAATTAATGAAATTTTCAAAGAAGATAAGTTCTCGTAGTTAAGCTCTCCCTGAATTAGGTAGCTCCCCCTATGATACTTAACATCTTCTTTCCTTATATTAAATTAAGTTCATTTCATTTAATGTTTGATACCAATTAAACTTGTTTCATTGAAACTTCTTGATACCAACTAAACTTATTTCATTGAAACTTCTTGATACCAATTTCTTAATAAAATTCATTCAATGTATATATATATAATTATCTTCTTTCCCCTTCATACATTTAATTGTAACTTTTATGCATATACTATATTTACTTCTCCCCCTTTTTTGTATTCAACAAAAAGGTTAAGAAGTATAGATCAATGCATTAAACATAAGTGAATCAAACTCAATTCAAGTCATTCAAAGTCATATGATATTCATTAGAGTATCCAAAAACATTACATCATAAGTACTTTCAACTATATCAAAATGTTGCTTTCATTACATCAAAATTCTAAACTTTAAAATCTAATTACATCAAAAGAAAAGCTTCATTACATCAAAAGAAATTCAAACTAAACTTCTAACAACAAAAGGTAGAAACATCAAATTCTGAAATGGTTCTTGAGTTCTTCTAAGAGTTGTCCCATTCCATCCCTTTGAACTATGATAAACTCATTTAACCTTCAATCAAAGAATGTAGATGCTACTGTGATTTTCTTTTGAAGTTCTGTATTGCATCTTGAATAAGTCTCAAAATCTCCTTCAAATTCTTTAAGTTCCTTAAATATTTGCATGAGATCATTCTTTAAAGATTCCGAAGAAGATCCAAGGGTGGACTCAATCTTGCTCACCCTTTCATCCAAGGAATAAAATAATTCTCTCAACCTCATTAGACTGTTGTCTATCTCAGTCTTCATCTCTTCTTTATGAGTACTAAATAATTCTTTAAGTTGCTCTAATTGGATAGCAAAAAAATCAGCAGATGACTGAACTGAAGAGGAAGGAGCAGGTGGAGCAGGAGGTGCACAATTACTGGGGCCAGGTGAGCTGTGCCTCCCTGATGGTCTTGCCTCAGAAGGCCTAGGCTTAGAAGTCTCAGCTACTCTGTCTTCAGAATGACCTTTTCTCTCCCACTGACCATCCTTCTTCACAAAGCCCATCCGATGAACAGTTGCTAAACTATAGTAATATGTGTGCCTTAAATTCTTTTTGGGTTCATTTTCAGAAATAGCAACACCCTGGCTTTGGAATACTAAAGTCAATATCATACCCACCCTGGCTTTGGAATACTAAAGTCAATATCATACCATAGGGTAAAGTGGTTCTTTTCTGTTGGCCCAGATGACAACCCAAGAGGGGGGGTGAATTGGGTTCTTTAAAAAATTTAGCCTCTTGAAAAATTGTTTGCTTAAGATGAATGAAAATAAATGCAATGTAAATATAAAGTACAATGAATAAAACAGAGATAGAGATAGAGACAATGGAAGCACGGCAAACACAAAGATTTTATAGTGGTTCGGTGTATCCAACACCTACGTCCACTCCCAAGATCCTACTTGGGTCCACACTATAATCTCCTCGATTACAGCCGAGTTGTTTTACAAGTTCACAACTCAAACTTGTTGTTTTACCCGGGATCACAACGAACCCAGCCGGTTTTTCGGGCTCACCAGCACACAACCCAAAACTCAAGCAAAACTAGCTTGACCCGAGGTTAACAACCTCCACTAGTTCAATCCCCTTTGATTGAACTAGGCACAAACAAGTATAAGAATGTTTTACAAATTTTCACAGCTCCTTAATGAGCAAATATTCAAAGAAAAGTAAATAGGTTTAGAAAAGCCTGGTTTGAAGTTGTTTGGCTTTGAGCTTTTCTTCTTTTCCTCTTCTCCTTGCTGGGTTGAATCAAGCCTCAGCTCCGATTCCTCACAGTAGATGCAGTTGAGAAGATTGAAAAGTTGGTCTCTTTCTTCTAGTTGAGAATCCTCCGATTTTTCTCTATTTGAACGGCTTGGATTCTTCTTTGAGCTTTGTGGAGTGGAAGGTTTTGAATTTGAAAGCTCCTCTCTTGGATATAAGGCTCAAGACTTTTCGGATTTTGATTTTTGATTTTTTTCTATCCGTTTCTCTCTCTCTTTTTATCTTTTCAAACGGTTGTTTTTCCCCTTTTTATAGATTTTCTTTGATTCATTTTTGGGTGGAAATCTAGCCGTTGGAGTGTACCTGGAAGGATTTTCCATTCATAAAAAATAGCCGTTAGATGTCAGAAATCAAAAATATTACCGTTAGAGCTGATCTGGCATTTTTGATTTTTCGTCCAGGTGGGTTGGAGTCGGCTCCAGCTTTTCAGGTGTCGGCTCCGAATCGTTTTTCCATAAATAGTAAAATCTGAGTTCGTCGTGGAGTCGGCTCCGCAAAAGTAAGTGTCGGCTCGCCGTCGTCAGGTGTCGGCTCCCGAATACTGTAGGTGTCGGCTCCAGGATGCTCAAAAATCAACGTTCTGTTCCCGCATCGGAGTCGGCTCCAGACACTGTAAGTGTCGACTCCGAAACCTTAGGTGTCGGCTCCGAAACTCTAGGTGTCGGCTCCAGGTTGTATCAAAAATCAGATTAAAATTGAATTGGCCATGGGGTCGGCTCCAGACTTTCTAGGTGTCGACTCCAAGCTCTGAAACTTTGAAATCTCTGATTTGTATTTGATTCAAAATTCATTTCTTAATTCCTTTAAATTGATCAAATAAATTTAAGTCCTGAAACACTTATAAAATCCATTAGTAATCAAATAAATATACTCAATTCCTTTATTAATCATCAAAATCAATGAATGGATCAACAATCTCCCCCTTTTTGATGATTATAAAAACATTGAGTATATGCATAGAATTCTTAAATTAAAGAGAATATCAAGGAAGTGATCTTTACGAGTAAGCTCCCCCTGAATAAGGTAGCTTCTCTTATGAAGTTCAAATTCAAATTATTCTTCCTCTTACTTTACACATTTGGTACTTAAGATTTCTTTGTGCATAGACAATTCAATTTGATTATTAATCCATATCAATAACTCAATATCATATTAATCAATTAACATTCTCCCCTTTAATGCAATTAACAACTATAATTCTTTCCATATAATTTTCTCCCTCTTAATGCATATACAATCCTAATTCTCTCCCCTTTTTTGTAATCAACAAAAAGGTAAAGAATATTTTACTGCATCAAAAGATAATTGCATCAAAAAGATAATTTCATCAACAAAAGTCAAATATTACAAAAAACTTTTCATTCATTAACATAAGCTTCACTACATCAACATATTGTCAAGTATTACATAATTCTCTCCCTTCTTTATTAACTTCATTACATCAAAATGTAAACAACATTTCAACAAAATTAAACATACACTACATCAAAAGTTCTTTCTAACTATTCTTGTTAAATGGTCTACTATATTTTTCATTCCATCACATTGAAGTCTAACATAATCTTTTAGTCTCTCATCCACAAATGTGCAAGCTGTTGTGATTTTGTCTTGAAGTTCGGCGTTGCACTTTGAATAAGTTTCACCATCTCCACAAATCTCTTTAAGCTCTTCAAAGATGTTCTTCAAATCACCACTTAAAGATTCTGCGGAGGAGTTGAGAGTTGATTCAATCTTTGCAATCCGATCATCAAGGGAGTAAAGTGATTCTTTTAAATTCATAAATTTACTGTCAAACTCATCCTTCTGAGCTGCAAACAAACTTTTTAATTGCTCCATTTGAAGGTCTGAGAATCCAGTCGAAGAAGTGGATGGTTGATCATAAACTTGTGCAGGTGCAGGAGCAGGAACAGGAGCAGAAATGGGACTCCTAGGCTGTGGAGAAGGAACCCTAAATGATGGTCCAGCCTCGCAAGGCTCAGAAACTCTCGGCATAGGGGCTCTTTCATCTAGGTGTCCTTTCCTATCCCATTGTCCATTCACCTTAACAAAACCCATCCGATGCAATGTAGCTAAGCTATAGTAATCTGTGTGCCTTAGGTTCTTGGAAAGTTCATTCTCTTGAATTATAACCCCTTGGCTCTTGAATACCATAGTTAGTACCATTCCATACGGTAGGGATGATCTCCTTTTCCCTCCAGCTTCTGCCATATAAAAAATCATCATTGCTGCCAGATTGATCGGCTGCCCAGTTAGAACACTGTCCATAACCACAATGTCTCGCTCCGAGACATACTCAAACCGACCAGTTTTGGAAACAAGATTCTACTGCATATATTGTGTAATAATCTCAATTCTAGGGGTAGTTGATTGGCTCTAATTTCTTCAAACTCTGTTACATCCCTTCCTAACATCCTTGAAAGGGCTGCTGACCTATCACTATGCATGTCAGCTGCTAAACCAGTGATCGGGATGCTGAGGAGGTTTCCGAGCTTTTGAAAGGTGAGATGAATCCTTTTCCCTTTAACATTGCTTACTAAACCTCCATCCCCTCTAGCCAAATTGAAATAGAATTCTTTTACTAGGGCTGGATAGGTAGGAACATCAAGAGAACACAGCTTATCCCAGCCCATTTCCTTCAATTGTCTCCCGATTGAAAAACCTTCGGATTCAAATAGGTCAAAATCAATTTTCTACCCATTGTGATGACTCTATCAGCTAGGGTATCTACCTTTGTGGAAGATGTGTTGGGGTTGTCAGAATCTGTGGACGAATCGCTGCTTGGAGTCGGCTCACGAACGGGACGACGTGCGGACCGCTTTCCCGTAGTTACCGGCGCTCCAACCACTGATTCTCTCCTTTTGGGTGCCATTTGATCTTTGGAAAGGTTCGATTTGGATGGAATTAGAGATGGGGAAGTTTTGGAAAATTTTGGAAGAGTTTGGTTAGGATTTGAGAAAGTGATGAAGTGACGAGGTGTCGACTCTGCCCTAATAAATCAACTTTTGATTCCCAGGTGTCGACTCCCGCAAAGTCGGGTGTCGACTCCAAATCGCTAACACAGTCAGCGCTCGAACTGGAGTCGGCTCCGAATTCACAGGTGTCGGCTCCAAGGTCAGGGACCGAGAGCGACACAGTCAGAGGTGTCGACTCCTCATTCTGAGGTGTCGACTCCAAAGAATTCAGCAAAAATATATGAAATTCAAATGACTGAAACTCGTCAAAATAAATTTTATAAAATTTTGATAAAATTTTGGAGTATTAAGGATCAAATAGCTCAAATGACTAGATAATTTGTCCTTAAAATAGTGAAGGGAATATCAAGAAATTGATAGAAATTTAGATTCTCATTCCTTAATGTATCAAAATCAATCCATAGGGTCACATATCCCTAATTCACCTCTAAGATAACAAAATCTCTCTTCACTCAAAGGTTTTGTAAATATGTCAGCTAATTGTTCCTCTGTATTAACATATTCAAGACAAATTTCATTATTAGCTACATGTTCTCTTATGAAATGATATCTAATTTCAATGTGTTTTGTTCTTGAATGTTGAATTGGATTTTTAGTTAGATTTATTGCACTCGTGTTATCACATCTAATTGGTGTTTTGTCAGGGGTTATGCCATAATCTTCAAGTTGTCTCTTAATCCAAAGGATTTGAGCACAGCAACTTCCAGCTGCAACATATTCTGCTTCAGCAGTAGATAATGCAACCGAATTTTGCTTTTTGCTAAACCAAGAGATTAAGTTACATCCTAAGAATTGACATGCACCACTTGTGCTTTTTCTATCCAATTTACATCCAGCATAGTCAGAATCAGAATATGCAATTAAATTTAAGGTTGAGTCTCTAGAGTACCATAAACCTACATTTTTAGTTCCACTTAAATATCTTAAAATTCTTTTTACAGCAATTAAGTGAGATTCTTTAGGTTCAGATTGAAATCTAGCACATAGACATACTGCAAACATAATATCTGGTCTACTAGCAGTTAAGTAAAGAAGAGATCCAATCATACCTCTGTAATGTTTTTGATCTACTTTCTTACCATCTTCATCTTTGTCCAATTTGCACGAAGGACTCATAGGTGTCCCAAGTGGTTTGATTGACTCCATTCCAAATTTCTTGAGCAGTTCTTTTGTGTATTTGGCTTGATTGATGAAGATTCCATCTTTGCTTTGTTTGATTTGAAGTCCTAGGAAGAAGTTGAGTTCTCCCATCATACTCATTTCAAACTCACCCTGCATTAACTTTGCAAATTCTTGACATAACAAATTGTTAGTAGCACCGAAAACAATATCATCAACATATATTTGTACTACTAATAAATCTTTGTCTTTTGTTTTCAAAAATAGTGTTTTATCGACATTTCCTCTTACAAAATCATTTTCAATCAGAAATTTACTTAATCTTTCATACCAAGCCCTAGGTGCTTGTTTCAAACCGTATAGTGCTTTGTGTAATTTAAAAACATGATTTGGAAATTCATGATCTTCAAATCCCGGTGGTTGTTCAACAAAAAC
>UESW01004197.1:920959-949369 GCA_900491605.1 Calamus simplicifolius
GGGATCACAACGAACCCAGCCGGTTTTACGGGCTTACCAGCACACAACCCAAAACTCAAGCTAAACTAGCTTGACCCGAGGTTAACAACCTCCACTAGTTCAATCCCCTTTGATTGAACTAGGCACAAACAAGTATAAGAATATTTTACAAGTTCTCACAGCTCCTTAATGAGCAAATATTCAAAGAAAAGTAAATAGGTTTAGAAAAGCCTGGTTTGAAGTTGTTTGGCTTTGAGCTTTTCTTCTTTTCTTCTTTTCCTCTTCTCCTTGCTGGGTTGAATCAAGCCTCAGCTTCGATTCGTCACAGTAGATGCAGTTGAGAAGATTGAAAAGTTGGTCTCTTTCTTCTAGTTAAGAATCCTCCGATTTTTCGCTATTTGAACGGCTTGGATTCTTCTTTGAGCTTTGTGGAATGGAAGGTTTTGAATTTGAAAACTCCTCTCTTGGATATAAGCCTCTAGACTTTTCGGATTTTAATTTTTGATTTTTGTCTATCTGTTTCTCTCTTTCTTTGTATATATTTTCAAACGGTTGTTTTCCTCCTTTTATAGATTTTCTTTTGATTCATTTTTGGGTGGAAATCTAGCCGTTGGAGTGTACCTGGAAGGATTTTTCATTCATAAAAAATAGCTGTTAGATGTCAGAAATCAAAATATTACCGTTAGAGCTTATCTGGCATTTTTGATTTTTTCGTCCAGGTGGGTTGGAGTCGGCTCCAGCTTTTCAGGTGTCGGCTCCGAATCATTTTTCCATAAATAGTAAAATCTGAGTTCGTCGTGGAGTCGGCTATGCAAAAGTAAGTGTCGGCTCGCTGTCGTCAGGTGTCGGCTCCCGAATACTGTGGTGTCGGCTCTAGGATGCTTAGAAAATCAACGTTCTATCCCCGCATCGGAGTCAGCTCCAGACAGTAAGTGTCGACTCCGAAACCTTAGGTGTCGGCTCCAAAACTCTAGTGTCGGCTCCAAGTTGTATCAAAAATTAGATTAAAATTGAATTGGCCATGGGGTCGGCTCCAGACTTTCTAGGTGTCGACTCCAAGCTCTAAAACTTTGAATCTCTAATTTTATATTGATTCAAAATTTATTTCTTAATTCCTTTAAATTGATCAAGTAAATTTAAGTCCTGTAACACTTATAAAATCCATTAGTAATCAAATAAATATACTCAATTCCTTTATTAATCATCAAAATCAATGAATGGATCAACATTTTCTTATTCCCTGCTTCAGCCATATACCAAACCATCATACCAGCCAAATTAATTTGTTGTCCAGTCAAAACACTGTCCATTAAAATAATGTCTCGCTCTGAGACATATTCAAACCTCCCGATCTTGGGAATAAAATCTGACCACAGATATTATGAAGTAATCTTAACTCAAGAGGCAATTGGTTTTCCCTAATTTCTTCAAATTCAGTGACTTCTCTTCCTAGCATCCTTGATAAAGCATTTGACCTCTCACTATGAATGCTTCCAGTAAGCCCAGTAACAGGAATCCCTAAAAGATTTCCTAGAATTTTTGAGGTTATATGAATTCTTTTCCCTCTTACAGAACTAACTATTCCTCCATCTCCTCTAGATAGACTAAAATAAAATTCCTTGACTAAGGCAGGGTAAGTGTGTAAATCAAGGGAACTCACTTTATCCCAACCTAGTTCTTTTAACTGCCGCCCGTTGGTCCAGATAGCAACCCAAGAGGGGGGGTGAATTGGGTTTTTCAAAAATTAAACTCTTTTGAAAGATAACCCCCAGCGGAAATAAAAACTTAGATTCACAGATTTAAACTAAGCAACTATAAATAGAGAGTTGAAGATAAAGAGACAATCACGACAAACACAATAGATTTTATAGTGGTTCGGTGTACCTACACCTACGTCCACTCTCAAGTACCTCTTGGGTCCATACTATAATCAAACTGATTACAACAGAGTTGTTTTACAAGCTCACAACTCGAACTTGTTGTTTTTTCTGGGTGCACAATGAACCCAGCTAGTTTTCAAGACTCACCAGCACAAAACCTAAAACCACAAGCTAATGCTTGCACAAGGCTAACAGCCTCAACTGAATCAATCATCAGATTGACCCAGCAAACAATATTTAATTTTACAAAAGCAAACTACTCCTTCAATGAGCAAATATACAATAATGAAACAATAAATAGAGATTAGGAACCAAAGCCTGATTCGAAGATCTTGGTGGCTTCTTCCTTCTCTTCCTTTGAATGGATCTTCCTTTGAATATGCTCTTGAGGCTCAGAAGATTGGAAAAACTAGGGCTTCTTCCTTCTCTTGAGATTTCTTCTAAATAGAACAGCAAAGGCTTGGAATCTCTTTCTCTTCTTTTTGGAATGAGTATGATCTTTCCTTACAGGTTTTCCCTCTTTTCTTTTCTGATAGATCTCAAAGATTTTCTCTATTCTTTCTTTTTGCCTCTTTCTCTCTCTTTTCCTCTCTTTTAGATTTTTCTTCTCTCTTTATTTGGGATGCAATCAACCCTCTTCTTATAGATCCGATTAATCCACAAATAGTGTGAAACTATCCGTTAGAAGCAAGTGAAAAAGGATTAGATCCATAAATAACAATAGCCGTTGGGATTAAAATAGATAAAGATAAAGTTTAGAGTCGTTCTGACATTTCTGGAGCCGTGTCTGACATTCTGAAGTCGGCTCTGGCTTTCTGGAGTCAGCTCTAACTCGAAATAATTTAATCCGCTTGATCTGGAGTCGTCTCTGACTTTTCTGGGGTCGACACAAAATTCTTCTGGAGTCGACTCTAGCAGTCTGGGAGTCGACTCTAAGTCTTGGCCTGAAAATCCAACATTATGTTGTTTCTGATAGAGTCGGCTCTCACAATCCCGGAGTCGACTCTAAGTCCGTGCCATTTTTTGGAGTCGGCTCTGTGATTCCAAGTGTCGACTCTAATGTCTGCAGTCTTACCTTGACATTAGATTCAAACCAGAACTTGATTTTCTTCTTGATTTTGATCATTAAATAGACTTATAATCTGAAAAACTTAATCAAAATCATTAGTAACATCAAATGTTATACTCAAATAGTTTTGTTAATCATCAAAATCCTCAATTTGGTCAACACGCCCAATAGTGAAACCTTCTTCCTCAAAGAAATGAAAGTCTACCTTTCTGCCTATTGTGATTATACGGTCGACTAAGGTATCGATTTGAGGTGAGGAGGGGCTTGGAGTAGCGCTCGGTGTGGATGACGAGGAGGAAGATGAAGAGCTCGGTGAAGGCTGCCTTGCCGGATGCCTCACTGTCCATTTTTCGGTCATCACAGCTCCATCAAACATGGATCCCCTACGTTTGGGTGCCATAGAGAGCTAAGGAGTGGTTAATTTGAGGGATTTTGGGTTTTGAGAAGAGTTGAAGAGAGTTTGGAAGAGTTAGGAGTCGATTGAAATGAAAGAGGAGTCGGCTCTGCCCTAAATAAGTCAATTTGGGACCACTTGGAGTCGACTCCTGCAAAGCGAGGTGTCGGCTCCAGGTCGCTAACACAGTCAGCGCCCGAAGTGGAGTCAATTCGAAAAAAGCAAGGTGTCGGCTCCAAAGTCTCAGACAAAACTGGAGTCGACTCCGATACCAGAGGAGTCGTCTCCAAGACAGTTTCAGAAAAAAAAATTTCAAAGGATCTGAAACATGTTCGGATTGAGATCAAATTTTGGCTAAATAATCTCTGGAATATGATGAATTAAGGGGTTCAAATATCTAGATGAATTTTCCTTAAAATCATGAAACAAATTTTAAGAAATTGATTGAATTCTAGATAATCATTCATTAGGTGTATCAAAATCATTCCAATGGATCACAAATCCCTAATTTTCCTCTAAGATAACAAAATCTCTTTTCACTCAAAGGTTTTGTAAATATGTCAGCTAATTATTCATCAGTACTAACATAATCAAGACAAATGTCACCATTAGCTACATGTTCTCTAATAAAGTGATATCTAATTTCAATATGTTTAGTTCTTGAATGTTGTATAGGATTTTTAGTTATGTTTATTGCACTTGTATTATCACATCTAATAGGAGTTTTATCAAGTGTTATGCCATAATCTTGAAGTTGTTGCTTAATCCAAAGGATTTGAGCACAACAACTTCCAACTGCAACATATTCAACTTCAGCAGTAGATAATGCAACTGAATTTTGCTTTTTGCTAAACCAAGATTAAGTTACTTTCTAAAAATTTACATGCACCACTTGTACTTTTTCTATCTAATTTACAACCAGCATAATCAAAATCAGAATAAGCAATCAAATTTAATGTTGAGTCTCTAAAATACCATAATCCTACATTTTTAGTTCCACTTAAATATCTTAGTATTCTTTTTATAGCAATTAAATGAGATTCTGTAGGTTCAGATTGAAATCTAGCACATAGACAAACAGCAAACATGATATCAGGTCTACTTACACTTAAGTAAAGTAGAAATCCGATCATACCTCTATAATACTTGTGATCAACTTTCTTACCGTCTTCATCTTTATCCAATTTGCATGAAGGACTCATAGGTGTTCCAAGGGTTTTGATTGATTCCATTCCAAACTTCTTAATAATTTTCTTTATGTACTTTGTTTGGTTGATGAAAATCTCCTCTTTGCTTTATTTGATTTGAAGTCCTAGGAAGAAATTGAGTTCTCCCATCATGCTCATCTCGAATTCACTCTACATTAACTTAGCAAATTCTTGACACAAAAGATTGTTAGTAGCACCGAAAACAATATCTACATATATTTGTACTACTAATAAGTCTTTATCTTTTCTTTTTAAAAATAAGGTTTTATCTACATTTCCTCTAGAAAAATCATTTTCAATTAGAAATTTGCTTAACATATCATACCAAGCTCTAGGTATCTGTTTTAAACCATATAGTGCTTTGTGTAATTTAAAAACATAATTTGAAAATTCATGATCTTCAAAACCTGGTGGTTGTTCTACAAAAACTTTCTCATTTATAAATCATTTAAAAATGCACTTTTAACATCCATTAAAATAAATTAATGTTCATATGACATGCAAATGCAAGTAATAATTTAATTGCTTCTAATCTAGCTACAGGTGCAAAAGTTTCATCAAAATCAATTTATTCTTCTTGATTATATCCTTTTGCAACTAATCTAGCTTTATTTCTAATTACTATGTCATTTTTATCTAATTTATTTCTAAATATCCATTTAGATCCTATAACTGGTGACCTTTAGGTCTATCAACTAAGGACCATACATTATTCCTAGTAAATTGATTTAATTCCTCTTGCATTGCTAACATCCAATTACTATCTTTTTTAGCTTTTTCAATAGTTTTAGGTTCAATTTGAGATACAAATGCAAGATGATTATTGATATTTCTCATAGATGATCTAGTTCTTACTCATTGAGATGGATCACCTATAATTAATTCCTTTGGATGACCATAGGCATATCTCCAATCTCTAGGAAGATCTACCTCATTATGATTAGTATCAATAACATCAACCCTAGGAGAATCATCATCTTTAGCTTCTTGTTCAAGGTCTGAAAGTACATCTATATTTAATTTTTCAATATCTCTCTCTAGCAAATTTTTATCTTCCTCATCATCAATCTTTTCAGAACTTGATGCTAAAGATTCATCAAAAACTACATGAATAGATTCTTCTGCAATTAAGTTTCTTTTGTTAAATACTCTATAGGCTTTACTAGTTGTTGAATATCCTAAGAATATTCCTTCATCAGATTTTGCATCAAATTTTCCTAAGTTGTCCTTACCATTATTATGAATGAAACATCTACAAACAAATGCATAAAAATAACTAATATTTGATTTTTATTATGCCATAGTTCATAAGGTGTTTTCTTCGGGATTGGCCTAATTAAAGCTCTATTTAAGATGTAACATGCCATGTTTATGGCTTCCGCACAAAAGTATTTTGGGAGTTAGCTTTCACATAGCATGGTACGGGCCATGTCTTCTAATGTTCTATTCTTTCTTTCTATGACTCCATTTTGTTGTGGTGTTCTAGGTGCAGAAAAATTATGATGAATGTCATGTTCAATGAAAATTTTTAAATAAATGATTTTCAAATTATGTGCCATGATCACTTCTAAGAGACACTATAGTGTTATTTTTCTCATTAGTGACTTTCTTGAAGAATTTTATGAATATAGGGAAAGTCTCATCCTTGTGAGCCAAAAATAATACCCAAGTGAATCTAGAATAATCATCTACTATTACAAGACCATATTTCTTTCCTCCTAGACTAGTGGTTCTAGTAGGTCCAAAAGGTCCATGTGAAGTAGCTCTAGTGGCCTAGAAGTGGAAACAATATTTTTAGATTTGAAAGAGTTTCTATTTTGTTTTTCAAATTGACATGCATCACAAATTCTGTTATTTTCAAAATATAACTTTGGAAGACCTTTAACTAAATCCATTCTAATTAATTTTGAAATCAAGTGTGTGCTTGCATGACCTAACCTACGATGCCACAACCATCCGATCTTATTAACCTTAGCATTATCAGCAATTAAGCAATGATTACTAGTAGATAAATTATCTAAATCAATTAAGTATACATTGCCATTTCTATTTCCAACAAATATAATGCTATTGTCAACAGGATTAAAAACAGTGCAGATAAAAGCTTCAAAGGAAACCTTGAAACCTTGATCACACAATTGGCTAATACTAATTAAATTATGTTTTAAGCCATCTACATATAAAACATTTTCTATAGAAGTGGATGGAGTTATTTGAATTTTACCAAATCCCATAATTTGGCCTTTACCATTGTCTCCAAATGTAACCTCTTCTTTTATCTTCAAGGGTGATGAATTGCTCCTTATCACCCGTCATGTGCCTTAAGCAGCCGCTATCAAGATACCACTTTCGTTTTGATCTTTTGGCCATAAACACTCCTGCAAAATGATCAAACTTTCTGTTTAGGTACCCAAGCTTTCTTGGGTCCTTCATGGTTAGTAGCAATAAAGATTGTTCCTTTCGGAATTCATATTTTCTTTCCTTTAATTTTTAATTTTTGCTAGTTTTCTTAATATTGCATTCATATGATTTATGTCCTTTTAAACCACATTTGAAATAAGTAATATTAGGTGATCGGCCAGCACGTATAAAGATATTTTTCAAGGATTTTTGCTTTCTAAGATTATATCCTAATCTGCCTTGTCAAAAATAGCCTTTTGACTATCTAAAATCATGTTTAATTTTGAAGAACTTAAGGTAAATCTATCAACTATATCCTTGTATTTATCAACCTCTTTCTTTAGATTAAGGTTCTCATTTGAAACCAATTCCTTTTCTTTTACAACATCTTCTTTTATAGATTTCAAGTCTTTAATTTCTAGAGCTAATTTATTTTTCTCTTTAAGCAGATTTGCATTTTCAGTTTTTAAAGATTTGCTTTTCTTTTTCAAAACTTTAAAATCATCAACTAATTCATTAAATGCTTCAAATAATTCTTCAAACGTAAAGTCATGAGTTTCAGAACTTACCTCATCATCTTCTTTTACCATGAAGCAAATGTTTGCAACTTCCTTTTGTTCCTCTTCATAAGAGGATTCTTCACTGTCGCTCCATGTTGTAACATAAGCTTTCTTCTTCTTTTTGTAGGGTTTCTTCAATTGAGGATAATCATATCTGAAGTGCCCCAGTTTCTTACATTCATAACATATGAGGGGTTCTTTTTCCTTGTCCTTGTCCTTCTCTTTTTCTTTTTCACCTTTCATTTTTGTTCCATACCTTTTCTTATGGAAAGGTCTCCTTCTTTGCATGAATCTTTTAAATTTCTTAGCAAGGAGTGCAGTCTTATCATTATCATCTTCATCCTCACTGCTGCTTTCCTCAATTTCTGTAGCCTTAAGAGCAATAGTTCTCTTCTTCTTGACGTCTTCCTCTATATGCTGCTTCATTGTTAATTCATGGGTCATCAAGGATCCAAGTAGCTCCTCCAAAGGTAATGTATCTAGGTCCTTGGCTTATTGGATTGCAGTCACCTTTGTTTCCCATGACCTTGGAAGAGACCTAAGAATTTTATGAACCAACTCAGAGTTAGTATAAGTCTTACCAAGACTCTTCAAGCCATTTACAATATCAGTAAATCTAGTGTACATGCATGTGATAGTTTCATTTTGTTCCATGCTAAACAATTCATATTTATGCACTAAGATATTAATTTTGGACTCTTTAACTTGATTAGTACCCTCATGGGTAACTTCTAATTTATTCCAGATTTCTTTTGCGGAAATACATGTAGAAATTCTATTAAATTCATTAGCATCTAAAGCACAATATAAAACATTCATGGCTTTTGCATTAAGCAAAGCCATTTTTCTATCGTTCTCATTCCAATCCCTTTCGGGTTTAGGAACTGTTGAACCATCTACTACATTGTGGGTGTGCTAGGTCCATTAGTAATTACACTCCATAGTTCATAATCTAAAGCTTGAATAAAAATTCTCATTCTAGCTTTTCAATATCCATAATTTGTGCCATTAAATAAAGGAGGTCTATTTGTCGATTGACCTTCAGCAAATGAAGATCCAACTTGAGCTGCCATTTGAATCTTTGACTCTTGATCGTTGGATCAAACTGAAAATGAGCACAAGCTCTGATACCAATTGTTGGCCTAGATGACAACCCAAGAAGGGGGGGGGGTGAATTGGGTTCTTTAAAAATTGTAATACTTTGAAAATATTTTGATTGATGTAAAGATGCTCAAATGAACTAAATTAATTGAAGCTAAGCAAAAATGAGATTGAGAGAGAGAGATAATATGCACGGCAAACACAAAGATTTTATAGTGGTTCAGTATATCCAACACCTACGTCCACTCCCAAGCAGCACTTGGGTCAACACTATAATCCACTTGATTACAACCGAGTTATTTTACAAGCTCACAATCCAAACTTGTTATTTTTTTGGGGTCTCAACGAACCCAGCTAGTTTTTTTGGGCTCACTAGCACAAAACCCAATCACAAGCTAACCTTAGCTTGTCCTAAGGTATACTACCTCCACTAATTCAATCCTCCGATTGAATTAGCAAACAACAATGAAAAATATAAATTCAAATACACAACAGCTCCTCAAATGAGCAAATATGCAATTAAATAAACAAAGGTAAGAAAAGCCTGTTCGAAGCGAATTTGAATTGAGCTTTTCTTCTTTTCCTCTTCTCCCTTGAATGATTGAATCAGGCCTCAGCTCAGATTCCTCACAAAAATCACAGTTGAGAAGTTGGAAAAACATGGCTTTTTCTTTCTTCCTTTTCACTTGAAAAATCCTTCGATTTTGAACTTTGAATGCTTTGAATTTCTCTTTGGACTCTCTAGGATTGGCTGATGTGAGCTCTAAGTCTTTTCTCTTTGATTTCTCTCTCTTTCTTTCACAAGATTTTTTGATTTTTTAGCCTCTTTTTCAAACGGATAGTTCCCTCTTTTTATAGATCTCTTAATCCAAGTTTAGGTAAGAAAAATAGCCATTACAGAGCAGTTGGATTGCTTCTGCACACAAAAAAAACTATCTGTTAGAGATTAGGTAAAAAAATATTACCGTTGGAGTCCGTTCTGATATTTGAAAAATCCATTCCTGACATGTTGGAGTCGGCTCCAACTTTTCATGTGTCAGCTTCAAGTCGGGGTATCCAAAAATAGTAATAAGAAGTTCGTTCAGGAGTCGGCTCCAAAAAAGTTAAGTGTTGGCTCGACGCATTCAGGAGTTGGCTCCAGAATCCAAAGGTGTCGACTCTAACTATGTCCAAAAAATATGCTCTCTGTACTCAGGTTAAAGTCGGCTCTAGAAACTCAGGTGTCAGCTCCGCAACTTTTAGGTGTCTTCTTCCGAACTCCATATGTCAGCTCGAAAACTGACGCAGAAACCACTTCTCTGTATCTCAGGTTGGAGTCAGCTCCGAAACTCTAGGTGTCGACTCCGGACCGTACCAAAATTCTAGAAAAGTTCTGATACACCCTGGGGTTGGCTTCGGACTGTTGAGGTGTCGACTCTAAGTTCTGAACTTAAATAATTTCTTTCAAATTTGATTCAAAACTTATTCTTTTATTCCTTTTGATTAATTAATCAACTTTGATGCCTGAAACACTTATCAAATATATCAGAAACAAGATGAATATACTCATGGCTTTTGTTAATCATCAAATCAATAATTGGGTCAACAAAGATACTGATGTGAGAAAAGATTTTTAGTATAATAACAAAAGTAATTGAAACTCCAGATGAGTCTAAGAATAAGGTACCTAAAATCGAAGAAAATGAAGAGATCTCTATCAATTATGTTATAACTAGGGAAAAATGGAACCGATATAAGATGATTGTCGATGATAAATTTGCATATTATATTACATAAAATATTAAAAATAAAAATAAGGATCATAAACCAATGTCTATGGCAGAATGTAGACATCACAATATTGGCCAAAATGAAAGGATGCAATCAATTCTGAATTAAAATCACTAGCAAAACGTAAAGTTTTTGGACCAGTTGTCCAAACACTGTTGGTATAAAACTTGTAGGATATAAATGGGTATTCGTGAAAGCGAAATAAGGATAATAAAATTGTGAGGTATAAAGCACGACTAGTTGCCCAAGGATTCTCACAAAGTCTCGGTATTAATTATGAAGAGATGTATTCTCTTATGGTGGATGCAACAACTTTTTGATATTTGATTAGTCTGGCAGTGCATGAAAAACTTGAATTGCGTCTTATGGATGTAGTGACAACCTATCTATATGGCTCACTTGACAATGATATCTATATGAAAATCCCAAAAGGATTACAATTGCCTGAAAAGTCTAACTCTAATTTGAGAGAACTTTATTCGATAAAGTTGCAGATGTCTCTCTATGGGTTAAAACAAGCAGGCATATGTGGTACAATCATTTGACTGAATACCTATTGAAACAAGGCTATAACAATGATCCCATATATCCTTGTATTTTTATAAAGAGATCTAGATCACAATTTGTAATCATTGTAGTATATGTTGATGATTTGAACATGATTGAAACTCCTAAAGAGCTTCAAAGGGCAGCAGATTGCCTAAAATAGGAAATTTAAAATGAAAGATCTTGGAAGAATAAAATTTTGCTTTGGCATGCAGCTCGAGCATCTTAAGAATGAGATTTTTGTGCACCAATCTGCTTATACAGCAAAGATACTTAAAAGTTTTATATGGATAAAGCACACCCATTGAGTACTCTGATTATCGTAAGGTCACTTGAAATCGATAAAGATATTTTCCAACCTAAGAAAGATGATAAGAACTACTTGGTCCTGAAGTACCATATCTTAGCACAATATGTGTATTAATGTATCTTGCGACTCACACTTGACCTGATATATCTTTTTCAGTAAACTTGTTAGGAAGATATAGTTCTTCGCCTACAAGAAGGCATTGGACAGGTGTTAAGCACATATTTCGATACCTCAGAGGTATAATGGATATGGGTTTGTATTATTCAAATTTATCCAAATCGAGTTGGTAGGTTTTGCAGATGTAGGATATTTATCTGATCCTCATAATGATCAATCACAAACGGGTTATGTCTTTACATATGGTGGCAATGCTATTTCATGGCGTTCTACAAAGCGAACAATTATGGCTACATCATCTAACCATGCCAAAATTCTGGCAATTCATGAAGCAAGCCGAGAAAGTGTATGGCTTAGATCGTAATCCAATACATTCAGAAGACATGTGGATTATTCTCTCAAAAGAAGGTACCAACTATTTTGTATGAGAATAATACAGCTTGCATAACTTAACTGAAAGGAGGGTATATCAAAGGTGATAGAACAAAACATATATCCCCAAAGTTCTTTTTTACTCATGACCTTCAGAATAGTGGTGCTATTAATGTTCAACAAGTTCGATCTAGCGATAATCTCACTGATTTATTTACGAAAGCACTATCTACAAAGAGATTTGAAGAGTTAGTCTGAAAATTAGATTACGACGACTCAAGGATCTCGAATGATAATTTTAAGGAAAGTATATCAAAAGATGCAGTCAAAAGGGAGAGCAAAATACTGTACTATTTTTTCTTTAGCTACGGTTTTGTCCCATTGAATTTTTTCGGTAAGGTTTTTAATGAGAAATATCCTCTTTCAATATATGACATGAATGATGTATAGTCAAATAAATGGATATCCAAGGGAAAGTGCTATAATATTGCTACTAAAATAGATGTCCATTGGTATTCTAAGAGGAGGTTAAGTTATAAAGATGGTGTCCATTGGTATTGAGGTTATGTCTATTGGTATTACCTATAACATCTTTTATCATTTGCCTATAAATAGATGGCATGGAATTGTATTTGTTAAGGATTGATAAAATAAGAAGAGATGAAATAAGAGAGAACATATTTCAATGCTTTTTTTTTCTTAGTTTCTTTGTTCTATTGTTACTCTTTAATTATATAACATAAACTAAAAAAAAAGTAGTATTCTAATATGACAAAATTTTGATTCTAATTCCAAAAAAAAAAAATTAGAGAGGAATCCTATGGAGACGAATACTCAACATATTCATTCTCTCGATAATAAGAAGATAAATAAATAATTAAGTTTTTATAAAAAAATGAAATACAAATACCTTTCTCATTGGACTTTGATTTTTTTTTAATATGTTTCTCATAGTCACGGAACAAATTATATGGCTCCATCTTTTGTCATTGTCTCGTGCATTGCACGCCTTCAATTTTGTAATTCCAACCGCGACGATCGCTTAAACTGCAAAAGTTTTGAGAATACACATACAAGAGAGTGTGCTTTAAGAATCGTGTGTTCTGCTCTCTGGTGCTATTTGAAGGCTTTGCTTTAAGATTCATGTTCCAAACCCTTTCTTCCCCGAATCCTTGTCGTCTCCGTCTTTGCCTCTCTTCGGTCATTCCTTCCACCATCCCCTCTTCTCCTATGGCTTCTGATGGGGCTACCGACGGCTGGGTTCCCAGGAGGAGGGCTGTGGATTTTGGGTTTCAATTGGTCTCTCTGTCACCTTCGCCAGTAGAGGTGGCGAGGCTGGAGGCTTGGTTTTTGGATGTTGTCTGTGTTCCGGTGGTGGAGCTGGAAGCTGAGATGGCTGGATCGCAGCAGTGGGCCGTTCTCGCTCGTTCCTTCCATAGATGGGTTCCGACTGAAGCTTTCATTAGGGAATTCAGGCGTGCCGGAGTCCCTGGTGACATCATCCCTATCAGTTTGGCATTCTGCTACCTTATCTTCTAATTTGAAGATCCGGCCGCCTGTGACTTGGTTCTGAATCGTCAGTGGATGGTCAATGGTTAGGTCATTGGGACTAAAGCATGGAGGCCGGAGTTCACTCCGGCGGATGATTCCATCCCTTCGGCTTTGCTGTGGGTGAGGCTACTGAATCTTCTGTTGGAGTTCTGGAAGGAGGATATCCTCAGGGCAATCCTGAAGCTAGCGGGACAATACATTTGTGCTGATGCTGCTACCCTAGCTAAGAACAAGGGCGGGTTTGCGAGGGCATGCCTCCGCGTTTATCTCCGTTGCCCTCTTTGGCCGGGGACTCGAGTACAAGGGATTAATAACCCTTTATGGCAGCAATTTGTATATGAGAACTTGGAGGGGATTTGCCCGAGATGTGGCACGCTGCACCCTTGAAGGCCCTTGCTCGCATTTGGCCATGTCAGACGAGGAGGGTTCTGCTAGCTACTCTATCTATGGCCCATGGATAGCTGCCATTCATCAGCGGAGGGTCATCTTTGGGCCCCAGCTGGCTGAGAGGAGGAAGTCTCAACCGAAGTCATCATCGGTTGCCTCAGCCCCTTGCTCAGCTCCTCAGTATGTGAAAGCTGATTTGCGCTTGGGTGAAGGAGGTTCGTTTGAGGGATGGGTTTCTCTGGTGAAGGTGGCTCATCGAAGGTCTCCCTTGTCCTCGAAGGGTCTATCCAGCTGAAGCTTCGGCCCTCTCAGCGATGGATTTGGAGCAGGGGATTTCCGCCATGGTGACTGTGCCAGGATAGGGGGAGCGTGCCGGTTTTAAAGCTTTAGAAAAGGGTTTGCTGCTTGCTGAGAAGGTTGGGACCCCTGAGCCTAGTCTGACTCAACCCATGGTGTCTAAGAATCCTTTTGCCTCTTTTGGATCAGTTTTAGGTGTAGGAGGCCACCTGGAGAGCAGGGATGCATTTCTAGGTCCCCTCAAGCGGGCCATATCGGCGGATAGTCAGGTTCCAAGGTCAATCTCCAAATCGAAGAAATGGAAGGGGAAAGGCAGAGCTCCTATTTCTAAAAGTAGTGGGGAGAAAATCTGTTCTCCAGACATGTTGGCCCTGCCCTCCTGCTGCCAGGAAGGTGGTTAGGTGGTGGTGATGACCTACCCTGATAGGGTTATTGGCTTTTCCTTGGAGGCTACAACTGGAGTTAATATGGGCCAGGGCTCAGCTTCCTTGTCCTCGGCTCAGTCTCCTTAGTCTGCTGAGCTTGGCGTTGATTCGGAAGGTCTGAAGGCCTATTCATCACAGATATCTAAGGGTGGCACCTTGTCGAATGGGTGTCTTTCTGACAGTGTTATGGTGGAGGACCAGGGAGGGGTCCCAGCTTCCTCCAGCTTGTAAATGAAGATCTTACTTTGGAATGTTAGAGGAGCTCGAAAGCCTTCATTTCAATCCTCTTTTGGTAGATTATTGTAGTTATATAATTTTGACATATGTGTCCTTTTAGAAACCAGGTTGTCGGGTAATAGTCTGGCCTGGTTTTGGAGACAGATTGCTCGTTCTTGGTCCTCTTCTGCGATGGAGGCTAAGGGTCTATCTAGGGGTATTTTGGCCATTTGGCATGCCTCTGCTGTTATGATTGATGCTTTCATCAGTGCAACCAACAGATTGGCCTTGTTGTCTCTGAGGGGACTTCCGACCCCTGGCTCCTATTGGCCGTCTATGCCATTATGGATTACCGAGCGAGACGGGTCCTTTGGTCTGAGCTGCTTTCCCTCCTTGCTCAAGGTCTTCCATCCATCATTGCTGGTGACTTCAACTATATCATCGAGGCTAATGAAAAACGTGGAGGTAGATGGGTCACTGGCTCAGCTGACATCAATGAATTTAGGACCTTCATCGATTCTTCTGGGTTGTTGGATTTGGGGTATTCGGCGCCCCAATTCACTTGGTGCAATAACCGTCAGGGGTCTGCTCATGTTTAGGAGAGACTGGAAAGAGCTATGGCTATGGCTCAGTGGCTTCATATGTACCCTGTGGTAACCGTTACTCACCTTCCTAGGATTGCATCTGACCATTGCCCCATTTTGATATCTACAGAGGTTAATCAGCATCAGCAAAAATAGTTTAGATTCGAGCAGTTTTGGACTGTCCATTCTGCTGCTCGGACTATCATTTCTTAGATTTGGCATCTACCTGTCAGGGGTAATGCTATTTATCATTTATCTTGCCGTCTTATGCTGGCAAGACACAGACTACCCAGATGAAACAGGTTGGAGGTTAAGGATCTGGTCAGACAAGTGGAACATGTTGAAGCCGATATTAGTGCCTTGCAGGAGAAGGAGGACCAGGATGGTTTTCTGCAGGACTCTAACCTCTCTTCGCTTTAGGACATGCTAGCTCATCACCACTCTCTTCTTCAACAGCAGGAGGTGTATTGGAGGCATAAGTTCAGGTTTCAGTGGATTTGTGATGGGGACCGTAACACGAGATTTTTTCATTAGGCTACTCTAAAGCAATGTGCAACTAACAGGATTTGGAGGTTAGTTGATGCTGAGGGGCACTATTAGGAGGACATCCACTCTATTCAGGATCTGCTTCTTCATTTCTTTTAGTCTAGATGGGCTAAGTCCATTGGTGATGGTGCTCTCGTCATTCAGGTTTTTGACTCCAGAAAGGTTTCTTCTCTGGATAATGATATGCTTGTCAGGCCGATCACTGCGGAAGAGATTCGGGTGGCTCTTTGGGAGCTTGGTCCGGATAAGGCCCTTGGGCCTGATGGGTTTCCGCCTTTCTTTTACCATCACTATTGGGATATTGTTGGGCAGGAGGTGGTTTAGGCTATTCAGTTTGTCTTCCAATCTAAACACATTCCTTCGGAATGGTACCTGACTCTTATTACTTTGGTGCCCAAGCACTCGGATGCTTCTCTCCCGCAGCATTTTTGGCCTATTAGTCTATGCACTACTTTGTATAAGGTATGTGCTCATCTTTTAGCTGGCCGCCTTCATCTGGTGATTCCTTGCCTCATTTCTGTTGAACAGAGGGTGTTTATTAGAGGGCGCACTATATCGGATAATGTCCTCATTGCTCATGAGTTTATGCATGATCTCTAGAGAGCCCCGGCCAGTCGATGCCTCATGGCGTTAAGCTCGATATAAAGAGAGCTTATGATAGACTGAGCTGGACCTTTTTGCACTGTTCTCTTTAGGAGTTTGGTTTTGATGGTCTATTTGTTGAGTAGATTATGGCATGCATTCAGAGGCCTTCTTTTTCTCTGATCATCAATGGGAGCCCGACTAAGTTTTTTCACTCTTCGGTAGGGCTGTGGCAGAGGTGCCCTTTATCCCCTTTGCTATTTATTCTGGCTGCGGATGATCTTTCACGTGCTTTCTATCAGGCTCAGCAGGATCGGCGGATTGTCCCGTTTATGGTTGGGTGCGAGGGCCCTTCAATCTCTCATCTTCTTTTTGCCGATGATCGTATTCTCCTGGGTCAGGCTTTCATTGATAATGCGGCTTCTTTACATTCTATTATTCAGTGTTATTGTCAGGCTTCGGGACAGAAAGTTAACTTTCTTAAGTCTTCTATATATTTCAGCCCGAAGACTACCAAATCCACCAGGGAAGCCATTATCAATTTGTCGGGTATCTCTACTCAGACTGACCGGTTTATGTATTTGGGGATCCCCATAACTGATAGATGACCCCATTGTTCTGACTATTCTGAGCTTGAGAGGTGGGTTCGTTAGCATATTGAGGGGTGGCAGGTCACCAGCTTATCTATGATGGCTAGGGTCATCATTATTCGTTCGGTTCTTTCCTCTCTTCCTCTGTATCTTCTTTTGAACGCTGACATCTCGATTACTTGTCTTAAGAGGATTGAGAGATGATTCAAAGATTTTCTATGGGCTTCTATGCAAGATGGTCATGGTATTACCTTTTATACTGGGACACAGTCTGTATGCCTATCCAAGAAGGTGGCATCGGGATCCAATCTCTGATTGTTAGAAGAGAAGCTCTACTAGCCAGACATGCATCGCGATTCCTCCTAGAGCTACAGAGTCTTTGGAGCTCTTTGATGCGAGCGAGGTATGGTGATTGGACGTCCGGCTCGCATATTCTGCCTCCCGAGGATGTTCCTCATTTTGGAAGGAGGTTTGTAGGTATGGTCAGTCTATCCTGAATAATATCTCCTGGATGATTGGAGATGGTTACTCGATTGATGTTATCTAGGATACTTGGATTTCTGAGCTCCCTCTCTCTCGGTGGCCCTCTTTTATTAATATTGATGCCTCCACTAGTTTAAGGGTTAAGGATTTGATTTCTTTAGATTCCCCTTTCTGGCATATCCCCTCGGTGACCCAATTCTTTGATGATTAGCTTTCTCGGCGGATTCTCTCGATGCCTCTTATACCTGGCCGCTCATCTTACTCCAGGCTTTAGCAGAGATCTTGTCTCTTTAGGGCCCCCACTAGGGACCTTATGAAGATTTTCAGACTTTAGTCTCACCGCACGAAGGATGCTGCTTGGATCTGGAAGATTCCCATCCTTCTCAGGGTTCAGCTATGTATTTAGAAGCTTCTGTGGGACTTCCTTCCAACTTGTGTCCTTCTCTCTCGGAGGGGTCTGCCTATCTAGCCGATCTATCCTTTGTGCAGGCTGGAGGAGGAGTCTACTGACCACACTATCTTCATCTGTCCCAGAGCTAGACGGATATAGTATTTGATGGATTATTCTAGCATATTGGATGACATAGGCTCCCTGTGCTCCTCCTTCTTTGATGATCTCCGGAGGGGCTCTCAACACAAGCGTGGTCTTTGGGCTGCCATGACATATCAGATTTGGATATCGAGAAATCAGCTCATCTTCACGAATGATATTATTTCTTCACATAGGATTGTGTGGAAGATTAGATCATTGATGGTGGACTGTGCCTGTGTTATTAATGTTGTTGGTTTTGACTCCTCTGGCCTCTGGGGATCCCCTGCGGCTTCGGCAGCGAACCGGCATATGATTTTATTTTCTGGGAGCCCCCTCTCAGGGTTTGTCAAAATCAACTTCGACGGGAGTGTCTGTGGTAGAGTTACTCATCCATGGGCCTCAAGATGATTTGTTGGCGGCGGAAGGTTTTAGTACTCTCGACTCCTTTGTCCCTATGACCGAGCTTTATGCTGCTTGGGCGGATAATTCTTATGCTGCTCGGATTCTTCATGCTCATAGGCTCATGATTGAGGGTGATTCTATGATGGTCATTTCTTGGCTGCAGAAGAAGAATTGCTCTCATGGCCCCACTAATCCGATTCTTAGGGATATTTGGTCTATCCTGCGGGAGGTTGATAGTGCCCAGATCCATCATATATATCGCAAAGCTAATTTGGCGGCGGACTGGGCGGCTACTTTAGTGGCTCAGTATGCTGGATCATGGATTTGGAGGCGACCCTGTCCTTTTTTTTCTACAGCAAATTTTGTATTTTGATCTATCTGGGTTGATTTGCACTGACTAGTGTGATCGCCTGCTTGTGCCAAAAAAATAAACTATGGAAGTTCTCCAACACGAAACCCACCTTCTCTCTCTCATCCTCGGCGGCATGGCTTTCAAGACCCTATCCCACAAGAATGCGGTCCTCCGGAAGCTCAGATCCAAGCTTGGGAACAAGGTATTCTTCTCTTTTCCTCCTCTTCCTCGTTCGGAGCTCCTCTTTCTTTCTTTCATTTGGTTCTGATGGTGGATCAAGGACTTCTTCGTGTCAGATGTGCTTCGACTACAACGCAAAGAATCTGATGTGAGCATTGGTCGCGCACGGCATCTTCCTCTGCATCGATTGCTCCGCTGCCCAACGCAGCCTCGGCGTTCATATCAGCCCTGTGAGGTGCCCCACTACTTCTTTTCTTTGCCTTCTTTAATTGATGGGAAACCACCGATTTAGGGATTCTTTTAGGTATTTTAGATGCTCTTTATTTCGCTTTTGATGTATATAAGAGAGTTTTGGTTTCTTCTAGGTTGCTCTGAAATAGAGTTCTTGTAATCCTTGTTCACATTATATTGTTTTGCATATGGTTATTGCATGGGATTCACTAATAAATTTGAAGCCTCCATGATTGACTTGATACTTGGCCAGGTTGCATACATTCCTGTGATGGTAAGCAGGTGACAATTATAAGATTGTACATGTGAATAATAAATTAATCCAAAGATGAGTGTATTATTTAACATACATTATTGTCAGTGTTTGATCATTACAATAAGGTACCACTAGCAATTAATATTACTATCCAAAGACTTAGTATTAATGTTTGCAGTTGGTATCTTAAGATGGGTTTTATCATTGTTTAAATTTGTTAATGATTAGTTTTTTGGATATTTATGTGAGTAAATTTATATGGATATTCTGATAGCTTTCCTTCATGGTTTGATTCTTGTGTAATGACTAGTTTTGACAAGAGAACATTGAAAAAGTATCTGAACCTGGCAACCCACCTAATTTTATTGCTCGTTTGGATCACCTGCTCAGTTCATGTGGTTGTGTGGCTTCCACATGTCCACTTCAACATTCTCCTAAGAATAATGACTTTAACTCATGTTCATTTAAGATATAATGAATATCCTATTTACTTCAAAAATGTTCACAATTGCAACCAAATGAAAGTCTCTATAATCAGAAGCCTGAAGAACCATCCACAGCTGTAACTTCCTCAACTAATTCCATTACAACATTAGGTCCATCTTATCCTTCTCGTTTTGAATATGTGGAGAGCATGCCATGCTGAAAACATTTCGAAAGACACTCAGGTGATTCGTCATGTTGCACCTCCAAAATCTTCAAGCTTCCCTAAAGAACTTGGAATGGATAATGGATTTCCTAAGAAGTTAGATTCCACTACAAAAGTTAAGGTAAGAGCAAACTCTTTTTCTCTCTTATTTATGGTAATCTTTTAGAGAAGGTGCTTGTTGGGGGGTAAAATCGTCATTGCATTGATATCCGTGCGAGGCGGCTAAGGCTGACCTCCTCCCCGCCTTCCTCCGGGCTTCCGTAGCTCGGTCTCCTTCGGGCTTCCGTAGCTCGGCCTCCTTCGGGCCTCCGTAGCTCGGCCTCCTCCGGGCTTCCGTAGCTCGGTCTCCTCTGGGCTTCTCTAGCTCGGCCTCCTCCGGGCTTCCGTAGCTCGGTCTCCTCTGGGCTTCTCTAGCTCGGCCTCCCGTAGCTCGGTCTCCTCCGGGCCTCCGTAGCTCGGCCTCCTCCGGGCTTCCGTAGCTCGGTCTCCTCCGGGCTTCTCTAGCTCGGCCTCCTCCGGGCTTCCGTAGCTCGGTCTCCTCTGGGCTTCTCTAGCTCGGCCTCCTCCGGGCTTCCGTAGCTCGGTCTCCTCTGGGCTTCTCTAGCTCGGCCTCCCCCGGGCTTCCGTAGCTCGGTCTCCTCCGGGCTTCTCTAGCTCGGCCTCCCCCGGGCCTCCGTAGCTCGGCCTCCTCCGGGCTTCCGTAGCTCGGTCTCCTCCGGGCTTCTCTAGCTCGGCCTCCTCCGGGCTTCCGTAGCTCGGTCTCCTCCGGGCTTCCGTAACTCGGTCTCCTCCGGGCTTCCCTAGCTCGGCCTCCTTCGGCTTTCGTAGCTCGCTTATACCCAGCGATCCACGCCCCGACGTCTACCTTCGCGAACCTGACGCGGGAGAGCTTAAACTTACCCGAGCAGCTCCTTAGGCAAGGAATCATATCGAGACGTGGCCTAAGACCTATTGAAACCGCCCCAGGTCTACTCACCCAGATCCCAAGACATCGAAGAGCTCTCCCAGCCGTCGATCCCTTAACGGACAAGGTGTGGATTCTAACGGCCCCACAACGGCCTGATTCTGTCTACCCCCGTATCGTAACAACCTCAGAACCTTCCAGAAGATGCTCAAGTCCCAGGTGACAGTCTATAAGTATCAGATTAACAGACTCCCTCAGGTATGCACGCAGCTCTGTATGCACACCTCCACTCTCACTCTCCTCCCCGTTTTTGGAGCCTCCGATTGGCCACCCCCCGGAGAGGGCTCTCGGAGAGATCCACCTCCTCATTATCTGGTTGATCGCCGATTCCTTCCCCACTGACTTGAGCGTCGGAGGGTCTTCCGCGGAGGACCAACTCCGCGTGTGGGCTTCTTTTGCAGGTCCGCCGCACCACCCTCTTCCCAGAGATTGACCGTGCCCGAGTCGGAGGACGGATCCCGGCGGCAACAGATTGGCGCTAGAGGAAGGGCCTCAAGTCCCATTAAAACTTGAAGAAAGGAGATAAGGATCTTAATCCAAAGAAGAACCTCTCTAATGGCCAACCGGAAGAGAGGAGCAGCCTCTGATGCTCAGGATCAGGTCGCCTCCCAAAGGCCTGATCCGACCGGCACCACAGCACCACAACCCCCGCCTGTCGAGACTCCGTCGCCGCCCACCATTCCGGTGACCCAGGACCAGTTTGCTACGCTGGTCCAGCAAGTCCAGGCTCTCACCCACCTGGTCCAAGAGCGTCTTGCGCCTCCTCCTGCTTCACATCCCCAGAAAGAAACGGCAACTTCTTCTTCGCCGGCAACCTCCTCCTCTGATCCGCATGAATCAGCGGATCCCCCGCATCGTCCCAAGGGAGACAAACCGGCCCCTCGAGCCGGTTACGATAGAGATCCTCCCAGATCTCGGCGAGCCCGCTCCCTCTCTCCGGCAACGTCTCACCATGATTCGACGCCGTCCTTGTGGTTCTCGCGTCCAGCTCCTCCTCTAGCCGGTGAGGAGGAGATCCGCCGTCAGATCCAAGAAATGCGTCAGGAGCTAGACGCCGCCAAGCAGATCCATCTGCCTCAGCCCAAAGCAGAGCAGGGCATCCCTTTCTCTAAGGGGATCATGAAGGAAGTGATTCCCTCCCACGTCAAGCTGCCGACCGTCGAGCCCTATCACGGCTCCACTGATCCAGACGACCATCTCAGCAGCTTCTGGTCAATAATGATGTTCCACGGAGCATCTGATGCGATCCTCTGTCGAGCCTTCCCATCCACCCTCAGAGGATCCGCCCGAACCTGGTTCAACCCTGAAACCGGTTCCATTGATTCTTTCGACGAGCTGAGCCACCTTTTTATTGGCCAGTTCGTCAGCAGCCGCCGCCACCGATGGAGATCCGACTCCCTCTCCGAAGTCAAGCAAAGGGAGGGGGAGTCCTTGAGAAGTTATCTTGGTCGTTTCAACAAGGCCATGTTAGAGGTGGACCACCTTAATCATGAGGTGGCTATGTCCGCCCTGGCGGGGGGAGTTTCAAAGGAGAGCGACTTCTATTTGGCAATGGAAGTCAGCTACCCCCCATGTTTGTCTGATATGATGGCCCTCGCGGACAAGTACGCCAGGGTCGAGGAGTCGCGGAGAGTGGCCCGCACTGAGCAAGCAAGAAGAAGCAGGAGCCCAAAGCTCCCGACAGACACCGCCCTGCCCGTCGGCCAAGTCCGCCCCGCCGTCCAAGAGTCCCTCCGCTGCCGCCAAGGAATCGCTCCCGGAGTCCTCCCAGGCGATTCGATCGCTATACTCCGCTGACTGTGCCCGGGCGCAGATCCTCATGGAGATAGAGCGCCAGCTTCCCCGACCGGTGCCTCTCCGAGGGAACCCAACCGGAGAGATCCCGCCAAGTATTGCCGCTACCACAGGGAGCATGGCCATGACACCGAAGAATGCTGGCAGCTGAAGAACGAGATCGAGAGACTGATTCGGCGGGGACGGTTGGACCAGTTCAGAAGAGCACCTGAGCCGCCACAAGGAGGTGATCGCCAGCCTGAGCTCCCACAACTCCCTCCTCCACCAAATCCGCCCGTGGTTGGCCGTATCAACATGATTGAAGAGCCGGCGGATCGAGCTCCAGAGGCAACGGTGATGCACCGCCGCCAAAGAAGGCACGCACAGGCGAACTTTCCTTTTCTGATGACGATCTCCTTGGAATACAGCTTCCCCATGATGACGCACTTGTTGTATCCCTTAACTTGAACAATTATGATGTAAGCCGAATCCTGGTCGATAGTGGAAGCTCGGTAAACGTTTTGTACCTCGGTGTGTTTGCCAGGATGAAATTGCTCATGGAAAACCTCCGAGCCGTGGATTCCACCCTGATGGGATTCACCGGCGACGTCATCGTCCCAGAAGGAATCGTCACCCTGACGGTCCGCGCAGGAACCTGGCCCCTCGTAACCGTTGTACAGACCGACTTCTTAGTGACCGACCTCAGGTCCCCATACAACGCCATATTCGGCAGGCCGGGTCTAATGTCCCTCAAGGCGGTAGTCTCCATCCCGCATCTATCCATGAAGTTCCCTACCGAGCAAGGAGTTGGCGTGGTTCGGGGAAATCAAGCCATGGCTCGGCAGTGTTTCGTCACGAGCCTTCAGTCCAGAATGCCCGAAGTCGACGGGCTAGACGCTCGTGAGGACTTCGCCGAACAGCGAGGAGAACCGGCGGAAGAGCTAGAAGAAGTACCGCTAGACGAAGCTCGGCCCGACCGAACCATAAGGATCGGGTCGCTACTCGAAGGAGAGCCTCGTCGCGAGCTGATCAGATTCCTCCAAAGCAATGCGGACATCTTCGCCTGGACCGCCTCTGACATGCCAGGATTGACCCAGAGATCCTCGTCCATCGCCTCAATGTGGACGAGAGGCACAGGCCCGTTAAGCAGAAGAAGAGGAGCTTCGCCCCAGAGCGGCAAAAAGCCATTGAAGAGGAGGTCGACAAACTTATCAAAGCCAATTTTGTCCGAGAGGTGAATTACCCAGTTGGTTGTCAAATGTCGTCATGGTGAAGAAATCGAATGGCAAATGGAGGATCTGCATCGACTTCACCGACCTCAACAAGGCATGCCCAAAGGATAGCTTCCCCCTCCCTCGGATCGACCAGCTCGTGGACGCCACCTCGGGCCACCAATGCTATCATTCATGGATGCCTATTCGGGCTACAATCAGATCCGGATGGCCCCCGAAGATGAGGAAAAGACCGCCTTCATAACCGACCGAGGTACCTACTGTTACCGAGTTATGCCTTTCGGTCTTAAAAATGCAGGAGCGACCTACCAGCGGCTGGTCAACAAGGTGTTCAAGGAGCAAATCGGCCGGAACATGGAGGTGTACGTAGATGATATGCTGGTCAAGAGCAAGGAAGCGCTGCGGCATGTTGAGGACCTCGCGGAGAGCTTTGCCACGCTGCGCAAATATGGAATGAAGCTCAACCCGACCAAGTGTGCTTTCGGCGTCAATTCCGGGAAGTTCCTCGGCTTCATGGTCTCCCAGCGAGGTATCGAGGCTAACCCTCAGAAGATTCAAGCTCTCCAACAAATGGCACCCCCAGCGTCTATTAAGGAGGTCCAGCGCTTAACCGGGAGGATAGCGGCCCTTAACCGCTTCGTGGCTCGGTCAGCCGAGAGATGCCTCCCCTTCTTCAAAACTCTCCGAGCGGCCAAAAATTTCCAATGGACCCCTGAGTGCCAGAAATCATTTCAAGATCTCAAGAAGTACCTCGGCTCGCCTCCGCTTCTCAGTAGTCCGATCCCAGGAGAGACTCTATTTCTGTACCTAGCCGTCTCGGAGGGCGCAGTTTGCTCAGTGCTAGTCAAAGAAGAAAGCAAAGTTCAGAGGCCGATCTACTATGTGAGTAGGCTGCTCCGCGATGCGGAGACGAGGTACACCAGGATCGAGAAGATAGTGCTGGCTTTGATCACCTCGGTCCGGAAGCTGCGGCCTTATTTTCAGGCACATTCAGTGACGGTCCTCACCGATCAACCCATCAAGGCGGTGGTCCACCGACCAGAAACATCGGGGAGGATGACCAAATGGGCCGTCGAACTAAGCGAGCATGACATACATTTTCAACCTCGCCCGGCCATCAAAGCCCAAGTGCTGGCCGATTTCCTCCTCGAGTGTACCATCCCAGAGGACGGCTCTACCCCGGAAATTTCCGAAGGACCAAAGCCTGAAGCTCGGTGGCTCCTTCACGTCGATGGGTCGTCCAACGCCCATCATTCCGGTGCGGGTTTAGTCTCACCAGCCCAGAGGGGATGATCTTCGAATATGGCGTCCGATTCTCCTTCCCGGCTTCCAACAACGAAGCCGAGTACGAGGCCCTGTTAGCTGGTCTCCGGATCGCCCGCAACCTGAAGGTGGAAAAGCTTAGCGCCTTCACCGACTCTCAGCTGGTGGCCGGCCATGTGCGGGGAGAGTTTGAAGCCCGAGAACCCAACATGATCCGATATCTCCAAGAGGTGCGCGGCCTACTTCCCCATTTTGCCGAGTTTGAAATTGTTCAAATTCCTAGATCGGAAAACGCCCGTGCCGACCTACTCTCCCGATTGGCAACCGCGGAGACGATGGATGCTGAGCAAAAATTCCATCTGGAGACTCTGGAGAAGCCGAGCATCATGGAAGCCGATCGGGTGATGCAAATCGAGACCGAACCATCCTGGTTCGACCCCATCCTTAACTATCTCAAAGAAGGGTCGCTCCCATCCGACCGAAGAGAGGCCAGGAAATTGAAGCTGCAGGCGACCCACTACGTATTGATTGACAACCAGCTCTATAAGCGGTCTTTTTCTATGCCGCTCAGATGCCTCCGCCCATCCGAGGCGAACTATGCTCTACGAGAGGTACATGAAGGGATTTGCGGCAACCATCTGGGAGGCCGGTCCCTATGCCACAAGGTGCTACGGCAAGGCTATTATTGGCCGACCATGCAGAAAGATGCGGACGATCTAGTCCGAGCCTGTGACGCCTGCCAGAGACATTCAAGCATACAGAGGCTCCCTTCAGCCGAGCTAGTTTCTATATCCTCCGCCTGGCCCTTTGCCAAGTGGGGGATGGACATCCTCGGCCCATTCCCGCTGGCGACGGGACAGCGGAAATTCTTATTTGTCGCCATCGACTACTTCACCAAGTGGGTTGAAGCGGAAGCAGTTGCCCAAATCACCGAAGCCCGGGCCAGAGACTTCGTGTGGAGGTCCATCGTCTGCAGGTTCGGCCTCCCCCACACCATAATCACCGATAACGGTAAGCAGTTCGACAATTCCAAGTTCCGCCAATTCTGCGAGGAACACGGAATCCGTCACCACCTCACTTCGGTCGGGCACCCACAAGCCAACGGAGCGGCCGAGGTACCAACAGGACTCTCCTCCAAGGAATCAAAGCTCGCCTCTCTAGAGCCCAAGGCAGGTGGGCGGATGAGCTGCACCATGTCTTGTGGGCCTATCGCACCACTCCGAGAATCCCGACGGGCGAGACTCCATTCCGAATGGCTTTTGGCACGGAGGCCGTCATCCCTGTGGAAATAGGCCTCCCATCTTTGCGGGTGGAGAGTTATTCGGAGGAAGCCAGCAACGAGCAACTCCGCACCAACCTCGACTTGGTAGAGGAAGTCAGAGAGAAGGCCCGAATCAGGACGGCCGCCTATCAACAGAGGGTGGCTCCGGTACCATGCCTCCAAGGTCAAGGGGAAAACCTTCCTACCCGGCGACCTCCTCCGGAAAGCTTCTGTATCCAAACCGCTGGAGCAAGGAAAGCTGGCGCCGAACTGGGAAGGCCCGTACCAAATCACGGAGATCATTGGGCCAGGAACCTACAAGCTGCAGGATCTCGACGGGAAATCCGTCCCCGAACGTGGAACTCGGACAACCTCCGCAAATACTATCAATAGGGTATGTCCTTTATGTTTCGCCAGTTATCTATTTTCCCGCAACTTGTTATGTGAATCGATTATGCACCATATTGCCATAAATCATAAAAGGAAATAGATGCTGCTTACCAATCCTCGGTACAACCGAGTTATCTGCTGGACAGGAAATCTCCGAACCTTGGCAGGGCCAAGTAAAACAAAGTCTCCAAACCTTGGCAGGGCCAAGTAAAACAAGTCTCCGAACCTTGGCAGGGCCAAGTAAAACAATCTCCGAACCTTGGCAGGGCCAAGTAAAACAAAGTCTCCGAACCTTGGCAGGGCCAAGTAAAACAGATCTCCGAACCTTGGCAGGGCCAAGTAAACAAATCTCCGAACCTTGGCAGGGCCAAGTAAAACAAAGTCTCCGAACCTTGGCAGGGCCAAGTAAAACAAATCTCCGAACCTTGGCAGGGCCAAGTAAAACAAGTCTCCGAACCTCGGCAGGGCCGAGCAACAAATCTCCGAACCTTGGCAGGGCCAAGTAAAACAAAGTCTCCGAACCTTGGCAGGGCCAAGTAAAACTCTCCGAACCTCGGCAGGGCCGAGCAACAAATCTCCGAACCTTGGCAGGGCCAAGTAAAACAAATCTCCGAACCTTGGCAGGGCCAAGTAAAATATTCTCCGAACCTCGGCAGGGCCGAGCAACAAATCTCCGAACCTTGGCAGGGCCAAGTAAAACAAAGTCTCCGAACCTCGGCAGGGCCGAGCAACAAATCTCCGAACCTTGGCAGGGCCAAGTAAAACAAAGTCTCCGAACCTCGGCAGGGCCGAGCAACAAATCTCCGAACCTTGGCAGGGCCAAGTAAAACAAATCTCCGAACCTCGGCAGGGCCGAGCAACAAATCTCCGAACCTTGGCAGGGCCAAGTAAAACAAAGTCTCCGAACCTCGGCAGGGCCGAGCAACAAATCTCCGAACCTTGGCAGGCCAAGTAAAACAAATCTCCGAACCTGGCAGGGCCAAGTAAAACAAATCTCCGAACCTTGGCGGGGCCAAGTAAAACAAAGTCTCCGAACCTTGGCGGGGCCAAGTAAAATGTTTCACCGAGCCATGGCAAGGCCAGGTAAAAACCACTCGGGCTAAAAACCCCGGCAAAAGGGTCTGAACCCATGGGCCTCGACCAAAGCCGAACGGCCCCAATAGTCCCCGAAGGACTTCGTCCGGTTTGAGGCGAGCACGTTGAGTAAAAAACCATCGACGCGCGAGAAAAAGCCGCCATTGACAAGGCTACTCTCGAGGCCATCTAGCCCCGCGCAGTCGGCCGAAGACCCCAGGCAGAGTTAGGCGATTCCCTCTCCTCCACTGGAAATCTTTCGGATAATGCCCCTATAGCCCATCATTCGAAAAAGCCTACGCTAGCACACCAAAACGACGGGGGTCACGACGGCCCCCTGATCCGTCCACGGGCCTAAGCCATAAAAACTCAAAGGAAGGGGCTTCATGTATAAACAAGACCCATATTTCATTCATGAAAAGAGAACTACAAAGAGACGATAAGAAGCAAAAGCAAGTGGGGAGTCCCGAATCAGAATTCGGAG
>UESW01004197.1:949553-964345 GCA_900491605.1 Calamus simplicifolius
TTCTCCGAACCTCGGCGGGGCCGAGCTATAAAATTCTCCGAACCTCGGCAGAGCCGAGCTACAGAGTTCTCCGAACCTCGGCAGGGCCGAGCTATAAAATTCTCCGAATCTCGGCAGGGCCAAGCCATCAATTCCCCGAACCTCGGCAGGGCCGAGCTACCAATTCTCCGAACCTCGGCAGGGCCGAGCTATCAGTTCTTCGAACCTCGGCAGGGCCGAGCTACAAAGTTCTCCAAACCTTGGCGTGGCCAAGCGAGATTTTCTCCAAACCTCGGCAGAGCCGAGTTGCAAAATTCTTTGAACCTTGGCAGAGCCAAGTAAGACGTTCCCCGAAACTCAACTATCTCGAGGGACTAAATCCTTAAACCATGACAAAAAGGGGTGCAGGCTCCCCGAACTTCGGCCAAAGCCGACTCACGATACTCCGAGCTCCGATAAAGCGGAGCACAAAATACCGAACTCCTGACCCGAGCAAGGAGTATATTTTGCCAAACAGTCTACTGAATCGCCGAAAGCGAACCTCGATTAGTTCGGATGGCGTGAAGTCCTCGTCTAAGGGCAAACAAAACGCTTCTGACCCACAGACAACAATGGCAAAAAGTTCGGCACCAGAAAAGATAGAGATTAAAACAAAACTCTCTTTATTGCCGGTCATGATCAATTACAAATGCCTCACAGGCGTTACAAGAGCATTGAAATGCGTAAAATAAAGGGGATCTGAAGCTCCAGCAACCGCTCCAATCTGCAATGCTCCGGCGCCCGATCCTCGAGCCAGACGAGCTTCATCCGGTAGGTTCGGGTCGATAATCGCCCATCGACACGGACCAATAGTTGCAACTGGCTCCAAGTCGGGACGATATCCGGTGGCCCAACCGGGATATTCGGACGGCAATCCCAACCACCCAACTGAGGGCGTACTGCCGCTCCATGCCATGGCTTAATGACAAGGAGTCGGCGAACGAGGCGCTCTCACCCATCCCCAAGCGGCTGATCCCGGGAGTCCGAACCAGGGGAAGGAGGTGATGGGAGCCCATGCGATTCCGACCTTGCGTCTCCGAGCAGGAGTCGCAGAGATCACGGGAAGCGCATATGTGCGCTCTCCGTATGATCTCCGCCCCCTCCATGTGCGCTCTCCATATGATCTCCGAGACTCGTCCCCTAAGGATGAGCCATCCTTCAGCTGCTCCCCGGTCGCCCCAGCTATCCGGCGGCAAGGAGCCCATGAAAGGAAAAGTCGATCCTTCCACTCGTAGCAACAGAGAAATGAGCATAATAAAAGCTCTGGCGAGAAAAGAAACTTTGGGGATAACCAGGTGAGACCCCCTTTCCCCTTTTATAGGCGGAAAGACCAGGAAAAGCCACCCAGGCTGCGAGTCCCAAGATTCAAATTTCCAAATATTACTTCCACGTGGTCTCCCAAGATTGGCGCCCCACTGCGCGCCAAAACCACCGCCCGAACCAGGACGTGTACGAAGATCCCCTCCTGATCCCGAATCGCAGTCATTAAATGCAGGAAATCGTCCGCTGACGCTTTGAAAACCGGCGGGCTCAGAAAATCGTCCTTTGAAAAAGTACTGTCCAATAGTGGACGGTTGCGTGCGCATCGCAACGAGGTGGCCTGCATGGGAAAAGAGCACCTTCCGGAAAGCTCTGATGCAGCTTTATGCCCCCCACTGCGCCGTATCACCACTTCTAGTAAAGTAAAAACCGAATCGCCTGCAGGACAGCAGGACATTGGCAGGTGGCAGGCACGCCGACCTATTTTTGCCCATCGGCCCACGCCGACCTGTTCCTGCCTGTCGGCCCCAGCCGACCCGTTTATTCGTCGGCCCTAGCCGACCTACTTATATCCGTCGGCCCTAGCCGACCTACTTATATTCGTCGGCCCCAGCCGACCCATTTCGCCTGTCGGCCCTAGCCGACCCATTTTCGTTTGTCGGCCCCCCGACCTATTTTATCCGTCGGCCCTAGCCGATCCATTTGTTTGTCGGCTCAAATCGACCTATTTCGCCTATCGGCCCGAGCCAATACGCTTTCCCGGTCTCGAATTAAAGGCCGACGAGGATATCAGCGAGCAATGAACCACTCATCATTGAGGCAAGGCTAAGCAACAGCGGAGTCGCACAGGAAAAACACTTAGATAAAACAGGAAATCCCTTTGCTATGAAACGTCAAACAAATGTCTAAAAGGGCGAGATACAAGAGCGGCTCCTAAGAGCCAGGAGCCCCACCGGCTTCGGGACTACCCTCAACCACGTCTGCAGGTGCACGGCTAGGCTCACCTTTCTCCGATATTCTTGCCCCCTCGGTGGCAGTTTGCGATCGCCCCTCAGAAGCTGCAGCTTCGCTGGGACTAGGGGCTGCGCCAGGTTCGCCGTCAGAACATCGACACGTTCATCTTCTTCTTCCTCATCTTCGTCCCCTTCTGAATCTTCGACGCTCAGAAAAGAGAGGTCCCACTCCGGACGCTCGCTAAGAATCCTCTGCTTGCACTCTTCCATCCCGTGACGGAACGCGTCTACGCTCATGGCGTCTTGCCACCCCTTAAGTATGGCGAGCTGCATGTCGGCCCCAGCGGCCCGTTTCTCAGCCTCGATCGCTTGAGCCTTCGAAATGGCATTTTGTTCCTCAAGCTCGCTAGACCGTGTCTCGAGTTCCGAGCTCCTGCTGCGAGCGGACGCGAGCGCACTTTGGAGAGCCCGAATCTCCGATCCCATCTTCGCCATCTGGAAAAGCAAAATCAATCGGCATCACAAAGAGCCAATGGAAAAATAAAGAGGATGAAATGGGAGCATACCTCCCCCTCTCGCCTAGCCAGTCTTTTGGCCAGCTCCTCAGCCTCACTCCGGGCTCTTGTCCTGTCAGCGCCGACCAGCTCGACCCTCTCTTGCAGGGTACTAATCTTCGATTGTCTGGCTTCAATCTCCCGCGAGCTTGCGACAACTCTTACTCACTCGAGTCATCATCCCTTGATGCCACCTGGCGCTCTCCTTCAAATCGGCGATTTCACCATCACGCCGTTTCAGTTCTCCTCCATTTCATCGAGCATTCTTGTTAGGGCCTTTCTTTCATCGTCGGCTCTCTCCTCAACCGGCTCAAACTCTCGCCGTGTTCCCGCCGCATCGCCGCCACTCCGCGGAGTGTTTTGCTTCGATCCTGGCCAACTCCCGGCATGCGTCGTCGTTCTTCGCCAGGAGTCCCTGTAACTCCTCCACCCTACGCTTCTGCTTGGACACCTCGTCCACGGCAGCCTGATGTGCCGCCCTAGCCGCCTTCGAGCTCCTATCCATTGTGTCCATGAGCTCTTCGAACTGCTCAGACACCTTCAGCCGCGACTGGAGCTCGACATTCTCCCTCCGGGCCTGGACGCTGGCCCCTGTCGCCAAACTCAGACGCCAGCAAATCGCCCGGGAAAGCAAACACCCTACGAAAGCAAAAAACTGAGTAAGTGCCCACGACGGGATCCATCGGAAACATCTGTCACGCAGGAAAAATGACTCACCTTCGAGCGTAGTCCCGGGTCATCTTCATCAAGGTCGTGTTATCTATGGCGGGAAGGAGATGAATACCCTCAGCTACACCTTGCTGCCCGAACGCAGCATCGACCAATCCCAGGTCGGCGAACTTGTCCGTCGATGGATCCGCACCCGGATGCAGAACCGACCTCATCATGGCGGAAAACGCCTCGTCAATGTTAGCCTCCGAACTGCTGGGTTGACCGGCCCCGCCTGAGGGGCCGGCCTGGACGACCCCCAGCTGAGTAGCCTTCAGCCTCCCAGCCTCCTCCATCAGGGCCCTGGCTTGAGCCTCTTCAGATAGCTCGGCCAGCCCAAGCGCCAGCCTCCCCAAAATCTTCTTCGAGGGGGCCCCGATCGTGGGACCCCCACTTTGTTGTGCTCCCTCCACCGGTGCGTCCTCTCCGGTCGCCACCACCTGCGCCCCCTCCGCGGGCTTCCCCGAGGATCTCGGTCTGAACCGCCTCTTGACCCATCGAAGGCGGCCCGACCTCGCTGCTGCCAGACTCCCCAGCGGATAGACCAAGCAGGGGCTCCTCCCGAACTTCCTCCGCTGTGGCTGTCTCCTCCCCCTCTCCCGCTGGAGCCAGTGACAATCCCGCGGGGACAATAGACCCCTCTGCTACAACCGCCTCCACTGGACCCGTCGCAGATTCCTCTTTCAAGGGGGACGCGGTCGGACGAGCCAGCGGAGCTTCATCGAACTGTCTGAATCTCCAACACGGAGGTTCGGGCGCCACAGCCGCCCTCCCCGGATCCTCCTTCGCCCCCGGCGCCTCTGTAACTGCCCCGGCCCGGCGGCTCCTCGCGGAAGCATGAGCCCTTTTTCGGGCCGCCGCTGTCCGCGCCGCTACCTTCCCCTGGGCGCTTCCCTCTCTTCCTCTTGGAGAGGCTCGACAATGCCGACCTTGCGGCTGCCACATCAAACACATGCTCAGAACCAAGCACGCTAATCGAAAAAGATACACAACGCAAAAGAGACTCACCTTGCGGGTCCAAGGGGCTGAGCCCGGCTGCGAAGAGGGCCCCCTCCGATAGCAGGTCGTTAGCCGAAAAGACCTGTCCATTGCGAAGGACATCCAGGTCCCTCTCCTCCTGCGCCGATAAGGCTGGGTGCGTCTCCGCATCCCTCGCAACTTCCCCCCATCGCCGAGGGAAATCAGAACCGATGTTCCCCTCCGCAATCACGAACCGGCTCTTCCACCCCTTAATGGAAGAGGGCTTGTCCGTGATGACGTTAAAAGATCTCCGGGGCCCGATGGAGGTCCATTCCGATTTCCTCCCGGGAGTCAAGTGATAACAGGTGCGGAAAAGGGGGAGAGTCGCAACGATTTGAATCTGTGACACATCGAAATGAATCCGACGATGTTCCGCCAACTGTTCGGAGCCACCATCGACGGGCTGATGTTGTAATGGGTCATGATCTCCTTAACCAGGGGATGGAGAGGGAAACGAAGACCCGCCTTCAGGCTGTCTTCGTAGATGAAAACTCCGGACTCCAAATCTCGAGTAACCCTATCTTCGGGTTCGGCACCCGAAGGACGATATCCAAGGGCAAGCCATACCGTTGATGAATCCTCCCCAAGTCCTCGGCAGCGATCACGGAGGCTACGTCGTCCGGGCTCATCGCCATTGAAAGAAGTATCAGATGAAAGCAATGAGCGTCGGAGAAGATGAAAGACCAAAACCCACTTGGAAGCAAAGCGAGAAAACGCCAAGCGCGCATGCACAATACGCCTATATATATATGTGTGGGGCGGCCGTCACTTCGCTTCTCCGCTAAGGAACCGCCCTGGGGAGCGGGGCGTCTCATTCAAAGCATCGGAACCGCCTCCACAAACACCCGATCGATCGGAATTCGAGGTGTGGCGCAATCTCAACCGTCGATAGTGGAGGAGCCTTACCCCCGAAGGTACAATGGCTCTATCGCATTAATTAGGGCATCATTGCCTGGATTGTTTAAGCCAAAACGTCCCATCCAGAGCGCGCCACTTGAGCTTATACTCCCTACGCCCGAACCTACGCTTCGAACTAGGGAGTGGAGGGCATGTGTTGGGGGGTAAAATCATCATTGCATTGATATCCGTGCGAGGCGGCTAAGGCTGACCTCCTCCCGCCGCCTTCCTCTAGGCTTCCGTAGCTCGGTCTCCTCCGGGCTTCCGTAGCTCGGCCTCCTCCGGGCTCCGTAGCTCGGCCTCTCCGGGCTTCCGTAGCTCGGTCTCCTCCGGGCCTCCGTAGCTCGGCCTCCTCAGGGCTTCCGTAGCTCGGTCTCCTCCGGGCTTTCTAGCTCGGCCTCCTCCGGGCTTCTGTAGCTCGGTCTCCTCTGGGCTTCTCTAGCTCGGCCTCCTCCGGGCTTCCGTAGCTCGGTCTCCTCTGGGCTTCTCTAGCTCGGCCTCCCCCGGGCTTCCGTAGCTCGGTCTCCTCCGGGCTTCTCTAGCTCGGCCTCCCCGGGCCTCCGTAGCTCGGCCTCCTCCGGGCTTCCGTAGCTCGGTCTCTCCGGGCTTCTCTAGCTCGGCCTCCTCCGGGCTTCCGTAGCTCAGTCTCCTCCGGGCTTCCGTAACTCGGTCTCCTCCGGGCTTCCCTAGCTCGGCCTCCTCCGGGCTTTCGTAGCTCGCTTATACCCAGCGATCCACGCCCCGACGTCTACCTCCACGGAACCTGACGCGGGAGAGCTTAAACTTACCCGAGCAGCTCCTTAGGCAAGGAATCATTCGAGACGTGGCCTAAGACTATTGAAACCGCCCCAGGTCTACTCACCAGATCCCAAGACATCGAAGAGCTCTCCCAGCCGTCGATCCCTTAACGGACAAGGTGTGGATTCTAACGGCCCCACAACGGCCTGATTCTGTCTACCCCCGTATCGTAACAACCTCAGAGCCTTCAGAAGATGCTCAAGTCCCCAGGTGATAGTCTATAAGTATCAGATTAACAGACTCCCTCAGGTACGCACGCAGCTCTATACGCACACCTCCACTCTCACTCTCCTCCCCGTTTTTGGAGCCTCCGATTGGCCACCCCCTGGAGAGGGCTCCCGGAGAGATCCACCTCCTCATTATCTGGTTGATCGCCGATTCCTTCCCCACTGACTTGAGCGTCGGAGGGTCTTCCGTGGAGGACCAACTCCGCGTGTGGGCTTCTTTTGCAGGTCCGCCGCACCACCCTCTTCCCGGAGATCGACCGCGCCCGAGTCGGAGGACGGATCCCGGCGGCAACAGTGCTTGATAGAATTAGCAGGTTAAGCCTGATATTTGGTGACAGAATTTCATTATTCTGGTCCAGTCTTAAATTAGTAATTTGAAGTATGGCTGATGAGGGACTAATTCAGTGGACTTTTACAGAACAATTGGTACGGGCTCGTCAACATTTTATTTATGTTGCTTAAAATTTATTGCCTTCCATGTTGAATCACTACTGTTGTCATCACTTGTATTCCCATCTGGCCTGGTTTTGATTTGGCTTGTCTTTTAATGAGCTTTCTTTAGTAATATTATGATGGGAATAAGCTTTCTTTATTGCCAACTTTTGATGTTGACATAATATTTGATTGATCATGGTAGTGAATGCAACTGATTCAACAGCAAGGAGTATCCGATGGATGGTCGTATTGACGTTTACTGGTGAAAATGTTTGGAACTAGAATTACATTGGCAGTCAGAGAAGATGAAATTAGATCTTTGATTCCTTGAAATTTATGGAGCAAGTTTGGTATGGGTTTTAACAATCAAATTCTAACTTTGGAGAAATGGTTCATAAGAATAATCAAATGGAATTGCAACATTTTGTGTTGCATGTGGTGCATATGTAGTGTCCAACAGCACAGCAATTGTGATGCCCCTGAAAAGTCCCACATCGGGAGTTTGGAAAGGAAGTGACTGGTTTATATTAGTAAAAATCAAGAAGGACAAATACCAATAGGATCCGTATTTGGACTGTGGTGGTCCGAGTTGGTATGGACTTTGTCCGTCTTGCTTTTCTGTAACGAAACGGGTCTATACTGCAGGTCCAGGTTGTTACAATATGGTATCAGAGCCATGCACCAGCCAGAAGTATAGGAGCTAAGTACCACACAGGGCAAAGTGCTACATCCATGGGATGGATGGAAGCCACCTCTTGAACATGTGGGGGCCACCTCTAGAATCTTGCCTGCCTGGCGGTTGCCTCTGGCGACGAGGACGTCCCCTCTTTAAGGGGATAGATTATGATGCCCCTGAAAAGTCCAATATCGGGAGTTTGGAAAGGAGGTGAGTGGTTTATATTAGTAAAAAGCAAGAAGGACAAATACCAATAGGATCTATTTTTGGACTGTGGTGGTTTGAGTTGGTGTGGACTTTGTACGTCTTGCTTTTCTCTAACGAAATGGGTCTGTACAGCGGGTCTGGGTCGTTACAACAATTTTTCATTTTCAAGGGATAGACTTGCATGATTCTATGGCCATATCAGGTAATATGTTGGTATACTGGACAATGCGTATCCACAAACATAATTTAATAATTCAGCAATATATACAAAAGTGTTTCTAATATTTTGCATGATCTATAAATCATTCAATACTCACTTCAGGTATATTATGTGTTTGGTCCATCAAGGATTGTAAACTTCCAAGAAATATGTCCAAAATTAGTTGAATCACTTTACTATCGAAGTCCCATGCCGCATTTAATCAAGGATTTAAGTGTCTGTGGAATTGGTCATGCCAGATAGTGGTCGGCATGCTTTGCCATGCTGAAATGTGTCGTGCAGTGCTGATGCACCTGTGTTCTGCACTGTGGCAATACAAAGCCATGCTGAACTAATGCCTATTGCTAGTCCTGGCTTTGCATGGATTGGCACTTGAAACCCTGTTCTAAATGACTAAATCCAATACTTGAATTGCAGCATTACTCGCATAACCATAATCATCAATCCTCATCCTAACCACATTAGCTAGCTTTATTCAGCATTACCTGTCGCATATGTAAATGATCTATCTGTGCAAGAAAGTATCAAATGAAGCTTGACATTTTTCTCTGGATGAGTAATTTGTTTCAATCATGGCTGGGAACTTGTCTTGCAATCATCTATTAACAGAAACTGCAGATAACATGCATGAGTTAGGTCACATATCTTTTAAACCATTCATTTATAGATCTATAGGCCACTAAGGTTCAGTTTGGATTCACGGTTGTTTTTGTCAGCCATACCAGCTAGTCCCTATGTTTTATCTTTCAGTTGTTTCTCTGTTTACTTCTTAGGTAGAGGAAAGCAATGAGGCGAGACAGAAGTTTTTGAAAGCAAAATCTATCTCATTAGCCCAATTTTTTGGTAACCAGAACAAAGCAAAGCAAGTGATAAGGAGGCTCAAATATCCTTGCAAAGGTGCGCGGTATGTGCTCCACTGATCCAAATAATTTTTAAAGAAAAATTGCTTCATATGTTTACTTGTGATTTGGATAATTATTTTCCTATTTTCGTGACCTGTGATGATATATTTGTTGTTATTTTTATATAGCTGCGGAGATCGATAGGGTTGTGACATCATTACATTCTCTTCTGGGGTGGCATAATAACCCATAATTTTAGGCCACTTTTGTTCACGTTATGGTTTCTGAAATATTGAAAATTTGGACCTTTTGATCTGTCAGTTTGATTACTTCTGATTTTCTAAAGTTGCCACTTGTAGGGTTCAACATCCATATCAAAGCAGAGTCCTTTCCATTTACCTTGTTGACCGAATATCTTTACAGGTAATTGCTAAAAGCTTTTTTTTTTTTTTGTGGCATATCTGATGGATAAAATTGTCAAAAATTCTCCTTCTTGATAGCAAAGGGAACATGTATATGAAGAGGGGCATAAATGATCAGCATTTAATTAAATTAACATGAAAGTTTTATTGAAGCATCCTTTGTTGTCATTTTTGGAACTTCAGAGCCCAATATCTGATATTAGTGTAGAGAGGATGACGTTCTAATATTTAAAAAATTTCCATGTGAGGATTCATCCTCCAATTTGCTGGTGTTTCTTTGCCATGGAAATTTAACCATCAAATTAGAGTGTAGAAGTATTACCAAGATTACTGTGCTATGCTGCTGAATTTAATTCAGTGCTTGCCTTTTGTTTTTCAGGTATCACAGGACATATCCTCCCTCAAAAACATTACCGGGGAAACTGGAAGGAAGCTGACTTCTATAGCTTCCAGTCTTCTCAATGATATTTAAAATGGAATCCTTTAATCATCAAGTACAGGTATTCGTTTCAGATTAGGATAGTTCGAACATCAAGGCTTCTTGCCGGCTATTTTCATCTTATAATATTCTTTCATAGAAACCAAGGCTTCGCTAGTTGCTGTGCACAGGCTATATTTTTTTATTAAGGGAGACCTGTGCATTCTGAGATTGTATATTCAGGTCACATACGTAAATAGATACATACAACTAACCAATAACTTTTTTTTGTTTGTTTTCACTTGAACCCCTAGTAAGGTCTGAGGTTTAGATGGTTTGCTTGGAATTGGGTTGGTTTGAAAATTTCTCAAAAGTAGTATAGGTGAGGATTGCAAGTATTCAATATATGTTGCTATGAAATTAGGAAATCTCGATGTGCTGTGATACATGAGATGGTTGAAGTGCATCATAAGCTTAAATCTTGGTCATGCTTATGTCATTGTCCAAAGGAGATTCGTTAGTTTTAGAGAACGCGTGCATGATGAACATATGCAAGCAATGGTTTGCTTGCATATGTTGTTTGGTGATGAGGGATATCTCCACAGATCACCTAAACAGAACGTGCAATTTTATTCTTTCTTGTTTGGTGGTTTCACTGTAAATTAAGATGAAAAGTGTGATCAATCTATTTATTCAGCACGATGATCAGGCTTCACAGCAGCAGCAGCACCACATAGAGAGATAGACCACGCATTGAACAAGCCATCATTGACAAATATTTGAGGACTTTTGCACGTTAATGAAAGGACTCTCCATCCCACCTGCTTCTTCCTTTGACTTGCGGTCCCATGCCCCGCACCATTCCAACTATATTTTCCACCCTCAAGTATTCACTCAAAATCCAAAACCTTTTTCTTATGCTTTAAAAACATAACATTCCAAATGTCTCACTGCATGCGACAGTTAAAATCAACATAATACTTAATTATCTTGCAATAGCTCCATGCATTAATTCCATCACTGTTATTTCATTGAACATCCAACGAATGCCAGATAGATATTTTATTGAGCATCTAACTAATATTAACAAACATCTACTAGCCATAATTTCCAACCCCTATATAAAGTAGTATTGGCACATAAATATGAACTTGCATTTAATTGTATATCATGATTATCCATGATCTCCAACCAATCTCCAACCAATTTGATCCATGAACATCTCTGCAACCTCATCATTGTGCCATATGCAACTTCGCAACCTTGCACTCATAATCTAGATTGATCATGCGATTCTATCATCATGCCCAAGCATAATTTATTCTTTGCTAGTGCAGCTCTTTATTGCAAACAAATGAAACAAGCCATAAAACTTTGGCCATATCCACATGCTATCCAACTCTTCATCTCAACATAAACAATTCGAACTACAAAAAAAACCTCGATATTTCTTGCGCATAACATTTATTGTCTTTATAACAATTTTAAAATAAAGCTTTTCAGTTGAAAGAAAACTAAAGAATAACTAGATCACCTTTTTCATGCTTTAATAACCATCAATAAGAATATCTTAAGCCTTTTTAGGATTTCCTTATATCTTGAATATGCATGAATTTTTCTCATTTATGATAACTAAAAAGCTAGCTCAGTCAACATGACTTGGCGTAGGAACTTAAACAATAATGATAAGCATTGTTCAACCATTTCAAAAAAAATTTAAGATTGTAGTGATAGAAATTTTGGCTGTTGAGATTTGCATAAGGTTCAACAAACTACAGATAGAGTCCAAACACTTGCACTGAACATCATTAATCATATGAAGCCCTAGAACTTTTATCAAATCACAAACATAATAAACTATCACTGCATTCAAAATACTTTTTTTTAAAACAAACTTAGATCCAATGCCATATAAAATATCTACAGAGATTGATAGCATGAAGAATGATCACATGCATGTTGGCCCAGATGGCAACCCAAGAGGGGGGGGTGAATTGGGTTCTTAAAAAATTTAAGACTTTTTGAAATGTTTTAAACAAATTAACTCAAGATGTGCACGTGAGAGAAATTAACTTAGAAGCAATGCACAAACAGAAATATAAGAGAGATAGAGTGAGAGACAAATGAGCACGGCAAACACAAGGTTTATAGTGGTTCGGCGCAACCAGCACCTACGTCCACTCCCAAGATTCACTTGGGTCCACACTATAATCTCCCTAGATTACAGCCGAGTTGTTTTACAAGCTCACAACTCAAACTTGTTGTTTTCCCGGGATCACAACGAACCCAACCGATTTTACACGGGCTTACCAGCACAAAAACACAAGCTATACCAAGCTTGTACCGAGGTAAGACTACCTCCACTAGTTCAATCCCCCAGATTGAACTAGGCACAAATAATAGAAATGTGTTTGTTTAGTTACAATGCTCCTTAATGAGCAGATTAACAAAAGTAAGAATAGAGTTTAGATAAGCCTGATTTGCAGTTGGTTGGCTTTGAGCTTTTTTTCTTTTCTTCAACTCCTTTGAGATGTAGAATCGGCCTCAGCATGGATTCTCCACAGAATGAGTGTTGGAGTTGATTTGGGCTTTTCCCCTTTTCTTTGAGTGGTGGAAATCACTTGAGATGCACTTGGATTTCTTCTGAAGCTTCCTTGGATAGTGGAGCTTGAGCACAGATGGAGCTTCCTTTGATTTCACACTCTTTCTTTCACTCTATTTTGAATCACGGATTTTTTCAGCTAACGCTCTGTTTTTCCGATTTTTCCTTTCTTTTTCTTTGAAATAAATATCGCTCTTTTTTTCTCTCCTTGATTTGAAAACAGCTTCTCTATTTATAGATTCTGCAAGAATATAGCCGTTAGAGACAAAGAAAAATAGTCGTTAATCAAAAAACTTACCGTTGGAGCTGAGTTGGCATCCGTAAAAAAATTTGCTCAGATTTGCTGGAGTCGACTCATGCTTTTCCCGAGTCGGCTCGAGCTCGTCTTACCAAAAATAGAAATGTTTATAAAGGTTAGGGGTCGACTCACCAAAAGTAAAGTGTCGACTCCTGAAAGTCGGGAGTCGACTCATGAAAAGCTGGGGTCGACTCGCGAAGTGCTCAGAAAAAACACCTCTGGTGTCTGAGCGGAGTCGACTCGCACAGTCAAGGAGTCGGCTCGACAGAATCAGGGGTCGACTCGACAAATTTTGTGGGTCGACTCGAGACAGATGCACATTTCTGTACACTGAGCGGAGTCGACTCTGAAACTCAAGAGTCGGCTCCGGAACGTATCAAAAATCAGAAACTTTTCTGATTGACATTAAAATCGTTCCAGATTTATTTTAATTCATTGTTTTGACTTGAATTCAATAAAATTGACATTAAGAATTGATTCAAGAACTATTCCAAAACTCATTGAATAAAACATGAATTATAAAATTTCTTTTTGAAAGTTTAAACATTGAGCTTAAAGTTACTTTCAAAATTGATTAAAGTCAAACTTTAACATTCTCATTGATTGTTCAAAATAAATTTATTGCTCACTTAAATAAACTCATTATATCTTTTAATGAACTCAATGGCTTTTAGTAATCATCAAAATCAAAGGATTGGGTTATATATTTTTCAATAATCTTCCAACAATCTCCTCCTTTTTGATGATGACAAAAACATTGAGTTTATTCATGATTGATTAGTGAATTTATTTTGTTTTCATAGTTAGGCTTAGGCTCTCCCTGAATGAGGTAGCTCCCCCTATGAAACTTAAATAAATATCCCATTGTTTATCTCATTGATTACTTTGATTTTCTCAAATGTATTTACAATCATAAAACTATAAAACTCTCCCTCTTTTTTGTTATCAACAAAAAGGTAGAGAAGCATAAACATTCATTCAATCAAGATAAGATTTGACAATTTCATTCATTCATTGAAAGAAGGAAATACATTGAGTAATCAACATAGAGAATTTATTCATTAAAAGGTCTAATACATCAAGATGTTTAATACATTGATATCAAAACAAAAATTTCAGTATATAGCAAGGATTGAAAGTCTAATATATCAGAAGTGAGTTCTTACAATCCTAGTTAAATGATCTACTATGTTCTTCATTCCATCAGATTGGATTTTCACATAATCTTTGAGCCTTTCATCGACAAAGGTGCAAGCAGTCAGAATCTTGTCTTGAAGCTCCGCATTGCACTTTGCATAAGTTTCTCCATCTCCGCATATATCTTTAAGTTCTTCAAATATATTTTTGAGATCACCACTTAAAGATACCGAAGAAGAGCTGAGAGTAGACTCCATCTTAGAGATACGATCATCCAATGAATAAAGAGTCTCCCTCAAATTCATGAACTTATTCTCAAATTCAGATTTAAGTTTTTCAGATTGATCATCAAATAGAACTTTGAGTTGCATAAGCTGTTGATCTGAGAAACCAGCAGAAGATGTTGAAGCTTGATCAAAGAATGGAGCGGGGGCTGGAGCAGGGGCAGAAGCAGAAGGGCTCGGAGGTGCAGGTGAAGGATGTCTGACTGAAGGTCCTGCAGCCTCAACCTCTGTAGCTCTCTCTTCTATCAGTCCTTTCCTCTCCCATTTTCCATTTTTCTTGATAAAACCCATTCTATGAATGGTGGCCAAGCTATAGAAGTCAGTATGTCGCAGATTCCTCATAGGCTCATTATCTGAAATCACAACTCCTTGGCTCAGAAAAATCTTTGTGAGAATCATTCCATAGGGCAGGCTAGACTTTCTTTTTCCTCCACAGTCTGCAATGTACCATAGTATCATACTGGGAAGGTTTATAGGTTTGCCTGTGACAATGGCATCCATCACAAAGATATCTCTTTCCGATACATAGTCAAATCTTCCTATCTTTGGAAAGAGTATCCTACTGCAAATATTATGTAATAATCTTAGTTCTAATGTAAGTTGATTGGCAAAAACCTCTTCAAATCCGACAACATCCCGATTTAATAATCTGGCAAGAGCGGGACTGCGGTCTTCTGAAGAAAAGGTGGCAGTGCTAGATAAAGGCAGATCCAACAGTCTAGAAAGAAGCTCAACAGTAACAGAGAGCCTATGTCCTCTCACATTGCTAACTAGGCCGTGATCACCTCTAGACAAATTTTTGTAGAATTCCTTTAC
>UESW01004197.1:965351-1025051 GCA_900491605.1 Calamus simplicifolius
ATTTCATTATTTGCTACATGTTCTCTTATAAAATGATATCTAATTTCTATGTGTTTGTTCTTGAATGTTGAATTGGATTTTTGTTAGATTAATTGCACTTGTGTTATCACATTTTATAGGTGTTTATCAAGTGTGATACCATAGTCTTCAAGTTGTCGCTTAATCCATAGGATTTGAGCACAGCAACTTCCAGCTGCTACATATTCAGCTTCAGTAGTTGATAATGCAACTGAATTTTGCTTTTTGCTAAACCATGAGATTAAGTTACTTCCTAAGAATTGGCATGCACCACTTGTGCTTTTTCTATCTAACTTACATCCAGCATAATCAGAATCAGTGTATGCAATCAGATTTAATGTTGAGTCTCTAGAATACCATAAACCTACATTTTTTGTTCCACTTACATATCTTAGTATTCTTTTAACAGCAATTAATGTGATTCTTTAGGTTCTGACTGAAATCTAGCACATAAGCAAACAGCAAACATTATGTCTGGTCTACTTGCAGTTAAGTAAAGTAGGGATCCGATTATACCTCGATAATATTTTGATCAACCTTCTTACCTTCTTCATCTTTGTCCAGCTTGCATGAAGGACTCATTGGTGTTCCGAGGGGTTTCATTGATTCCATACCAAACTTCTTTAGGATTTCTCTTGTGTATTTTGTTTGGTTGATAAAGATTCCCTCTTTGCTTTGTTTGATTTGGAGTCCAAGGAAGAAGTTGAGTTCTCCCATCATGCTCATTTCAAATTCTCCCTGCATCAACTTAGCAAATTCTTGACATAGAGAATTGTTAGTAGCACCAAAAATAATGTCATCAACATATATTTGAACTACTAATAAATCTTTACTTTTCTTTTCAAAAATAATGTTTTATCAACATTTCCTCTTATAAAATCATTTTCAATTAAGAATTTACTTAATCTATCATACCAAGCTCTAGGTGCTTGTTTCAAACCATATAAGCTTTGTGCAATTTAAAAACGTGATTTGAAAATTCGTGATCTTCAAAACCTGGTGGTTGTTCTACATAAACTTCTTCATTTATAAATCCATTTAAAAATGCACTTTTTACATCCATTTGAAATAAGTTAAAATTCATATGACATGCAAATGCAAGTAATAGTCTAATGGCTTCTAATCTAGCTACTGGTGCAAAGGTTTCATCAAAATCAATACCTTCTTCTTGATTATATCCTTTTGCAACTAATCTAGCTTTGTTTCTAATTACTATGCCATTTTCATCTAGTTTATTTCTAAATATCCATTTTGATCCTATAACTGAATGATTTTTAGGTCTTTCAACTAAAGTCCATACATTATTTCTTGTAAATTGATTTAATTCTTCTTGCATTGCTAACATCCAATTATTATCTTTTTCAGCTTCTTCAATAGTTTTAGGTTCAATTTGTGATACAAATGCAAGATGATTACTAATATTTCTCATAGATGATCTAGTTCTTATTCCTTGAGATGGATCACCTATAATCAATTCCTTAGGATGACTATAAGCATATCTCCAATCTCTTGGAAGATCTACATCATTATGATTATTACATCATCATCCTTAGGTGAATCATTATCTTTAGCTTCTTGCTCATGATCTGAAGATACTTCAATATTAAGTTTTTCAAGATCTTTTTCAATTATGTTTGTATCTTCCTCATCATCAAGCTTTTCAGAACTAGTTGCTAAAGATTCATCAAAAACTACATGAATGGATTCTTCAACTACTAAGGTTTTCTTGTTAAATACTCTATATGCTTTACTAGTTGTTGAATATCCTAAGAATATTCCTTCATCAGATTTAGCATCAAATTTGCCTAAATTGTTTTTACCATTATTATGAATAAAACATTTACATCCAAATGCATGAAAGTATTTTATATTGGGTTTTCTTTCATTCCATAATTCATAAGGTGTTTTCTTTAAATTGGTCTTATTAAGGCTCTATTTAAGATGTAACATGCTGTGTTAATAGCTTCCGCCCAAAAGTACTTTGGAGGTTACTTTCACATAGCATGGTACGGGCCATGTCTTCTAGAGTCCTATTTTTCCTTTCAACTACACCATTTTGTTGTGGAGTCCTAGGGGCTGAAAAATTATGATTAATACCATTTTCAGTGCAAAAACTTTCAAATAAGTGATTTTCAAATTCAGTTCCATGATCACTTCTTAGAGATACTATGGTAGTGTTTTTCTCATTTGTGACTTTCTTGAAGAATTTCAGGAATATCGAGAAAGTCTCATCTTTGTGAGCTAAAAACATTACCCAAGTATCTAGAGTAATCATCTACAATCACTAGACCATATTTCTTTCCTCCTAGACTTGTGGTTCTAGTTGGTCCAAAAAGGTCCATGTGAAGTAGCTCTAATGGCCTAGAAGTTGAAACAACATTTTTAGATTTGAAAGAACTTCTAGTTTGTTTTCCAAATTGACATGCATCACATATTTTGTTATTTTCAAAATCTATTTAGGTAACCTTTAACTAAATCCATTTTAATTAGTTTTGAAATAAGGTGTGTGCTTGCATGACCTAATCTACGATGCCACAACCAACTAATTTCATTTATATTAGCATTATCAGCAATTAAGCAATGATCACTCAAAGATAATTTTTCTAGATCAACCAAGTAAACATTGCCATGTCTATAACCAGTAAAACAATGCTATTATCAATAGAATTAGTTACAGTGCATAAGAAGATTTAAATGAAACATTAAAGTTTTTATCACATAATTGGCTTATACTAATTAGATTATGCTTCAAACCATCAACATAAAGTACATTATCAATAAATGTAGATGGAGTTATACGAACTTTACCAAGGCCCATAATTTGACCTTTGCCATTATCGCCAAACGTAACAACTCCACCTTTCTTTTCTTCTAGGGTGATGAATTCATCTTTGTCACCCGTCATATGTCTTGAGCAGCCACTATCAAGATACCACTTTTTCTTTGATCTTTTGGCTACAAGACATTCCTGCAACATAATCAAACTTTATGTTTAGGTACCCAAGCTTTCTTGGGTCCTTCATGGTTAGTAGCAAAAAAATTGTTCCTTTCGGAACCCATATTTTCTTTCCTTTAACATTTAATTTTTATTATTTTATGTTTTGCATTCAAAAGATTTATGTCCTTTTTGATTACATTTAAAACAAGTAATATTACTTTGGTTAGCTTTTACAAAAATATTTTTAATGATTTTTGTTTTCTTAAGTGTTATACCCTAAACCTGCTTTGTCAAAAACTGCTTTTTGACTATCTAAAATCATGTTAGTTTAGTTGAGCTTAAGTAAATTTCTCAACAATGTCTTTATATTTTTAACATCTTTCTTTAGAAAATCATTTTCATTAGAGATTGATTCTTTTTCTTTAATTAGATTTTCATTTTTAGATTTTTCAATCTTTGATTCTTTTCATTAAGTGTTTCCTTTTATCTTTTAATCTTTAACTACAAGATTTAATTCATTTTTCTCTTTAATTAAATTTAAGTTTTCATTTTTCAAAATTTGTGTTTCTTTTTCAAATTTAAAATCAATCATAAGTTCATTAAAGCTTCAAACATTTCATCAAAAGTAAATTCATCATCGGGGGTTTCGGAACTTACCTCATCGTTGTCGTCCGCCATGAAGCAAACATTTGCAACTTCCTTTTGTTCTTCTTCTTCGGAAGAAGACTCTTCACTGTCAGTCCAAGTTGCCATGTAGGCCTTTTTCTTTTTCTTGTAGGCCTTCTTAAGTAAAGGACAGTCATATCTAAAATGCCCTGGCTTTTTACATTCATAACATACTAAGGGCTCTTTCTCTTTGTCCTTGTCCTTTTTCTTATCCTTTTCTTTTTCTCCTTCCATTTTTGATCCAAATCTCTTCTTGTGGAAGGGCCTCCTTCTTTGCATAAATTTCTTGAATTTTCTTGCAAGGAGGGCTGTCTCATCATCATCATCATCATCATCATCACTGCTGCTTCTTCCTTTTGCAGCTTTGAGGGCGATGGTCTTCTTCTTTCTTGACTCATCCTCATTGACATGTTGTTTAACTTGAAGCTCATGAGTCATCGAACCAAGAAGCTCTTCCAATGGTAGGATGTTGAGATCTTTGGCTTCTTGTATGGCTGTCACCTTGGCTTCCCAAGTCCTTGGAAGTGACCTAAGAATTTTGCGAACAAGCTCAGAGTTAGTATAAACTTTTCCAAGACTTTTCAAACCATTCACAATATCAGTGAATCTAGTGAACATGCATGTGATGGTTTCATTTTGTTCCATGGTAAATAATTCATATTTATGAACCAAAATATTTATCTTTGATTCTTTTACTTGGTTTGTTCCTTCATGTGTTATTTCAACCTATCCCAAATTTCTTTTGCGGAATTACATGTTGAGATTCGGTTGAATTCATTAGAATCTAAGGAACAATATAAAATGTTAATGGCTTTAGCATTTAGTTGTGCCATTCTCCTATCATTATCATTCCAATCCCTTTCGGGCTTAGGAACAATAGTGCCATCTACTACGTGTGTGGGTGTACTAGGTCCATTTATTATTACTCCCCACAATTCATAGTCAGAAGCTTGAATGAATATTCTCATTCTAGCTTTCCAATATGAATAGTTGGTTCCATTAAATAAAGGAGGTCTATTCGTAGAATGACCTTCAGCAAAACATGAACCACTTTGTGTTGCCATAAGGATCTTTAGCCCTTGATCGTGAGATCAAATTCTAAATGAGCACTTGCTCTGATACCAATTGTTGGCCCAGATGGCAACCCAAGAGGGGGGGGGGTGAATTGGGTTCTTAAAAATTTAAGACTTTTTGAAATGTTTTAAACTTAACTCAAGATGTGCAAGTGAGAGAAATTAACTTAGAAGCAATGCACAAACAGAAATATAAGAGAGATAGAGTGAGAGACAAATGAGCACGGCAAACACAAGGTTTTATAGTGGTTCGGTGTAACCAACACCTACGTCCACTCCCAAGATTCACTTGGGTCCACACTATAATCTCCCTAGATTACAGCCGAGTTGTTTTACAAGCTCACAACTCAAACTTGTTGTTTTCCCGGGATCACAACGAACCCAGCTGGTTTTACACGGGCTCACCAGCACAAAACCCAAACACAAGCTATACCAAGCTTGTACCGAGGTAAGACTACCTCCACTAGTTCAATCCCCCAGATTGAACTAGGCACAAATAATAGAAATGTGTTTGTTTAGTTACAAGCTCCTTAATGAGCAGATTAACAAAAGTAAGAATAGAGTTTAGAAAGCCTGATTTGCAGTTGGTTGGCTTTGAGCTTTTCTTCTTTTCTTCAACTCCTTTGAGTGTAGAATCGGCCTCAGCACGGATTCTTCACGGAATGAGTGTTGGAGTTGATTTGGCTTTTTCCTTTTCTTTGAGTGTTGAAAATCACTTGAGATACACTTGGATTTTCTTCTGAAGCTTCCTTGGATGTGAGCTTGAGCACAGAGGAGCTTCCTTTGATTTCACACTCTTTCTTTCACTCTATTTTGAATCACGGATTTTTTCAAGCTAAGCTCTGTTTTTTCGATTTTTCCTTTCTTTTTCTTTGAAATAAATATCTCTCTTTTTTGCTCTTTGATTTGAAAATAGCTTCTCTATTTATAGATTCTGCAAAATATAGCCGTTAGAGACAAAGAAAAATAGCCGTTAATCAAAAATCTTACCGTTGGAGCTGAGTTGGCATCCGTAAAAAATTTTGCCCAGATTTGCTGGAGTCGACTCATGCTTTTCCCGAGTCGGCTCGAGCTCGTCTTACCAAAAATAGAAATGTTTATAAAGTTAGGGGTCGACTCACCAAAAGTAAAGTGTCGACTCCTGAAAGTCGGGGGTCGACTCATGAAAAGTTGGGGTCGACTCGCGAAGTGCTCAGAAAAACAACCTCTGGTGTCTGAGCGGAGTCGACTCGCACAGTCATGGAGTCGGCTCGACAGAATCAGGGGTCGACTCGACAAATTTCGTGGGTCGACTCGAGACAGATGCACATTTCTGTACACTGAGTGGAGTCGACTCTGAAACTCAAGAGTCGGCTCCGGAACGTATCAAAAATCAGAAACTTTTCTGATTGACATTAAAATCGTTCCAGATTCATTTTAATTCATTGTTTTGACTTGAATTCAATAAAATTGACATTAAGAATTGATTCAAGAATATTCCAAAAACTCATTGATTAAAATATGAATTATAAAATTTCTTTTTGAAAGTTTAAACATTGAGCTTAAAGTTACTTTCAAAATTGATTAAAGTCAAACTTTAACATTCTCATTGATTGTTCAAAATAAATTTATTGCTCATTAAATAAACTCATTATATCTTTTAATGAACTCAATGGCTTTTAGTAATCATCAAAATCAAAAGGATTGGGTTATATATTTTTCAATAATCTTCCAACAATGCGGAAGGTTTACCAAGAATAAACACCAAAAGAAATATAAGAACTTATAGAGAAAATAAATTAGAGGGGGAAAAAGTTTTAAATAAAACTGTACTCGGTTTTTGTATGCCTCAAATACCAGCTAAAAACCAGCTTTTATATTTAAAGTTACCAACCCTTATCTAATAGGAAAAAAATTCGCCTTTCTCCTCAAACCATAATCTGAACAACTAACTCCGCTAAAAAATTATAAGACTAAGACAAATGGTGGCTCTCATCACCACCAGTATATGACCCGAGTGCATCATATCATGTCCTTGGGCTTGGAGATGGGATGTTATTAAGGTCCGACAGTGCGCTGTGCTGTTTCTTCTTGGGAGTCGAATTCGTTATCATGAACATCTCATTTGCCATTCGATCCTTTGTGGCTTCCTCAGCTGTAGACTCACCACCAGTTGAATAATGCTGTGATGACAATAAGAATACAACATAAGATAAAACATAACAAGAACATGATTTGATTTATACTAACAATTATATAAATAATAATAATAATGATGGAGAAAAGGGCATGCTAAAGAATTTTGAATTCATTATTGTATCCAAGGGAGCCTTCTTAATTTCCAGCCCCAACATTGATGCCTTGCTGGGTGCAAGGTCTAAGAGGAGTTGAACTGCTACCACTTTCTACCTTAGCTGTAACAAGTTCAGAGGTATCATCTGTTTCTGACTCTGACTCTCTCTTCTCTTCAATGAATCCATGGAGCTGTCGCTGCTGCTGCTGCTGCTGCTAAACTCTCCAATAATTTGGAGTGTCATCCGAATTCCTGTGAACATTGAATTCAAGGGTGATGATCCCTCCTTTACATAGAAGAGCATATATGCCGACACACCAAGGGCAGCCTCTTCAGAGCACGTGGTAAACTACAATAGATAGCAGTCAAGCAAAAGAATACAAATGTGGTTGATTGATCTATGATTTTGACTTTATTAAGATAAAGAAGGATAACGCACAACATCGTCACTCATCGTATGCCATGTAGATTGAGTTGAACGAATGATGCTGAAGTAATGACCTCTATCCAGAGTTCCTTCATGCACAACGATAGCATACAGTTGATAATTTAACTGCTGAATTCATGCATGTTAGAAGATGAGTAATTTATGTGAGACATTAACCTAAACCTTAACCAAGAGCTAGTTTATGTACGTATGAAACAACTATTTATTCGCATACAAACAAGCATGGAAAGCAAAAAAAAAAATGTCACACATAATCAGACAATATTGAGTCATAAAATTAGTCCATTACCAAACAATCATCAACTAATTAATGCATTAACTTATGAAAGAATAATCAGGAATCTTTTTGGTTTGGCCAAGAGATATATATATATATATATAAGGAACACATACTTCATCCTGTGGGGAGCTAATGAAGGGCTGCAAGTTCAGCAATAATGGGAAGCTCACAAATTATTGATCTTTTGAACACCATCACCATTAATGCTGAATCTCTTTAGGTGCAATATAGCAACTTGTGGTGCCTGATCCAATGTTAGCCGTTTCTCCTTCGTCACTTGGGCACGGCAGCGGTCGCATCTTGAAGGCTCGAGGATCTCGGCCTTGGTATATGATGTCAAGGCCTCTGTGAGGCTACTCATCCCATCAATCTCCAGACTGAGATCTAGCAGGGACTCAAATGTATCCGACTCATGGCCGCAAGCCCTGTAGCGCAACTGAGATCGAAGAGAGATTAGATTTGAGAAAGGATTGAGCTGGGGGATCAGATCAGATCAGATGCCCAGAGGAATTAATTAGCTAGGGCCTTGTACTGGTCATGAAATTAATTAATTAAGATACGTACCCGGCTTCTTGTTCGGCCTCCAAAGACCTCTGTGATGAGGCTGCCATTAATTTCAGGGCCTTGGCCGATGCAGCACCTGTGCACCCTGTTCAGCAGGCTTTCGAGGAATTCATGGGCATCCTCCTGCTCACCCAATACACTCCCAGGTAATATTTCTGATAACATTTTTGTTAAGGAAGTTGGTTTGTATATATATATATATATATGAACATCTCAACTTCATGATCAGTATCGTCTGCAAAATAAAAAAACTAATTAGAAATCGAGAGAAAAGTTGATAAACAGAGGATACGACTCAAATTATCGATGAAGTTCTTCGGCCAGAAAGCACATCCTGGCAGGCGTAGACTGTCCTCAATATGACGTCCCAAGGCAGAGAGAGCACAAAACTCCTCAGGACCAGCTGTACGTCACGTTCCATGAACAAATTAAACACGTAGACAAGAGCTCAAACCCAAGAACAAACGGAATTCAAACAAAAGAACACTATCATCGATCAAAGAAAGGAAAATTATGGGAGAAAAAGTACGTATGTACCTGAGCAAGTATAAAAGGGATCATTATTGGATGCCCTAAGTTCCCTCACAGAGGAACAGTATGGGTTAACAAGCCCGGCTCCCTGGCCCCATCAAAGAAGATATCTAGTAAACCTTGATAAAATTAAAATCCAAAAAGAAAGAGTAGAATTTAATTGAAAAAATTCTAGAATTGCCTGAAAACCGAGTACTTACAGGTCCTATATGAACCACTTGTATCACCAAAGGTCTTGATATTTGCCTCTCACCAGGTCCTATTGGAACCCCTTGCCTTTCATCATGTCCTATAGGAACCCCTTGCCTCTGATCATCCATTCCGAAACCCTGAAAAGAAGAAAAAATGCAGCATATCAAACCTAGAAAAATTGAATTAGAAAAATCGAATAACTCATGAGCAAGGCAAAATAAATAAACATTATGCCTCGAAATCTCTCCTTTCTTCCCCCCAACGATTTCCTTGAAAGATAAAGGAAAAAAACTTGGGATCGGCGGGCGAAAATATAGGGGCTTCTTCCACGGGGTTTTTATAAGGTATTAGGAACCCTCTCGATTTAGAATCCCGTTCTTGGAATTGGAAGGGGCCTGCAAGTCTTCGCGGGTTTTTTTTAATGATTATAGATCATGAGCAGCCTTTAACAAAGCATCATGACTACTCAAGTGTCAAGGATTTTGTCGATGTGGCCATCGATAATACCTATCCATGAACGGTTAGCGTACGATTCAATTCTTTCCTCAACATATCCTTGATTAATCAATAGTATAGAATGTGTAAACCCTATAACTGATCATGTATTACTTGATTCAAAAAAAAATTGTCTTAAATGAAATGAAACTTCAAAACTATTTCGAATTTCATCTCAGCCTTGCAAGGATTTGATAATCCAATTGATCCATCAAGTGGCATGAGATATATTCCTCTCTATCAAGGAAGACGAATCTTATCTTGATCATGCACCATCTCCATGTGCTTCATAACATACCCAATCATCACCATATTGGTTATCCATGATTAGGATAACATAAGTATAATATCAAAGTATGGTATTCCACACATGAAATGCAATGATGATCTCAAATAAAAGGATCACTCATACCACCATTATCAAAAATCAACTACTGACACTATATAGAATATCTATGTGGGATATCTAAGCAGTTCATCCAATGTCTTGTTACCATAACAAGCATCCACACATCAATCCAAGTACCCATATACTTTAGCTTGCGAGATTAGTTAACCACCACAAGGATGAGGGATATATAATATGTACTAGTCTCATGGCGCTCGATGGTGTTCAATCCCGTCTACACATCGACTAGAAAATTTTTAAGAAACAAATCATAGTGTGCAATTTAAATCTCACATTTGTAATCACTTATTACAAATTCCATATGTATGGCTCACATTCTTTTGGACTTTATCTCACAAGTAAAACATACATAAAATACCTGGATAGATAAAAAACGAATTCAATTTGATTTGCATTCATTATAAAATGTATACAAAATCTAGCATCAAATCTAATTGGATTTATGATATACACTAATTGAAATCCTCATCCCGATCACACCTCACCCCACCTCTACTGTCGCCGCGCCGCTTTCTCCTCCTCACCTAGCAGCATAGTTTTGAAAATAAGACTAAATCTATCGATCAAACCAATCCAACTAAAAACCTAAAATCAGTTCAATCCATTTTTATTATTAAAATAACTTTTATACAACCCAATGAAAACCAAAAAATTCATTGAATTAGTCGAATTTTGAAGAAACAATCAACCACAGTTTTTAAACTTTTATTTTTGATAAATAAAATTAGTGTTAAATTTTTTTGATTTTTAATTTTTTACTTCGATTTGCATTATTTGGAAACAATCCATCTAAAGTTTTAAAGATATTTTTTTAATAGTTTTAATGTTATATTGTTGGCCCAGATGACAACCCAAGAGGGGGGGGGGTGAATTGGGTTCTTTAAAAATTTAGCCTCTTAAAAAATTGTTTGCTTAAGATGAATGAAAACAAATGCAATGTAAATATAAAGTGCAGCGAATAAAACAGAGATAGAGATAGAGTCAATGGAAGCACGGCAAACACAAAGATTTTATAGTGGTTCGGTGTATCCAACACCTACGTCCACTCCCAAGATCCTACTTGGGTCCACACTATAATCACCTCGATTACAGCCGAGTTGTTTTACAAGTTCACAACTCAAACTTGTTGTTTTACCCGGGATCACAACGAACCCAGCCGGTTTTTCGGGCTCACCAGCACACAACCCAAAACTCAAGCAAAACTAGCTTGACCCGAGGTTAACAACCTCCACTAGTTCAATCCCCTTTGATTGAACTAGGCACAAACAAGAATAAGAATGTTTTAAATTTTCACAGCTCCTTAATGAGCAAATATTCAAAGAAAAGTAAATAGGTTTAGAAAAGCCTGGTTTGAAGTTGTTTGGCTTTGAGCTTTTCTTCTTTTCCTCTTCTCCTTGCTGGGTTGAATCAAGCCTCAGCTCCGATTCTTCACAGTAGATGCAGTTGAGAAGATTGAAAAGTTGGTCTCTTTCTTCTAGTTGAGAATCCTCCGATTTTCTCTATTTGAACGGCTTGGATTCTTCTTTGAGCTTTGTGGAGTGGAAGGTTTTGAACTTGAAAGCTCCTCTCTTGGATATAGGCTCAAGACTTCTCGGATTTTGATTTTTGATTTTTTTCTATCCGTTTCTATCTCTCTCTTTCTATATTTTTCAAACGGTTGTTTTTCCCCCTTTTTATAGATTTTCCTTTGATTCATTTTTGGGTGGAAATCTAGCCGTTGGAGTGTACCTGGAAGGATTTTCCATTCATAAAAAATAGCCGTTAGATGTCAGAAATCAAAAATATTACCGTTAGAGCTGATCTGGCATTTTTGATTTTTCGTCCAGGTGGGTTGGAGTCGGCTCCAGCTTTTCAGGTGTCGGCTCCGAATCGTTTTTCCATAAATAGTAAAATCTGAGTTCGTCGTGGAGTCGGCTCCGCAAAAGTAAGTGTCGGCTCGCCGTCGTCAGGTGTCGGCTCCCGAAAACTGTAGGTGTCGGCTCCAGGATGCTCAGAAAATCACGCTCTGTTCCAGCATCGGAGTCGGCTCCAGACACAGTAAGTGTCGACTCCGAAACCTTAGGTGTCGGCTCCGAAACTCTAGGTGTCGGCTCCAGGTTGTATCAAAAATCAGATTAAAATTGAATTGGCCATGGGGTCGGCTCCAGACTTTCTAGGTGTCGACTCCAAGCTCTGAAACTTTGAAATCTCTGATTTGTATTTGATTCAAAATTCATTTCTTAATTCCTTTAAATTGATCAAATAAATTTAAGTCCTGAAACACTTATAAAATCCATTAGTAATCAAATAAATATACTCAATTCCTTTATTAATCATCAAAATCAATGAATGGATCAACAATCTCCCCCTTTTTGATGATTATAAAAACATTGAGTATATGCATAGAATTCTTAAATTAAAGAGAATATCAAGGAAGTGATCTTTACGAGTAAGCTCCCCCTGAATAAGGTAGCTTCTCTTATGAAGTTCAAATTCAAATTATTCTTCCTCTTACTTTACACATTTGATACTTAAGATTTCTTTGTGCATAGACAATTCAATTTGATTATCAATCCATATCAATAACTCAATATCATATTAATCAATTAACATTCTCAACTATAATTCTTTCCATATAATTTTCTCCCTCTTAATGCATATACAATCCTAATTCTCTCCCCCTTTTTTGTAATCAACAAAAAGGTAAAGAATATTTTACTGCATCAAAGGATAATTGCATCAAAAAGATAATCAAAAGTAAAAAAAAACTTTTCATTCATTAACATAAGCTTCACTACATCAACATATTGTCAAGTATTACATAATTCTCTCCCTCTTTACACTTCATTATATTAACTTCATTACATCAAAATGTAAACAACATTTCAACAAGATTGAACATAAACTACATCAAAAGTTCTTTCTAACTATTCTTGTTAAATGGTCTACTATATTTTTCATTCCATCACATTGAAGTCTAACATAATCTTTTAGTCTCTCATCCACAAATGTGCAAGCTGTTGTGATTTTGTCTTGAAGTTCGGCGTTGCACTTTGAATAAGTTTCACCATCTCCACAAATCTCTTTAAGCTCTTCAAAGATGTTCTTCAAATCACCATTTAAAGATTCTGCGGAGGAGTTGAGAGTTGATTCAATCTTTGCAATCCGATCATCAAGGGAGTAAAGTGATTCTTTTAATTCATAAATTTACTGTCAAACTCATCCTTCTGAGCTGCAAACAAACTTTTTAATTGCTCCATTTGAAGGTCTGAGAATCCAGTCGAAGAAGTGGATGGTTGATCATAAACTTGTGCAGGTGCAGGAGCAGGAGAGCAGAAATGGGACTCCTAGGCTGTGGAGAAGGAACCCTAAATGATGGTCCAGCCTCGCAAGGCTCAGAAACTCTCGGCATAGGGGCTCTTTCATCTAGGTGTCCTTTCCTATCCCATTGACCATTCACCTTGACAAAACCCATCCGATGCAATGTAGCTAAGCTATAGTAATCTGTGTGCCTTAGGTTCTTGGAAAGTTCATTCTCTTGAATTGTAACCCCTTGGCTCTTGAATACCATAGTTAGTACCATTCCATACGGTAGGGATGATCTCCTTTTCCCTCCAGCTTCTGCCATATAAAAAATCATCATTGCTGCCAGATTGATCGGCTGCCCAGTTAGAACACTGTCCATAACCACAATGTCTCGCTCCGAGACATACTCAAACCGACCAGTTTTTGGAAACAAGATCCTACTGCATATATTGTGTAATAATCTCAATTCTAGGGGTAGTTGATTGGCTCTAATTTCTTCAAACTCAGTTACATCCCTTCCTAACATCCTTGAAAGGGCTGCTGACCTATCACTATGCATGTCAGCGGCTAAACCAGTGATCGGGATGCTGAGGAGGTTTCCGAGCTTTTGAAAGGTGAGATGAATCCTTTTCCCTTTAACATTGCTTACTAAACCTCCATCCCCTCTAGCCAAATTGAAATAGAATTCTTTTACTAGGGCTGGATAGGTAGGAACATCAAGAGAACACAGCATATCCCAGCCCATTTCCTTCAATTGTCTCCCGATTGAAAAACCTTCGGATTCAAATAGGTCAAAATCGACTTTTCTACCCATTGTGATGACTCTATCAGCTAGGGTATCTACCTTTGTGGAAGATGTGTTGGGATTGTCAGAATCTGTGGACGAATCGCTGCTTGGAGTCGGCTCACGAACGGGACGACGTGCGGACCGCTTTCCCGTAGTTACCGGCGCTCCAACCACTGATTCTCTCCTTTTGGGTGCCATTTGATCTTTGGAAAGGTTCGATTTGGATGGAATTAGAGATGGGGAAGTTTTGGAAAAATTTTGGAAGAGTTTGGTTAGGATTTGAGAAAGTGATGAAGTGACGAGGTGTCGACTCTGCCCTAATAAATCAACATTTGACTCCCAGGTGTCGACTCCCGCAAAGTCGGGTGTCGACTCCAAATCGCTAACACAGTCAGCGCTCGAACTGGAGTCGGCTCCGAATTCACAGGTGTCGGCTCCAAGGTCAGGGACCGAGAGCGACACAGTCAGAGGTGTCGACTCCTCATTCTGAGGTGTCGACTCCAGAGACAAATTCAGCAAAAATATATGAGATACAAATGACTGAAACTCGTCAAAATAAATTTTATAAAATTTTGATAAAAATTTGGAGTATTAAGGATCAAATAGCTCAAATGACTAGATAATTTGTCCTTAAAATAGTGAAGGGAATATCAAGAAATTGATAGAAATTTTAGATTCTCATTCCTTAATGTATCAAAATCAATCCATAGGGTCACATATCCCTAATTCACCTCTAAGATAACAAAATCTTTCTTCACTCAAAGGTTTTGTAAATATGTCAGCTAATTGTTCCTCTGTATTAACATATTCAAGACAAATTTCATTATTAGCTACATGTTCTCTTATGAAATGATATCTAATTTCAATGTGTTTTGTTCTTGAATGTTGAATTGGATTTTTAGTTAGATTTATTGCACTCGTGTTATCACATCTAATTGGTGTTTTGTCGGGGTTATGCCATAATCTTCAAGTTGTCTCTTAATCCAAAGGATTTGAGCACAGCAACTTCCAGCTGCAACATATTCTGCTTCAGCAGTAGATAATGCAACCGAATTTTGCTTTTTGCTAAACCAAGAGATTAAGTTACATCCTAAGAATTGACATGCACCACTTGTGCTTTTTCTATCCAATTTACATCCAGCATAGTCAGAATCAGAATATGCAATTAAATTTAAGGTTGAGTCTCTAGAGTACCATAAACCTACATTTTTAGTTCCACTTAAATATCTTAAAATTCTTTTTACAGCAATTAAGTGAGATTCTTTAGGTTCAGATTGAAATCTAGCACATAGACATACTGCAAACATAATATCTGGTCTACTAGCAGTTAAGTAAAGAAGAGATCCAATCATACCTCTGTAATGTTTTTGATCTACTTTCTTACCATCTTCATCTTTGTCCAATTTGCACGAAGGACTCATAGGTGTCCCAAGTGGTTTGATTGACTCCATTCCAAATTTCTTGAGCAGTTCTTTTGTGTATTTGGCTTGATTGATGAAGATTCCATCTTTGCTTTGTTTGATTTGAAGTCCTAGGAAGAAGTTGAGTTCTCCCATCATACTCATTTCAAACTCACCCTGCATTAACTTTGCAAATTCTTGACATAACAAATTGTTAGTAGCACCGAAAACAATATCATCAACATATATTGTACTACTAATAAATCTTTGTCTTTTGTTTTCAAAAATAGTGTTTTATCGACATTTCCTCTTACAAAATCATTTTCAATCAGAAATTTACTTAATCTTTCATACCAAGCCCTAGGTGCTTGTTTCAAACCGTATAGTGCTTTGTGTAATTTAAAAACATGATTTGGAAATTCATGATCTTCAAATCCCGGTGGTTGTTCAACAAAAACTTCTTCATTTATAAATCCATTTAAGAATGCGCTTTTAACATCCATTTGAAATAAATTGATATGCATATGACATGCAAATGCAAGTAACAATCTAATTGCTTCAAGTCTAGCTACAGGTGCAAAAGTTTCATCAAAATCAATTCCTTCTTCTTGATTATATCCTTTTGCAACTAATCTAGCTTTGTTTCTTATTACTATGCCATTTTCGTCTAATTTATTTCTAAATACCCATTTTGATCCTATTACAGAATGATCTTTAGGTCTATCCACTAATGTCCATTATTTCTAGTGAATTGATTTAATTCTTCTTGCATGGCTAACATCCAGTTATTATCTTTTTCAGCTTCTTCAATAGTTTTTGGTTCAATTTGAGATACAAATGCAAGATGATTATTGATGTTTCTCATTGATGATCTAGTTCTTACTCCTTGAGATGGATCACCTATAATTAATTCTCTTGGATGACCATAGGCATATCTCCAATCTCTAGGTAGATCTATATCATTACGATTTCCATCAACAACATCAACACTAGGAGAATCATTATCTTTAGCTTCTTGTTCATGATCTGAAGATACATCTATATTTAATTTTTCAATGTCTCTTTCTAGAATGTTTGTATCTTCCTCATCATCAATCTTTTTAGAACTTGATGCTAAAGATTCATCAAAGATTACATGAATAGATTCTTCTACTATTAAGTTTCTCTTGTTAAATACTCTATAAGCTTTACTTGATGTTGAATATCCTAAGAATATGCCTTCATCAGATTTTGCATCAAATTTTCCTAGGTTATCTTTGCCATTATTATGAATGAAACACTTACAACCAAATGCATGAAAATAGCTTATGTTTGGTTTTCTATTATTCCATAGTTCATAAGGTGTTTTCTTAATGATTGGCCTAATTAAAGCTCTATTAAGGATGTAGCATGCCGTGTTTATAGCTTCTGCCCAAAAGTATTTTGGTAAGTTGCTTTCACATAGCATGGTACGGGCCATGTCTTCTAGGGTTCTATTTTTTCTTTCAACTACACCATTTTGTTGCGGTGTTCTAGGTGCAGAAAAATTATGATGGATGCCATTTTCTATGCAAAAATTTTTAAATAAATGATTTTCAAATTCGGTGCCATGATCACTTCTTAGAGACACTATGGTGTTGTTTTTCTCATTTGTGACCTTCTTGAAGAATTTCAAAAATAGTGGAAAGGTCTCATCCTTATGAGCTAAAAATAATACCCAAGTGTATCTAGAGTAATCATCTACAATCACAAGACCATATTTCTTTCCTCCTAGACTTGTGGTTCTAGTAGGTCCAAAAAGATCCATGTGAAGTAGTTCAAGTGGCCTAGAAGTGGAAACAATATTTTTAGTTTTGAAAGAATTTCTAGTTTGTTTTCCAAATTGACATGCATCACAAATTTTATTATTTTCAAAATCTAATTGTGGAAGTCCTTTTACTAAATCCATTCTAATTAATTTTGAAATAAGGTGTGTGCTTGCATGACCTAATCTACGATGCCACAACCAACCAATCTCATTTATATTAGCATTATTAGCAACTAGGCAATGATTACTTGTAGACAAATTGTCTAAATCAATCAGGTATACATTGCCATTTCTATTTCCAATAAAAACAATGCTATTATCAATGGGATTAGAAACTGTGCATATAGAAGATTCAAATGATACTTTAAAACCTTTGTCACATAATTGACTAATGCTAATTAAATTATGTTTCAAACCATCAACATATAAGACATTTTCAATATATGTGGAGGGAGTTATTTGAATGTTACCAAACCCCAAGATTTGGCCTTTGCCATTGTCGCCAAATGTAACTACTCCTCCTCTTTTGCTTTCAAGGGTGATGAATTGATCCTTGTCACCCGTCATGTGCCTTGAGCAGCCGCTATCGAGATACCACTTTCTCTTTGATCTTTTGGCCGCAAGACACTCCTGCAAAAATAATTAAGTCTTATATTTAGGTACCCAAGCTTTCTTGGGTCCTTCATGGTTAGTAGCATAAACAATTGTTCCTTTAGGAACCCAAATTTTCTTTCCTTTACTATTTATCTTCTTATCTATTTTCTTAAAATTGCATTCAAAAACTTTGTGTCCCTTCTTGTTACAGTAATGACATGTAACATTATCATTGTTTTGTTCCTTTCTAAAAAAGTTTTTGACAAATTTTTGTTTCAAATTAGGTCTATATCCTAAACCAGCCTTATCATATATAGCTCTTTGATTACTTAACAATAAATTAAGTTTTTCTGAACTATAAGTGAATTTATCAACAATACTTTTATATTTATCAACTTCCTTCTTTAGTTTATCATTTTCATTAGAAATTGATTCTTTTTCTTTAGTCAAATTTCTTTTTCAGATTTCAGCACTTTAGTTTCATTATTAAGATTTTCTTTTTCTTCAATCAAAGTTAAATTTTCATTTTTCAAAAACTTATATTTCTTTTTCAAAATTTTGAAATCACCAACAAGTTCATTAAAAGCATCAAATAATTCATCAAAAGCAAATTCATCGCAAGGGTTTTCAGAACTTACCTCATCCTCTTCGTTTGCCATAAAGCAAATGTTAGCAACCTCCTTTTGTTCTTCCTCCGATGAGGATTCATCGCTGTCGCTCCAGTTGCAACATAGGCTTTCTTTTTCTTCTTGAAAGTCTTTTTCAGTTGAGGACAATCATATCTGTAATGCCCCGGTTTCTTACATTCATAGCAAATCAAGGGGTCTTTCTCTTTATCCTTGTCCTTGTCTTTTTCTTTCTCTCCTTCCATCTTAGTTCCAAATTTCTTCTTGTGGAAGGGTCTCTTTCTCCTCATGAATTTTTTGAACTTTCTTGCTAGAAGAGCTGTCTCATCATCATCTTCTTCACTATCATTGCAGCTCTCCTCATTTTCAGCAGCCTTAAGAGCTATGGTCTTTTTCTTTTTCACATCTTCTTCTATGTGCTGCTTCATGGTCAATTCATGGGTCATTAGGGATCCTAGAAGCTCCTCTAAGGGTAAGGTGTTGAGGTCCTTTGCTTCTTGGATTGCTGTCACCTTCGCTTCCCACGTTCTTGGAAGTGACCTGAGAATTTTTCGAACAAGTTCAGAGTTAGAATATGTTTTGCCTAAACTTTTCAACCCATTTACAATATCAGTAAATCTAGTATACATGCTAGCTATATTTTCAGTTTGTTCCATGCAAAATAACTCATATTTATGAACAAGAATATTATTTTGGATTCTTTTACTTGGTTAGTACCCTCATGGGTAACCTCTAATCTATCCCAAATCTCCTTTGCGGAATTACAAGTGGAGATTCTATTAAATTCATTAGCATCTAAAGAGCAATATAAGACATTCATGGCCTTAGCATTGAGCTGTGCCATTTTCCTATCATTATCATTCCAATCCCTTTCGGGCTTAGGAACAATAGTGCCATCAACAACGTGTGTGGGTGTACTAGGTCCATTAGTTATAACACCCCACAATTCATAATCAGAAGCTTGAATGAATATCCTCATTCTTGCTTTCCAATAAGAATAGTTGGAACCATTAAACAAGGAGGTCTATTTGTAGAATGACCTTCGGCAAATGATCCAACTTGAGTTGCCATTTGGATCTTTAGCTCTTGATCGTGTGATCAAAATCTAATGAGCACTTGCTCTGATACCAATTGTTGGCCCAGATGACAACCCAAGAGGGGGGGTGAATTGGGTTCTTTAAAAATTTAGCCTCTTGAAAAATTGTTTGCTTAAGATGAATGAAAACAAATGCAATGTAAATATAAAGTACAGCGAATAAAACAGAGATAGAGATAGAGTCAATGGAAGCACGGCAAACACAAAGATTTTATAGTGGTTCGGTGTATCCAACACCTACGTCCACTCCCAAGATCCTACTTGGGTCCACACTATAATCTCCTCGATTACAGCCGAGTTGTTTTACAAGTTCACAACTCAAACTTGTTGTTTTACCCGGGATCACAACGAACCCAGCCGGTTTTTCGGGCTCACCAGCACACAACCCCAAACTCAAGCAAAACTAGCTTGACCCGAGGTTAACAACCTCCACTAGTTCAATCCCCTTTGATTGAACTAGGCACAAACAAGAATAAGAATGTTTTAATTTTCACAGCTCCTTAATGAGCAAATATTCAAAGAAAAGTAAATAGGTTTAGAAAAGCCTGGTTTGAAGTTGTTTGGCTTTGAGCTTTTCTTCTTTTCCTCTTCTCCTTGCTGGGTTGAATCAAGCCTCAGCTCCGATTCTTCACAGTAGATGCAGTTGAGAAGATTGAAAAGTTGGTCTCTTTCTTCTAGTTGAGAATCCTCCGATTTTTCTCTATTTGAACGGCTTGGATTCTTCTTTGAGCTTTGTGGAGTGGAAGGTTTTGAACTTGAAAGCTCCTCTCTTGGATATAGGCTCAAGACTTCTCGGATTTTGATTTTGATTTTTTTCTATCCGTTTCTATCTCTCTCTTTCTATATTTTTCAAACGGTTGTTTTTCCCCTTTTTATAGATTTTCTTTGATTCATTTTTGGGTGGAAATCTAGCCGTTGAGTGTACCTGGAAGGATTTTCCATTCATAAAAAATAGCCGTTAGATGTCAGAAATCAAAAATATTACCGTTAGAGCTGATCTGGCATTTTTGATTTTTCGTCCAGGTGGGTTGGAGTCGGCTCCAGCTTTTCAGGTGTCGGCTCCGAATCATTTTTCCATAAATAGTAAAATCTGAGTTCGTCGTGGAGTCGGCTCCGCAAAAGTAAGTGTCGGCTCGCCGTCGTCAGGTGTCGGCTCCCGAAAACTGTAGGTGTCGGCTCCAGGATGCTCAGAAAATCAACGCTCTGTTCCAGCATCGGAGTCGGCTCCAGACACAGTAAGTGTCGACTCCGAAACCTTAGGTGTCGGCTCCGAAACTCTAGGTGTCGGCTCCAGGTTGTATCAAAAATCAGATTAAAATTGAATTGGCCATGGGGTCGGCTCCAGACTTTCTAGGTGTCGACTCCAAGCTCTGAAACTTTAAAATCTCTGATTTGTATTTGATTCAAAATTCATTTCTTAATTCCTTTAAATTGATCAAATAAATTTAAGTCCTGAAACACTTATAAAATCCATTAGTAATCAAATAAATATACTCAATTCCTTTATTAATCATCAAAATCAATGAATGGATCAACATATATAAATTTTTTTGAATAAATATATCAGTTTTAAAAATATTTTTTATAGCTTGATATTTTTTTATTATCAAATTAAAAATTAATTATAATATTATTTGGATCCATCAAATAGATTTATTCGATTGATCCAATTGATTATCATCCAAACGTCAAGCCGGATTTGATTTTGAAACCATTGCTTGGCAATTCTGATGCAAATCCCACTATAGACCTTAAAAATTTCTATCACAACGCAATCCATGCCGCAATGGAGGAGGCCCACAAGACCACCGCTGCCTGCGTCTCCACCATGTTAACCACGCTTCCGCCTCCCCTGCGTCCTCCACCGCCACCGAATGGAGGACGATGGCGATGAGGAGGCGCTCTAAGTCTAAGTTGTCTATAGCGCATAGACTTTGTGATGTTTTGATGTTCAAAAAGGCTTTGAACGCGTACTTTGGCTTCTCCTTTTTGATCTGTTTGGATTTGTGTGCATCCAACTTGACATAATAGCATTATTAAGCTGGATTGACTTGATCAAATCTTGTAATTTGAATTGACTTGGTTTCAATTTTATATATAATTAACCTAGTGCTTTTCATAATATCTTATAAAACATAACTTTTCTTGTCTAAATTTATTGAGTCACAGATTGCGTAAAAGACAAAATTTTACTGACGACACTTTCAACATTGCATTTCAATATTGAATTTTTTTCGGAGGTCCATATATTATCACGTACGCCAAACCGGAACTTGATTATTAAATGGTTATTTGAGGCAGACAAATCAACCTCCTAATCCCAAGCCTTATCCATTTATTAAATGAAATTATAGTCATGTCAACCTATTCACAACCAGAACTTGTTCATACCTAAACCAAAATCGTTGGTTTCATTCATGCTTCATGTTCGATTAGCGAATTGAGTCATAGATGGCCACTCATAACTCTATTTGAATGATCTTGAACGATGTTTTTGCTTCCCATCCAATTATAGACTACTTTTTCAAATCGATCAAATACAATCTTCAACCATGTAGACGTGTGGGTGGCGATCTTGTTGAAGACTAATTCATGGAATCTACCAAACGGATAGCAATACCATGGTTTATTAGGAAATCTATTCGGTCAACCCAGTCTTGCAATGCTTTTAGGAATTTCTTAACCCTAACAAAGAAAGATAATAGGGGCTATTCACGGTCCAAAAACTTATGGCTAGAGATCATATCAATGATATCTAATAAATGACCAAAAAGAAAAGAGGAGGCGGGGGAAGAACACTCAAATGAGTCAACTTGGACTCTCTGAGGAGGTGCCAAGTTCTCACTTGGTCTTTTTTATATGATTGAGCAAAGGTTAATTATTCAAAATCTTCTATGCATGCGCTTGCGCATATGAGAGAGATGTGAATATGAACTCGAATCTATGTAACACAGTTCATTCCACTTTATGGCTGATTTATCTCTTACAGTTGAGTTTGCTGATTTATCTCTTATAGTTGAGTTGAAAGGTTAGGAATGATTATATTACATTTTTCAATTTAAGTCGAGCTATTCTTTGTAAAGTGGTAGATCTACTATAAGAGAACTATGCTTACTATGATTTATAAAGGAGTAGATCATCAAAAGCTGTCATCTATATATTATTATAATCTGCCATCTATATCTAAATTTTAGAGTTTTATATCGGATTTTTAGGATTACATTCCATAGTTTTTTATGGATAATCATCACTAACCTTTTATTTGTTGTGGGGAGTATTTGAAAATAAATTTTGATGGCTTAGTAAGAGCCCAAAGTGCAAGTACAAACTTCTTGATTAGGAGACTACTTTAGAGAAATACTTTTACCATCTAAATTCCGGTTCAAATGAGATGTAACTAAAGCTATTGGCATCTTAGATTATAGTGTGGAGGGTGACTTAGCAATAGTTATATAGTTACTGTATGGTATGGTTAATGGGTGATTTCAAATGCAAATATAGTTATCGTATGGTTGGCGGGTGATTTCAAATGCATTCATTTCTTGTTAGGGAATTATTTTTCAAATGCATTTCATTCCTTGTTAAAAAATTATTGAGGAATATATGATGCCATTTGGCTAAGCTTTTAGAGGATGCAAAAGCATTTTTTAAAGCCTAAAAGTATTTTTGAGTAATTTTATGATATTTAGTAAAATTTTTAAAAGTACTTTTTTATTTCTATTAAAAGCTTTGTTTAAGAAAATTTCAACCTGTATCTTTTCCCAAAACATCTACTTGTATCAAGAACATAATTTTATGAGACTTGAAGATCATATATTCAAACTAAAAAAGAAGAAGTTAATATTATATAATAATAATAATATAATGTATATAACTATAGTACAATATATTATATAAAATTATCATTATTATTATATTATTATATATTATAAATAAAAAATATTATAATTGAATGAAAATATTGTTATAATCACAATATAATGTATGGTGAAACATAAGATAACATAATTGTTTATCCCATATTGATTTTGATGATCAAAAACAATTAAGTAGCTATGAGTTTGATATGGAGTTATAGTGAAAAGCAGGTATTCATATCATCAAGAAGAAAATATGGAATTCAAGCTCTTAACAATGTCTTTAACTCAAGGAAGGAAGGTTGAAAGAAAAACAAGGCCAAAGAAGAATGACTCAAGCTTTAAATGATCAAGATTCAGATGTTTGGAAAGGTATTTCATAAAGAAAAATCAAGATTCAAATGTTTGGAAGGTATTCCATGAAAAAGAAATCAAGATTCAGTTATTTGGGAAAGTATTTTATAAAGAAGAATCAAGTTACAAGAGCTAGCACCCTTGAATTCATCAAAATAAGGAGGTTTCATGGCATTGGAATGATTTCTGGCAATCTAGAACAGAGTAGCTGACTCCCATGCTGGCTACTAAATAAAATTCTAGTCTTAGATTAAAATTACAGAAGCCATGCACCCATTAGTCGACATGAGAGTAGACTACTGTGGATTTTGCAGCGAACATAGGGAAAGTAGTTGGCATGCATGTCGACTACCCTAAATACGTACAGCTTTTCTAACGGCTAGTTCTGACGCATTGTAGCTTGCGTAATCTTCACTCCAACCACTCCCAATGGTCTAAAATGATTAGTGAACATTGTAATCCTTCAAAAGGCTTTAAATACAAGATCAAATGGATGATTTTAAGGAGAAAGAAAGAAGAGAAAAGAAGAAAAAAAAAAAATTAAAGAGAAAGCTAAGAGATTTCCGCCTTCATATTTTCAAAAGCTCCTATGCTTCAATGCATCCAAAGTCATTAAAAGCTTATTCAAGGATCTACTATCAAGAAGCTTCCTTAAGTGCTCAAGCTATGTTATTCAAGAAGAAAATTTTCATTTAAGAGGAGTCCTTCTCATAATTTAAAAAATGACATTATTATTTTATTTGCTTACTTAAGAGTTTTAATACTCTAATTCTTGTATCCTTTCTTACTTGTTTGAGTTTCAACACGGTTGAAATTTATCTTGGGTATACCAAATACAAAATTGATGGTTTGTTTGGCCTCCTCGTGCCATAGAACCAAGAAGCCAGCTGAGTTAGCTAAGGATTGTAATCATTGAGAAAATAATTAATGGAGTGAATTCCCAAAAGGTTCTTAGGAAATTCATTTTGTTTATGTGTGATTGGCTTTTTATGTTTAATTGTGTTTCACTTCACCTCACTTCATATGGTATTTTTTGATCTTTGGTTTCAAAATAGAACGTACTTGTTGATTTTTTTAAAAGAACCCAATTCAGCCCCCTCTTGAATTGCTTAACTGAGCAACAATAATAATATTATACTATATAATGTTATAAATTTATAATAATACTATAATAGTATATCACAATATTGGATATTGTTATTAGATAATAATGATCATAATTTTATAATATATTATAATGTAATCATTAAATAATAAAATAATATATTATAATACTTTTATATTATGATTATTATTATATTGGAATTTTTTTTGATATGTTGTAATGCTATAATATAATATATTTTAATATTGTTACATCATAATATTATTAAAATATATATAATAATGAATTTAATAGCTTAAATAAATAAAAGTATTATATAACATTTTTTATTATTTTAGTTATAAAAATATTTTTGTTAATTCATTTATGATGTGGCTGATGAAGCCACATGGGCAATCATGGCAAAATCGACTATGTGGCATGGACACCTCCAAGCTAGCCGAGGCAGCCCCGACTTCTTCAAGTCGGCCCCATCGGCCCCAGCACCTCCAAGCTAGCCAAGGCGGCCCCAACTTCTTCAAGTTGGCCCCATCGGCCTCGGCACCTTCAAGCTAGCCGAGGCGGCCCCGACTTCTTCAAGTTGGCCCCATCGGCCCCGGCACCTCCAAGCTAGCTGAGGCGGCCCGACTTCTTCAAGTCGGCCCCACGCCTGCCAAGACCATCAACCTTCTGACCCACACAGACTGACGCAGCCAGGCCCACCTACCGCCTGACCACACCGTGATGTGACTAGGCCCACCAACCAACTGATTCCGCCGATCGATGGGACCTAGCCCACCAACCGCCAGTTTTCCCCCTCTTCGATGGGACAGGACCTACCGACCAGCCCAAACTCACGTAACTCCCATGTGTTCCGCAGATATCTCTCCCTCACAAATTTTACGTGGCTAATCCCCATGCAAGCTTCAACGCCTATAAAAGGTAAGTCCACTGGAGACTCAGGTATGCGAACATAAGCACCCACTTATTCTCTCACCTCAGAGAACCTCCACCTCTCGGAGCCTTCTCTGCCCTAAAGAGCTCTCTCGAGCTCTTCCTAGCTGTGACCTCGGTTGCTGACTTGAGCATCGGAGGGTTCCCACTGGAGCACCCCTTCGGTCTTCTTCTTGCAGGTTATCCAGCTAGGCAAGGATCCCACCAGCAAGCATTATTCTTCCCTGCACTCAAGACCCACGATTGGGCATCAACAGATTGGCGCGCCAGGTAGGGGGGAGAAAGAAAGCGCGAACCCTACAATATTCGCTCGCAGGCATTCCCTCCTTTTTTTTACTAAGCAATGGTGATGATGCGGGCTCAAGACGCTTCTACCAGTTACCCTGGGGGGCATCCCCCACCGGCTAGGTAGTAGGAAGTTAACCTTCCTACTGCTGATCCTTCGTCGTCTGCCCACCACCAGATGCAGCTGCCCCAGCTGATCAGTTGGGGGCCTTACCCAACAAGTCCAAGCCTCACCGCCATGGTCCACAGACTTCAGGAGCAGCAGTCCATGGCCACCCAGCACCAGACTGCTTCCCTGCAGTCACAGTCTGCGAGGGGAGGCTCTCCCCAGCAAGGGCCGGTCATCGCGAGCTTCCCCAGGAAGCCCCATCGTGAGCCCCCTAAGAGGCCATGATCCCCCGACTGTGGCCGAGCAAGTTCCCTCTGGAGCCACAGGGCCAGGAGGAACCAAAGCGAGGTCTCACCTCCGCGCCTCTCTCCATCTTCCTCTTCTTCATCCTCCGAGCTATCCAGGAGGACCCCAGTGATCAGCCGCCAAGCGGAGGAGCACCTGATGAGTACCAACGGCGGTTGGATGAGCTCACCAAAAAGATCAACAACCAGCCGAGGAGGAGTATGACACTCGTCCTCCCTACACCGGCCAATATTGGAGGAGCCCGTACCCTCCAGATTTTGCTTCCCTCGGATAGATCCGTACGACGGTACGACGGATCCTCTCGACGACCTTGAGAGTTACAAGGCCATGATGCAGGTCCAAGGTGCTATTGACACCCTTCTATGCAAGGCTTTCCCCGCTACTCTATGGAAAGCCGCTCGCGCCTGGCACACGCACTGTCCCCTCACAGCATCGATTCTTTTTGGGAGCTGGAAAGGGCCTTTTTGGTGCATTTTGATGCTTGCCGAAGGATCCCGAGAGTCGCTCTTCTCTGTGTGTCAGAAGGAAGGGGAGTCACTTCAGGACTTCATGGCCCGATTCAAGACCACCGCCTCGAAGTCTACCATTTGGACGATGTGGTGGCGACGCTAGCTTTGAAGCGGGACTCCTTCCGTCCGCTTCACCTTCTCTCTGGATAAGAAGCTCCCGAGCTCCTATTTCGACCTCCTCCTCCGGCGCAGAACTACATCCACACGATGAGGCCGACCTCACCCGCCGAGAATCCATAAGAGGGTCTAGCCGAAAGCCTACTGCCCGGAGCCAAGTAGATCTTTCACCCCCGGCGGCCCAAGCCATCCCGCTGGCTGAACCACATGCGCTGGAGCCTCGCCCCTCTGGAGAGCGAGCTCACGCCCCTCCTTGCCCCTCGCTCTCATATCCTCATGGAGATTGAGGGCGAGCCTTACCTCCAGCGACCTCCTCCCATGAAGAAGGGCCTCCTCCCCGCAACAAAAGCCGTTATTGCCATTTTCACTGGGACTACGACCATGACACCGACAGCTGCTACAACTTGAAGAGCGCTATTGAGGAGCTCATCTAGCGGGCTACCTCAGAAATATATCCAGAATGCCCCCACCAGTGCAGCTCTCATGGGGCCTCCGCCTGTTCAGGCCACCATCGACAATACCCCCATGGAGCGGATGGTTGGGATGGTATCTTGGGGGCAGCTTCTTCATCTAAGCAGCCGAGAGGGAGGAGGCGCCAGACAATGTAGTTCCCGGGGGGGTTGGCAGTTGTTGAGAATGTAAGTAATGAAGGCATTGTCATCTCCATGATGATTGCCAAACACCCTGTAAAAAGGATATTAGTTGATAGTGGCAGCTCAGCTAACATCCTTACTTACGATGCATTTGTTAGGATGGGATTATCCCTTAATTCTCTTCGGCCTGATGGCCCCTCTAGTCGGATTCAATGGAGATTCGGTGAGGGTCGAAGATCAAATTTCATTGCCTATGATGGCCGGGACATGCCATGCCATAGCACCGCCATAATGAAGTTCTTGGTCGTGCGAGTCCCCCTGGCGTACAACGCCATCCTTGGGCGACCAGGCCTCAATCTTTTGGATGGTCATCTCGACCCAGCGGTTGCTCATACAATTCCCCACCAGCGGTAGGATCGGCGAGATACGAGGCAAGTCAGCACGGTCCTGCCTTGCTACCATGCAGCATCAAGTCCTCAGGAGACCGAGCCAGCCTCGGAAGCGCCTGACCCCAGGGAGTCCAGCAAAGGGGGAGATCCGGCCGAGCAGCTCTTAACTTTTCCCCTGAGACAACCTGGCGAAGACTGTGCGCATCGGCGGACTCCTCCCCCCATAGGACCGTGATCGCCTACTGACTTTCCTATGGGCCAATTCGGACATATTTGCCTGGTCGGCCTCCGATATGCCCGGCATCCCCTCGGAGGTGATCACCCACAAGCTCAACATCGATCCAAAGCACCGCCAGTCCGTCAAAGGAAGAGAAGCTTTGCTCCTGAGCAGCAAAAAGCCATCGACAAGGAGGTTAGCAAGTTGCTCGGCACGGGTCATATCCGAGAAGCACATTACCCCAGCTGGCCGGCTAACGTGGTCATGGTCTGAAAGGCAAATGGAAGTTGAGAATCTGCATCGACTTCACCGACCTGAGCAAGGCGTGCCCAAAGGATAGTTTTCCCCTGCCCTGGATCGATCAGCTGGTGGACTCTACCTCCGACCATGGGCTTCTCAGTTTCATAGATGCTTTCTCCAGGTACAACCAAATAAAGATGGACTCGAGTGATGAGGAGCACGCATCCTTTATGACAGAGAAAGGCATTTATTGCTATAAGGTGATGCCCTTTGGCCTCAAGAATGCAGGGACAACCTATCAAAGGTTGATGAATAAAGTCTTTCAAGATTAGCTAGGCCAGAACATGGAAGTCTATGTGGACGACATGCTGACAAAGAGCGCTCGTGCTTCCGACCACGTCTCTAAGCTAGAGGAGACTTTCAACAACCTCTGCCATTTTCAAGTCAAGTTGAACCCTAAGAAGTGTGCCTTCGCGTCACGGTGGGCAAGTTCTTAGGCTTTATGGTGACTCAACGAGGGATCGAGGCGAACCTGGAGAAGATCAACGCCATCCTCAACATGAGGCCGCCATCTAGCAAGAGGGAAGTGCAGCGGCTCATGGGGAGGGTGGCGGCTCTAAGTCATTTCCTCTCCAAGTCAGTCGAGAGGTGCCTGCCCTTCTTCAAAGCCCTGCGGAAGGCCAACAACTTCGAATGAACGGATGATTGTCAAAAGGCCTTCGACGGCTTGAAGGCATTCCTATCCTCCGTGCCACTCCTGTCGAAGCCAAATTATGGGGAGAGTCTCTTTCTCCATCTTGCCGCCTCTCTAGAAGCTGTTAGTTCGTCCTGGTGCGTCTTGATGCCGACGAAACTCAAAAACCTGTCTACTATGTGAGTAAGGTGCTTCACGATGCATAAGTCAGATACTCCAAGACAGAAAAGATTATCTTTGCTCTGATCATCTCCGCCCAGCTTCTCCGCCCATATTTTCAAGCTCATCCTATCGTGGTGCTCACGGACCAGCCCCTCGAGCCATCCTGGCTCACCTAGATACCTCAGACTGACTAGCTAAATGGGCCATCAAGTTGGAAGAGTTCGACCTCTCTTTCTAGGCTCGACCAGCTCTGAAGTCCCAGGTCCTGGCCAATTTTATGGTCGAGTGCACCTGGACGGAGGAGTCGACCGAGGAGATTCCCACAAAGCAGCCTGATGCCGAGCCAAACGATGGTGGGGAGTCCTGGATCCTCCATGTTGACGGGGCTTCAAATTCCCAAGGAAGCAGCGCCAGCCTCATCCTCAAGGGCCCGAACGGAGAGAAGGTGGAGTGCGCCCTTCGGTTCCTATTCAAATCTACAAATAATCAGTCCGAGTACGAAGCCCTACTAGCAGGGTTGAGATTGGCCCAAGAATTTGGAATAAGGCGCCTCAGAGCTTTCACTGACTCGTAACTCGTCTCCAAATAAATCAACGGAGAGTACGAGGCGCGTGACCCCACCATGGCCCAGTACCTGGGCAAGGTTTGGCTTTTGTCTCTCCACTAACTTATTTCAGCATCAGCTATATCCCTCGGAGTGAGAATGCCAAGGCCGACACCCTTTCCCGCTTGGCCACCTCCACCGACGGCTTCACGAGGGATGCCTACATTGAGCACCTGGAGAGGCCTAGCATAGAAGACAAAGAAGAAGTCCTCCCACTGACCCAAGAGCCACTTGGATGGATCCCTACATCCGCTACCTCACAGACGGCACCCTCCCTGCTAATCATGATGAAGCTAGGCTGCTCAAATGGAGAGCCTCCAAATTCACCCTCCTAGACGGACGTCTATACATGAGATCATTTTCCTACCCCCTACTCAAGTGCATAGGACCTGCCAACGCCGACTACATCCTTAGAGAAATTCATGAAGGTATCTGCGGGAACCATCTGGGGGGCAGGTCCCTGGCCAGAAGGCCCTCCATCAAGGGTACTTCTAGCTCAACATGAGGGAGGATGCCGCCAAGTTGGTCCAGAAGTGTGACGGCTGCCAACGTCATGCACACATCCAGCACCAACCCTCTATCCCTTTGAATCCCTCTCGGTCCCGTGGCCCTTCGCCCAGTGGGGAATGGACATCCTTGGACCATTCCCCCCAGCTTCAGGACAGCGGAGATTCTTGCTCGTCGCCATCGACTATTTCACCAAGTGGGTCGAGGTTGAGGTGCTGGCCAAGATCACTGAGAGCAAAGTCAAAGCCTTCTTCTGGAAGTCAGTCATATGCCGTTTTGGCCTGCCTCACACTCTCATCACGACAATGGTCGCCAGTTCAACAATGCCACATTCAAGACCTTCTGCGACGAGTTGGGGATCCGCCACCGATTCACCTCTGTCGGCCACCCGCAGACTAATGGAGAGGCCGAGGTTATGAACCATACCATCCTCAGAGGGCTCAGAACTTGGCTGGATGGATCCAAAGGCCGATGGGCAAAAAAGCTTCCTAGTGTGCCGTGGGCCTGCCACACGACCCCAAGGACTCGATAGGCGAAACCCCCTTCAGACTAGCCTTCGGGTCCGAAGCGGTCATCCCCATCGAGATCGGACTGCCAAGCCCGCACGTGGAATCCTACAACGAAGAAGACAACTCTGCCCAGCTGAGAGCTAACCTCGACTTTATCGACGAAGTACACGATCGGGCACGGCTGCGTATGGCAACTTTTTGCCAGCGGGCAGCCAAGCACTACAATCCCGGGTCTGCCCCAAAGTATTTCGCCCCGGGGATCTGGTTCTAAGGAAGGCCGAGGTGTCCAAGCCCATGGAGCGGGGAAAACTGTCCGCCAATTGGGAAGGTCCTTACCGTGTCGCCGAGGCACTCCACCAAGGAGCGTATCAAATTGAAGAGCTCAACAGCCGACCCATTCCTCGTACCTAGAATGCTGACAACCTTCGCCGATATTATCAATGATGTATCTCCTTACATTATAAGCAATAAGAGACCTCCTTCAACACTGCAGTCAATTCTTCCTTACGTCCAAGGACCAGATCTCACAAAAGGAGCTCGCCGGCATCGTGGCCCAAGGACACCACTTGACCATGGCACGACGGTACCCCCAAGTCTATTCAAGACCCTAAAGGCTCCGTACCCAATCGAGTCATCCCTCGGATGGCGCACAAACCCCTGAGGTGGTTCAAAAGGAGCTCACCGCATCGTGGCCCATGGGACACCATTGACACCTAGAGTTTTGGAGCCGACACCTGAAGTTTCAGAGCCGACACATGGATTTCGGGAGCCTGTTGGCCCAGATGGCAACCCAAGAGGGGGGGGGGTGAATTGGGTTCTAAAAAAAAATTAACCTTTTTTTTAAAACTATTGACTTTGAAATAATTAAGTGCAGAATAGATTTCAATCACAAATGAAGAGATAGAGAGAGAGACAATTAAAGCACGGCAAACACAATGATTTTATAGTGGTTCGGTGTATCCAACACCTACGTCCACTCCAAGTTCACTTGGGTCCACACTATAATCGACTAGATTACAGCCGAGTTGTTTTACAAGATCACAACTCAAAACTTGTTGTTTTCCGGGTGCACAACGAACCCAGCTGTTTTTCGGGCTCACCAGCACAAAACCCAAACTCAAGCTAATCTAGCTTGCCCCGAGGTATACTACCTCCACTAATTCAATCCCCCTGATTGAACTAGCAAAAACAAGAAAGAATAATGTTTATATTAACAAACAGCTCCTCAAATGAGCAAATATTCAAAGTAAATGAACAAGGTTAGAAAAGCCTGTTTGAAGTAGATTGGATTTGAGCTTTTCTTCTTTTCTTCTTTTCCTCTTCTCTTTGGAGATGTTGAATCAGGCCTCAGCTTTGATTCTTCACAGATGTTGCAGATGAGAAGTTGGAAAATCACAGAAAAAGAGCTTTTTCTTCTTTGGGAAATCCTTCGATTTTTAAGTTGAACGCCTTGATTTCTCTTTGAGCTTTTTGGAGTGGAAGGATTTGAACTTGGATACTTTTCTCTTTGATTTCAGGCTCAAGACTTCTTGGATTTTTGATTTGTATTCACTCCTTTTTTCGTCTTTTTTTTTTCAAACGAGCTTTCTCCCCCTTTTTATAGATTTCTTTAATCCGTTTTTGAGAAAACTAGCCGTTGGAATGTACCTGGAAAGTTTTTCCAAACAAAATATATCCGTTAGAAGTTAGGTGAAAAGAAAATATTACCATTTGAGCTGATCTGGCATTTTAAAAATCAGTTTCTGATAGGTTGGAGTCGGCTCCAACTTTTCAGGTGTCGGCTCAAGTCGTGTATCCAAAAATAGAAAGTTCTAAGTTCGTTGAGGAGTCGGCTCCGAAAAAGTTAAGTGTCGGCTCGCCATGGTCAGGTGTCGGCTCCAAAAGACTGTAAGTGTCGGCTCCAAGGTAGTCAAAAATCATACGTTATCCCCGTGTCGGAGTCGGCTCCAGACACTGTAAGTGTCAACTCGAGACTCTGGGTGTCGGCTCGAAACTCTGGGTGTCGGCTCCAGACCTTATCAAAAATCAGAAAGACATTTGATTGGCCATGGGGTCGGCTCCAGATTTCCTAGGTGTCGACTCCAGGTTCTGAATTTTGAAACTTACCTTTGGCACTTGATTCAAAATACGTTTCTAAATGCCTTTTGATTAAACAAATATTTTTAAGCCCTGAAACACTTGTTAAATTCATCAGTAACACAATAAATATACTCAATTCCTTTATTAATCATCAAAATCAATAATTGGGTCAACAATCTCCCCCTTTTTGATGATTATAAAAACATTGAGTATATGCATAGGATTCTTAAATCAAAATTTTCAAATATATGATCCTCACAGGTAAGCTCCCCCTGAATAAGGTAGCTCCCCCTATGAAGTTCAATTTAACAATTGTTCTTCCTTTTGCTTTACATGTTTGATACTTGGAATTTAGTTATATCAATTTTCACTTAAGCTTATTTAAATTAATGCATATCCAAAATAACTTGATATCAATCAAATACCAATCAATGCTTAACTAATAATCAATGCATATACGACATAACTTTCTCCCCTTTTTTGTAATCAACAAAAAGACTAAGAGAAGTTAAGTAAAATGTTAAAATTGATAGATCAAAAGATAATTTCATTGCATTAAAAAGTCAAGTGTTACAAAATGAAACTGAACTTTGTCAACTATCAAACTATACATCAAACAACAATTTTACATTAAGATTTCAAAATGAAACATCAAACAACAACTTTTACTTCATTACATGAAAATCATAGATTGGTTCTAATAATCCTTTGCAAATGATCTAAAATTCTTTGCATTCCATCACTCTGAGTTCCTACAAATTCTTTCAATCTTCTATCAACAAAAGCACATGCAGTCATTATCTTATCTTGAAGCTCGGCATTGCACTTGGAGTAGGTTTCAGAGTCTCCACAGATATCCTTAAGTTCTTCAAATATGTCTTGAGATCATTACTTAAGGATTCCGCAGAAGAACCAAGAGTGGACTCAATTTTACTAATGCGATCATCCAATGAGTAGAGAGTTCTCTTAAGTTCATAAAATGATTATCAAACTCAGTCTTCAATTCATCTTTCTGAGCAGCAAGTAAACCTTTAAGTTGCTCCAACTGAAAGTCTGAAAAGATAGATGAAGTAGATGGCTGATCAAAACTTGAGCAGAGGCAGGAGCAGGGACAGGAACAGGAACCGGACTGCTAGGCTGTGGAGAGGGAACCCTCACAGACGGACCAGCCTCAAAAGGTGCAGAAGGTCTAAGCTCAGGGGCTCTCTCATCCAAAATGCCTTTCCTTTCCCAATGCCCATTGACCTTTACAAATCCCATCCATGCAAGTGGCCAAACTGTAGTAATCGGTATGCCTGAGGTTCTTGGAAGGTTCATTATCCAAAATCACAACTCCTTGGCTCCTGAAAACCATAGTTAGAACCATGCCATAGGGTAGGGACGATCTCCTTTTTCCTCCAGCCTTGGCCATATAAAAAATCATCATTGCAGCTAGGTTTAGGCTTGACCAGTCAACACACTATCCATCACCACTGTCTCGCTCGGAGACATACTCAAATGACCGGTCTTGGAAATAAAATCCTACTGCAAATATTATGAAGCAATCTCAATTCCAAGGGCAATTGGTTAGCCCTAACCTCTTCAAATTCTGTTACCTCTCTCCCTAACATCCTTGATAAAGCATCTGACCTCTCACTGTGGATGTGGCTACCAATCCAGTGATGGAATGCTCAAAAGGTTTCCTAGTTTTTGAAATGTGAGATGGACTCTTTTACCTCTGACAGAACTCACGATTCCACCATCTCCTCTTGATAATTGAAGTAGAATTCTTTGACAAGGGCGGATAGGTGGGAACATCTAATGAGCAAACTTTATCCCAGCCTAACTCTTTAATTTGATTCCCAATTGAAAAACCCTCAGATTCAAAGAATTCAAAATCAACTTTCCTACCCATTGTGATCACTCTCCCAGCTAATGTGTCTACCTGAGGAGAAGAAGGATTAGGATTGTCCGATTGGGTTGAATCCTCGCTCGGAGACGGCTCGCGGACGGGTCACCTTGCCGAACGTTTCCCAGTCATCACGGTGCTCCAATCACAGATCCTCTCCTCTTAGGTGCCATTAAGATCCTTGGGAAGGTTTGAGTGGAATTTGAGTTGGGAAGTTTTGAGAGAGTTTGGGAAGAGTTTGGTTGAGGATTGAAAAAGAACGAAATGACGAAGGTGTCGACTCTGCCCTAATAAAATCGATTTGGGACCCCCAGGTGTCGACTCCCGCAAAGTCGGGTGTCGACTCCAAATCGCTAACACAGTCAGCGCGAACTGGAGTCGGCTCCACTTATACGGGTGTCGGCTCCAAGGTCAGGGACCGAGAGCGACACAGACAAGGTGTCGACTCGAGGTGACTCCAGACAGTTTTAGAAAAAAATAACTGAGATTCAAACATCTGAAACTTGTCAAAATAGGTTCAATAAAATTTTGAAAAAATCTTTGGAATATGAAGAATCAAATTGCTCAGAAGACTAGATAATTTGTCCTTAAAATTATGAAAGGAATTTAAGAAATTAATAGAAATCTAGATAGTCATTCCTTAGAGTTTCAAAATCATTCCAAAGGGTCACAAATCCCTAATTCACCTCTAAGATAACAAAATCTCTCTTCACTCAAGGGTTTTGTAAATATATCAGCTAATTGTTCTTCAGTATTAACATAATCAAGACAAATTTCATTATTAGCTACATGTTCTCTTATAAAGTGATATCTAATTTCAATGTGTTTTGTTCTTGAATGTTGAATTGGATTTTTAGTTAAATTATTGCACTTGTGTTATCACATCTAATAGGAGTTTTATCAAGTGTTATGCCATAATCTTCAAGTTGTCTCTTAATCCAAAGGATTTGAGCACAGCAACTTCCAGCTGCAACATATTCTGCTTCAGCAGTTGATAATGCAACCGAATTTTGCTTTTTGCTAAACCAAGAGATTAAGTTACTTCCTAAAAATTGACATGCACCACTTGTACTTTTTCTATCTAGTTTACATCCAGCATAGTCAGAATCAGAATATGCAATCAAGTTTATGTTGAGTCTCTAGAATACCATAAACCTACATTTTTAGTTCCACTTAAATATCTTAAGATTCTTTTACAGCAATTAAGTGAGATTCTTTAGGTTCAGATTGAAATCTAGCACATAGACAAACAGCAAACATGATATCTGGTCTACTAGCTGTTAAGTAAAGAAGAGATCCGATCATACCTCTATAATATTTTTGATCTACTTTCTTACCATCTTCATCTTTGTCCAATTTGCATGAAGGACTCATAGGTGTTCCAAGGGGTTTGATTGACTCCATTCCAAACTTCTTGAGAAGTTCTTTTGTGTATTTTGCTTGATTGATGAAAATCCCTTCTTTGCTTTGCTTGATTTGAAGTCCTAGGAAGAAGTTGAGTTCTCCCATCATGCTCATTTCGAATTCACCCTGCATTAACTTAGCAAATTCTTGACACAAAAGATTGTTAGTAGCACCGAATACATATCATCAACATATATTTGTACTACTAATAAATCCTTGTCTTTTCTTTTCAAAAATAGTGTTTTATCAACATTTCCTCTTGTAAAATCATTTTCAATTAGAAATTTACTTAATCTTTCATACCAAGCTCTAGGTGCTTGTTTTAAACCATATAGTGCTTTGTGCAATTTAAAAACATGATTTGAAATTCATGATCTTCAAAACCAGGTGGTTGTTCAACAAAAACTTCCTCATTTATAAATCCATTTAAAAATGCACTTTTAACATCCATTTGAAATAAATTGATATGCATATGACATGCAAATGCAAGTAATAATCTAATTGCTTCTAATCTAGCTACAGGTGCAAAAGTTTCATCAAAATCAATTCCTTCTTCTTGATTATATCCTTTTGCAACTAATCTAGCTTTGTTTCTAATTACTATGCCATTTTCATCTAATTTATTTCTAAATACCCATTTTGATCCTATAACAGAATGATCTTTAGGTCTATCTACTAAGGTCCAGACATTATTTCTAGTAAATTGATTTAATTCTTCTTGCATAGCTAACATCCAATTATTATCTTTTTCAGCTTCTTCAATAGTTTTAGGTTCAATTTGAGATACAAATGCAAGATGATTATTGATGTTTCTCATTGATGATCTAGTTCTTACTCCTTGAGATGGATCACCTATAATTAATTCTTTTGGATGACCATAGGCATATCTCCAATCTCTAGGAAGATCTACATCATTATGATTTGCATCAACAACATCACTAGGAGAATTCATCTTTAGCTTCTTGTTCATGATCTGAAGATACATCTATATTTAATTTTTCAATGTCTCTTTCTAATATGTTTGTATCTTCCTCATCATCAATTTTTCTGAACTCGATGCTAAAGATTCATCAAAAATTACATGAATAGATTCTTCTACAATTAAGTTTCTCTTGTTAAACACTCTATAGGCTTTACTAGATGTTGAATATCCTAAGAAAATGCCTTCATCAGATTTTGCATCAAATTTTCTAGATTATCTTTACCATTATTATGAATGAAACATTTACAACCAAATGCATGAAATAACTTATGTTTGGTTTTCTATTGTTCCATAGTTCATAAGGAGTTTTCTTAATGATTGGCCTAATTAAAGCTCTATTAAGAATGTAACATGCCGTGTTTATAGCTTCCGCCCAAAAGTATTTTGGTAGGTTGCTTTCACATAGCATGGTACGGGCCATGTCTTCTAAAGTTCTATTTTTTCTTTCTACAACTCCATTTTGTTGTGGTGTTCTAGGTGCTGAAAAATTATGATGAATGCCATTTTCAATGCAAAAGTTTTCAAATAAATGATTTTCAAATTCAGTGCCATGATCACTTCTAAGAGACACTATGGTGTTGTTTTTCTCATTTGTGACCTTCTTGAAGAATTTCAAAAATAATGGAAAGGTCTCATCTTTATGAGCTAAAAATAATACCCAAGTGTATCTAGAATAATCATCTACAATCACAAGACCATATTTCTTTCCTCCTAGACTAGTGGTTCTAGTAGGTCCAAAAAGATCCATGTGAAGTAGTCAAGTGGCCTAGAAGTGGAAACAATATTTTTAGTTTTGAAAGAGTTTCTAGTTTGTTTTCCAAATTGACATGCATCACAAATTTTGTTATTTTCAAAATCTAGTTGTGGAAGACCTTTTACTAAATCCATTTTAATTAATTTTGAAATTAGGTGTGTGCTTGCATGACCTAATCTACGATGCCATAACCAATCCAATCTCATTCATATTAGCATTATTAGCAACTAAGCAATGATTACTAGTAGACAAATTGTCTAAATCAATCAAGTATACATTGCCATTTCTATTTCCAGTAAAAACAATGCTATTATCAATGGGATTAGAAACAGTGCAGATAGAAGCTTCAAATGATACTTTAAAACCTTTATCACATAATTGGCTAATACTAATTAAATTATGTTTTAAACCATTACATATAAGACATTTTCAATATATGTGGAGGGAGTTATTTGAATTTTACCAAACCCCATGATTTGGCCTTTGCCATTGTCACCAAACGTAACAACTCCTCCTCTTTTGCTTTCAAGGGTGATGAATTGATCCTTGTCACCCGTCATGTGTCTTGAGCAGCCACTATCGAGATACCACTTTCGCTTTGATCTTTTGGCCGCAAGACACTCCTGCAAAAATGATCAAGTCTTATATTTAGGTACCCAAGCCTTCTTGGGTCCTTCATGGTTAGTAGCATAAAAGATTGTTCCTTTGGGAACCCATATTTTCTTTCCTTTACTACTTAAATTTTTGTTACTGTTTCTTGCATTACATTCATAGGATTTATGGCCTTTCTTGTTACAATAATGACATGTAACATCATCTTTATTGTTCTTTCTAAAAAAGTTTTTGACAAACTTTTGTTTTATGTTAGGCCTATATCCTAATCCAGCCTTATCAAATATAGCTCTTTGATTACTCAATAATAAATTAAGTTTTTCAGAACTATATGTAAATTTATCAACAATATTCTTATATTTATCAACTTCCTTCTTTAATATCATTTTCATTGGAAATTGATTCTCTTCTTTTGTCAAATTTCATTTTCAGATTTCAGCATCTCAATCTCATGAGTAAGATTATCTTTTTCTTTAATGAGAATTGAGTTATCATTTTTCAAAACTTGTATTTCTTTTTCAAAGCTTTAAAATCATCAACTAGTTCATTAAAAGCTTCAAGAACTTACCTCATTGTCGTCGTTCGCCATAAAGCAAATGTTTGCAACTTCTTTTTTCTTCCTCTGAAGAGGATTCATCGCTGTCACTCCAGGTTGCAACATAGGCTTTCTTCTTCTTCTTGTAGGCTTTCTTTAGTTGAGGACAATCATATCTAAAGTGCCCCGTTTCTTACACTCATAGCAAATTAGGGGTCTTTCTCTTTGTCTTTGTCCTTCTCCTTTTCTTTTTTTTTCTCCTTCCATCTTAATTCCAGATTTTCTTTTATGGAAGGGTCTCCTTCTTCTCATAAATTTTTTGAACTTTCTAGCAAGAAGAGCTGTCTCATCATCATCTTCATCATTATCACTGCAGCTCTCCTCACTTTCTGCAGCCTTAAGAGCTATAGTCTTCTTCTTTTTGACTTCTTCCTCTATGTGCTGCTTCATGGTTAACTCATGAGTCATTAGTGATCCAAGTAGCTCCTCCAAAGGTAAAGTGTTGAGGTCCTTGGCTTCTTGGATGCAGTCACCTTCGCTTCCCATGATCTTGGAAGTGACCTAAGAATTTTGCGAACAAGTTCAGAATTAGTATAAGTCTTACCAAGACTTTTCAGACCATTTACAATATCAGTGAATCTAGTATACATGCATGCTATAGTTTCAGTTTGTTCCATGCTAAATAATTCATATTTATGAACAAGAATATTTATTTAGATTCTTTAACTTGATTTGTACCCTCATGGGTAACCTCTAATCTATCCCATATCTCTTTTGCAAAATTACATGTAGAAATACGATTAAATTCGTTAGCATCTAATGAACAATATAAAACATTCATGGCCTTAGCATTGAGCTGAGCCATTTTCCTATCATTCTCATTCCAATCCCTTTCGGGCTTAGGAACAATGAACCATCAATTATGTGTGTGGGTGTGCTAGGTCCATTAATTATGACACTCCACAATTCATAATCTGAAGCTTGAATGAATATCCTCATTCTTGCTTTCCAATATGAATAGTTGGAACCATTAAACAAAGGAGGTCTATTTGTAGAATGACCTTCAGCAAATGAAGATCCAGCTTGAGCTGCCATTTGGATCTTTAGCTCTTGATCGTTGGATCAAATTCAAATGAGCACTTGCTCTGATACCAATTGTTGGCCCAGATGGCAACCCAAGAGGGGGGGTGAATTGGGTTCTTAAAAAAATTTAACCTTTTTTTTTTAAACTATTGCTTTGAAATAATTAAGTGCAGAATAGATTTAATCACAAATGAAGAGATAGAGAGAGAGACAATTAAAGCACGGCAAACACAAGATTTTATAGTGGTTCGGTGTATCCAACACCTACGTCCACTCCCAAGTTCCACTTGGGTCCACACTATAATCAATTAGATTACAGCCGAGTTGTTTTACAAGATCACAACTCAAACTTGTTGTTTTCGGGATCACAACGAACCCAGCTATTTTTTCGGGCTCACCAGCAAAACCCAAACTCAAGCTAATCTAGCTTGCCCCGAGGTATACTACCTCCACTAATTCAATCCCCCTGATTGAACTAGCAAAAACAAGAAAGAATAATTTTATTAATAAACAGCTCCTCAAATGAGCAAATATTCAAAGTAAATAAACAAGGTTAGAAAAGCCTGTTTGAAGTAGATTGGATTTGAGCTTTTCTTCTTTTCTTCTTTTCCTCTTCTCTTTGGAGATGTTGAATCAGGCCTCAGCTTTGATTCTTCACAGATGTTGCAGATGAGAAGTTGGAAAATCACAGAAAACAGAGCTTTTTCTTCTTTTGGGAAATCCTCCGAATTTTCAAGTTGAACGCCTTGGATTTCTCTTTGAGCTTTTTGGAGTGGAAGGATTTGAACTTGGATACTTTTCTCTTTGATTTCAGGCTCAAGACTTCTTGGATTTTTGATTTGTATTCACTCCATTTTTTCTGTCTTTTTTTTTCAAACGAGCTTTCTCTCCCTTTTTATAGATTTCCTTTAATCCATTTTTGGTAAGAAAACTAGCCGTTGGAATGTACCTGGAAAGTTTTTCCAAATAAAATATATCCGTTAGAAGTTAGGTGAAAAGAAAATATTACCGTTTGAGCTGATCTGGCATTTTAAAAATCCATTCTGATAGGTTGGAGTCGGCTCCAACTTTTAGGTGTCGGCTCCAAGTCATGTATCCAAAAATAGAAAGTTCTAAGTTTGTCGAGGAGTCGGCTCCAAAAAAGTTAAGTGTCGACTCGCCATGGTCAGGTGTCAGCTCCAAAAGACTGTAAGTGTCGGCTCCAAGGTAGTCAAAAATTATACGTTCTGTTCCCGTGTCGGAGTCGGCTCCAGACACTGTAAGTGTTGACTCCGAGACTCTGGTGTCGAAACTCTGGGTGTCGGCTCCATACCGTATCAAAAATCAGAAAGACATTTGATTGGCCATGGGGTCGGCTCCTAGATTTCCTAGGTGTCGACTCCAGGTTCTGAATTTTGAAACTTACCTTTGGCACTTGATTCAAAATACATTTCTTAAATGCCTTTTGATTAAACAAATATTTTTAAGCCCTGAAACACTTGTTAAATTCATCAGTAACACAATAGATATACTCAATTCCTTATTAATCATCAAAATCAATAATTGGGTCAACAGAGCCGACTCTAACCTGAGTTACAGAGACTATTTTCGGAGCAATTCTTGGAGCTGACAGCTCAGAAATCGGAGTCGACTTTAGTCAGTGATGAGTCAACACTTTGCAAAGTCAGAGCCGAATCCATAATGGATTGTTTTTTGCTTTTTATGAAAACACGATCTGGAGCCGACACATGAAAAGTTGGAGCCGACTCCAACCAGTCAAGGACGATTTTCAAAAGTGCCAGATCAGCTCTAACAGATATATTTTTCACCTAACTCTCAACGGATCTATTTTCTTACGTGGAGAATCATCCAAGGTACTTTGTAACGGCTATTTTCTCACCTAATCATGGATTAAGACTCTATATAAAGAGGGATTCGTCCGTTTGAAAAGAAGAACGAAAATAGAGAGAAAATAACAGAAAAATCAAGAGATATTTAAAGAAAAAATCTCTGAGTCCATATCTGTCATTCAAAGAGAGATTCAAAAGAAATCTCAAGCCCTAAAAGTTTAATTCGGAGGATTCTCAACGAAGAAGAGAAGAAGAGCAAAAGCCCTATTTCCTCAAAGTTCTCTCCAACATATTTCGGTTAAGAATCAGAGCTGAAGCTTGATTCAACCATTTAAAAGAGAAGAGAAAAAGAAGAAGAAGAAAAGCTCAACCTCAAATCGCTTCAAACAGGCTTTTCTAATCTTGTTTTATTTACATTGCATATTTGCTCATTTAAGAAGTTGTTAATTGCTGTAAACTTTATTTGAATTATTGTTTGCTAATTCAATCAGGGGGATTGAATTAGTTGAGGTAGTTTACCTCGGGAACAAGCTAAGTTTAGCTTGGGTTAAGGTTTTGTGCTGGTGAACCTGTGAAAACCAGCTGGATTCGTTGTGACCCCATGTAAAATAACAAGTTAGAGTTGTGAGCTTGTAAAACAACTCAACTGTAATTAGGGATTATAGTGTGGACCCAAGAGTTGCTTGAGAGTGGACGTAGGTGGGGATACACCAAACCACTATAAATCTTTGTGTTTATCGTGCTTTTATCTCTCTCTTCATCATATTGTGCTCAGCATTCATTAATTCATTCCACTTGTGCACATTCACTTCAAGCAATTGTTTTCAAAGTGTTAAATTTTTTAAAGAACCCAATTCACCCTCCCCTCTTGGGTTGCCATCTGGGCCAACAATTGGTATCAGAGCTTGTGCTCATTTCTAGTTGATCTAACGATTAAGAGTTAAAGATCCAAATGGCAACACAAGCTGGTTCATCTTTTGCTGAACGTCAATCCACTAATAGGCCGCCTTTGTTTAATGGCTCTAATTATTCATATTAAAAAGCAAGAATGAGGATTTTCATTCAAGCTTTAGATTATGAATTATGGAGTATCATTACAAATGGACCTAGTACACCCACACACATTGTAGATGGTTCTATCGTTCCTAAGCCCGAAAGGGACTGGAATGAGGACGATAGGAAAATGGCTCAGCTTAATGCCAAAGCCATGAATGTTTTATATTGTTCTTTGGATGCAAATGAATTCAACAGAATATCTACTTGCATTTCAGCCAAAGGAATTTGGGATAGATTAAAAGTTATCCATGAGGGTACTAACCAAGTAAAAGAATCCAAAATTAACATTTAGTGCACAAATATGAATTGTTTAGCATGGAACAAACTGAATCAATCACATGCATGTACACTAGATTCACAGATATTGTTAATGGTTTGAAAAGTCTTGGTAAGACATATACTAATTCTGATTTGGTGCGTAAAATTCTTAGATCTCTTCCAAGATGATAGGAAGCAAAAGTAACTGTAATCCAAGAAGTCAAAGATTTGAATGCACTACCTTTGGAGGAGCTCCTTGGATCCTTGATGACCCATGAATTGACAATGAAACAACATCAAGAGAAAGAGGTGAAAAAGAAAAGAACAATTGCACTTAAGGCTACAGAAAATGATAAAAGCAGCAGTGAGGAAGATGATAAAGATGATGAAACAGCTCTCCTTGCAAAGAAGTTTAGAAAGTTTATGCAAAGAAGGAGACCCTTCCACAAAAGGAAATCAGGAATTAAAATGGAAGGATAAAAGGAAAAAGAAAAGGATAAAGAAAAAGAACCCTTGACATGTTATGAATGTAAGAAGCGGGCATTTTCGATCTGAATGCTCTCAACTAAATACAACAAGAAGAAGAAGGCTTATGTTGCAATTTGAAGTGATAGTGAAGATTCTTCATCCGAAGAAGATCAAAAAGAAGTTGCAAACATATGCTTCATGGCAAATGATGACAATGAGGTATGTACTGAAACCCCTAATGATGATTTTACATTTGATGAATTGTATGATGCATTTAATGAATTAGTTAGTGATTTTAAGGTTTTGAGAATGAAAAACAAATCTTTGAAAACTGAAAACCTAAATCTTCTTAAAGAGAAAAATAAACTTATTCTTGAGGTTAAAAATCTAAAATCTGAAAGTGAAGTTTTACTAAAAGAAAAAGAATCAATTTCTAATGAAAACATTAACTTAATGAAATAAATTGATAAATATAGGAATATTGTTGATAGATTTATATATAGCTCAAAAAAATTAAATTTACTTATAAGTAATCAACGAGCTGTATTTGATAAAGCTGGATTAGGATATAAACCACACATGAAACAAAAATATGTCAACAAATTCTTAATGAAGAAAAATGATGTTTCATGTTATCATTGCAACAAAAAAGGACATAAATCATATGAATGCAATTTTAGAAAATTTAACAAGAATTTAAGTCATAAAGATAAGAAAATATGGGTTCCAAAAGGAACAATCTTTATTGCTACTAACCATGAAGGACCAAAGAAAGCTTGGGTACCTAAACAAAAGATTTGATTATCTTGCAGGAGTGTCTTGCGGTCAAAAGATCAAAACGAAAGTGATATCTTGATAGTGGCTACTCAAGGCACATGACAGGTGACAAGGAGGAGTTGTTACTTTTGAAGATAATGGCAAAGGCCGAATTATGGGATTTGGTAAAATTCAAATTACTCCATCCACTTTTTATGAAAATGTTTTATATATTGATGGTTTAAAGCATAATTTAATTAGCATTAGCCAATTGTATGATAAAGGTTTCAAAGTTTCTTTTGAAGCTTCTATTTACACTGTTTCTAATCTCATTGACAAACATTATATTTGTTGGAAATAGAAATGGTAATGTATACCTAATTGATTTAGACAATTTGTCCACTAGTAACCATTGCTTAATTGCTGATAATGCTAAGGTAAATGAGATTGATGGCTATGGCATCATATATTAGGTCATTCAAGCATACATTTAATTTCAAAATTAATTAGAATGGATTTAGTTAAAGGACTTCCAAAACTAGATTTTGAAAAAAATAGAATTTGTGATGCATGTCAATTTGGAAAACAAGCTAAAAATTCTTTCAAATCTAAAAATATTGTTTCTACTTCTAGGCCACTAGAGCTACTTTATATGGATATTTTTGGACCTACTAGAACCACTAGTCTAGAAGGAAAGAAATAGTCTTGTGATAGTAGATGATTACTCTAGATATACTTGGGTATTGTTTTTAGCTCACAAAGATGAGACTTTCTTGATATTTCTGAAATTCTTCAAGAAAGTCACAAATGAGAAAAACACTACCATAGTGTCTCTTAGAAGTGATCATGGCATAGAATTTGAAAATCATCAATTTAAAAATTTTTGTATTGAAAATGGCATTCATCATAATTTTTCTGTACCTAGAACACCACAACAAAATGGAGTCGTAGAAAGAAAAAATAGAACATTATAAGATATGGCCCCTACCATGCTATGTGAAAGCCAACTCCTAAAGTACTTCTGGGCGGAAGCTATAAACACAGCATGTTACATCCTTAATAGAGCTTTAATTAGGCCAATTCTTAAAAAAACTCCCTATGAATTATGGCATAATAGGAAACCTAACATTAGTTATTTTCATGCATTTGGTTGTCGATGTTTTATTCATAATAATGGTAAGGACAATCCTGGAAAGTTTGATGCTAAATCTGATGAAGGTATATTCTTAGGTTATTCCACCTCTAGTAAAGCATATAGAGTGTTCAATAAGAAATGTTTAATTATAGAAGAGTCAATTCATGTAGTATTTGATGAGTCTTTAGCATCAAGTTCTGAAAAGATTGATGATGAGGAAGATACAATTTTGCTTGAAAGAGATATTGAAAAATTAAATATAGATGTATCTTCAGACCATGAATAAAAAGTTAAAGATGATGACTCACCTAAGGATGATGTTATTGATACTACCCGTAATAATGTAGATCTACCTAGAGATTGAAGATATGCTTATGGTCATCCAAAAGATTTAATCATAGGTGATCCATCTCAAGGAGTTAGAACTAGATCATCAATGAGGAACATCATTTGTGTCTCACATAGAACCCAAAACTATTGAAGAAGCTGAAAAAGATAGTAATTGGATGATAGCTATGCAAGAAAAATTAAATTAATTTACTAGGAATAATGTATGGTCCTTAGTTGATAGACCCAAAGGTCATTCTGTTATAGGATCTAAATGGGTATTTAGAAAAAAATTAGATGAAAATGGTATAGTAATTATAAATAAAGCTAAATTAGTTGCAAAAGATATAATCAAGAAGAAGGGATTGATTTTGATGAAACTTTTGCACCTATAGCTAGATTAGAAGCAATTAGACTATTACTTGCATTTGCATGTCATATGAACATTAATTTATTTTAAATGGATGTTAAAAGTATATTTTTAAATAGTTTTATAAATGAGAAAGTTTTTGTAGAACAACCACCAGGTTTTAAAGATCATGAATTTCCAAATCATGTTTTTAAATTACACAAAGCACTTTATGGTTTAAAACAAGCACTTAGAGCTTGGTATGATAGATTAAGCAAATTTCTAATTGAAAATGATTTTTCTAGAGAAAATGTTAATAAAACCTTATTTTTGAAAAGAAAAGATAAAGATTTATTGGTAGTACAAATCTATGTAGATGTATGTATTCGGTGCTACTAACAATCTTTTGTGTCAAGAATTTGTAAAGTTAATGCAGGGTGAATTTGAGATGAGCATGATGGGAGAACTCAACTTCTTCCTAAGACTTTGAATCAAACAAGAAAGAGAGGGAATTTTCATCAACCAAACAAAGTACATAAAAGAAATTCTCAAGAAGTTTGGTATGGAACAAGTCAAACCTCTCGGAACACCAATGAGTCCTTCATGCAAGTTAGATAAAGATGAAGATGGTAAGCCAGTTGATCAAAAGCATTATAGAGGTATGATCGGTTCATTACTTTACTTAACAGCTAGTAGACCAGATATCATGTTTGGAGTAAGTTTATGTGCACAATATCAATCTGAACCTAAAGCATCTCACTTAATTGCAGTAAAAAGAATACTTAGATATCTAAATGGAACTAAAAATGTAGGATTATGATATTCTAGAGACTCAACACTAAATTTGATTGCATATTTGATTCTGATTATGCTGGTTATAAATTGGATAGAAAAAGTACATGTGGTACATGCCAATTCTTAGGAAGTAACTTAATCTCTTGGTTTAGCAAAAAGAAAATTCAGTTACATTATCAACTACTGAAGCTGAATATGTTGCAGCTGAAAGTTGTGCTCAAATCCTTTGGATTAAGCGACAACTTGAAGATTATGGTATAACACTTGATAAAACACCAATTAGATGTGATAACACTAGTGCAATCAATTTGACTAAAAATTCAATTCAACACTCAAGAACTAAACACATTAAAATTAGGTATCATTTTATTAGAGAACATGTAGCTAATAATGACATTTGTCTTGATTATGTTTGTACTGATGAACAATTAGCTGACATTTTTACAAAACCCCTAAGTGAAGAGAGATTTTGTTATCTTAGAGAAGAATTAGGAGTTTGTGATCCATTGGAATGATTTTTAAATCTCCTAGAAATGATCATCCAGAATTCAATTATTTTTCCTAATTTTCTTATGACTTTAAGGATAATTTATCTAGATATTTGAGCCCATTGATTCATCACATTCCAAAGTTGATTTATCCAAAATTTGAAGAATTTCCAGACAAGTTTCAGATTCTTTGAAATTCTTATTTTTTCATTGAAACTGTCTTGGAGCCGACACCATAGTTATTGGAGTCGACTCAAGTTTTGTTTGAGATTTTGGAGCCGACACCTGCCTTTCCAGAGTCGACTCCACTTCGGGTGCTGACTGTGTTAGTGACCTGAAGCCGACACCTCGCTTTGTGGGAGTCGACTCCAAATAGTCCCAGGTTGATTTATTAGGGCAGAGTCGACACCTCTCTCATTCTATTCATCTCAAACTTTTCCAAATCCTTCCCAACTCTTCCAAAACCCAAGATTTCTTAAATTAACCATTCCTTAGCACTCAATGGCACCCAAACATAGGGGATCCTTGTTTGGTGGAGCGGTGACGATGGGAAAACAGACGGTGAGGCGTTCGGCGTGACAACCCTCTTCGAGTTCGTCCTCTACCTCATCTGCTTCAATACCAAGCGTCGTTCCAAGCCCTTCTTCACCTCAAATTGAAACCCTTGCTGGCCGTGTGATCACCATGGGGAGAAAAGTTAATTTTCATTTCTTTGAGGCCGAGGGTTTTTCCATTGGGTGGCAGTTAAAGGAATTAGGTTGGGAGAAGGTGTGTTCTCTTGATTTACCTACTTACCCCGCTTTAGTTAAAGAGTTTTATTTCAATCTTTCAAGAGGAGATGAAGGTTTAGTGAGTTTTGTTAGAGGAAAGAGGATACACTTAACTTGGAGATTCTTGAAAATCTTTTAGAAATTCCTGTTGTTGGATTAATAGCAAATTACCATAGTGAGAGATCAGGAGCATTATCAAGAGTGCTTAGAAGGAAGGTCATAGAATTTGAAGAGGTTAGGGCAAACCAGTTGCCCCTAGAGCTCAGATTATTACATAATATTTGTGGACAGATTTTATTCTCAAAGACTAGTCGTTTGTATGTCTCAGAGCGAGACATTGTGATCATGGACAGTGTTCTGACAGGTCAGCCAATTAATTTAGCTGGAATGATGATATGGTATATGGCTGAGGCTGGTAACAAGAAGAGATCCACTTTGCCTTATGGCATGATTTTGACTATAGCATTTCAGAGCCAAGGTGTAGTTATTTCAGACAGTGAACCCATGAAGAACTTAAGGCACATTGACTATTATAGCTTAGCTACTGTGTACCGCATGGGGTTCGTGAAGGTGAATGGTAATTGGGAAAGGAAAGGACACCTAGAGGACAGGTCAGCTGATACTGGAGCTACTGCACCATCAGAGGCTGGACCATCCATGAGGCATTCTTTACCTGAGCCCAGTAGATCATCACCACCACTAGCACCTGCATCTATTTTTGCTTCAACTTCTGGATTTTCTTGTGCTCAGCTGGAGCAGCTAAAGGAACTTTTTGCAAGTCATGAGGAGAAGATGAAAGTTAAACTTGATAGTAGACTTTTGAGCTTAAGGAAGATGTATTACTCCTTGGAAGATAAAGTAAACAGAGTTGAATCATCCTTTGAACTTCTTCTGAGGCCTTGAAATATGATTTAATGCATATTTTTGAGAAGATCAAGGACATTGGAGGATATTCTGATACATATTCAAAGTGTAATGTGGAGTTACAAGAGAAAGTGACTGTAGCAGCTGCTTTTATTGACAGTAGACTAAAAGATTTTATGAAGATACAAAAGGATGGAATGGAGAAGATTTTAGAAGAACTTAAGAGACTTCTTAGATTTTCTTAGATTTTGATACTTTTTGATGTTATTAGTTTTTGATGTTTAACTTACATTTTGATGTAATTAGGACTATCGATGTAATTGAATGATATTCAATTTGATGTTTTGTTGAAATGATGTTCAGTTTGCATTTTGATAGTTTGTTATAGTTGAATGATGTAATGATGCAATTATGTAATGAACATTTTGATACTTAATGAATATCATATTTGATCTTTGAAGCATTAAATTTTAATGAATGAATTTCTTAATTCTGGCGTTTGATGTTAATTTAAGCCTTAATACACCTTCTAAACCTTTTTGTTGATTACAAAAAAGGGGAGAAAGGTTGTTTACGTATATGCATTATGCATTTGATATTAATATCATATATTTATGTGCATCAATGTTATGGAGAGAAGATGATATATGTATATGCATGCAAAGAGGAGAAAGGATATTAAGCTATAAGAAAATGGCACTTACTTGAATATGCATGTTAAATGACAATTAATAACAAATGGCATTAAGATATGCATACCATTTCAATGAACTTAACATATGCATCAACATAGCGGGAGCTACCAAGGGGGAGCTTAACCTTAATTTAAGAATGTTTTAACAATTATGCATTATTTGATTATGCATATACTCAATGTTTTTGTCATCATCAAAAAGGGGGAGATTGTTGGAAAATTATTGAGAAATTATTTATCCAATTAATTGATTTTGATGATTAACAAAAGTTATAGTATATTCATTGTGTTTCTGATAAATTTGATAAGTGCTTTAGGGATTAAGATCAGTTATTTATCCAAATGATACTTAGAAATTAGTTTTGAATTGAATTTCAATGGAATTTATTTAAGTTCAAACTTGGAGCCGACACCTAGAACCTCTCGAGCCGTCTCCAAAGCATATAAGAACAGTTCTATATTTTTGGTACGGTTCAGAGTCGACACCTAGAGTTTTGGAGCCGACACCTGAAGTTTCGGAGCTGACACATGGATTTTGGGAGCCGACTCTAACCTGAGTTACAGAGACTATGTTTTTGAAGCAATTCTTGGAGCCAACACCTCAGAAATTGGGAGCCGACTCTAGTCAGCAGTGAGTCGACACTTTGCAAAGTCGGAGCCGACTCCATGATGGATTATTTTTTTTCTATTTAAGGAAACACGATCTGGAGCCGACTCCAACCTATCAAGGACGATTTTCAAAAGTGCCAAATCAGCTCTAACGGATATATTTTTCTACCTAACTCTCAACAGATCTATTTTCTTGCATGGAGAATCATCCAAGGTACTTTGTTATGGCTATTTTCTCACCTAATCTCGGATAAAGACTCTATATAAAGAGGGATTCGTCCATTTGAAAAGAAGAACGAAAATAGAGAGAAAATAACGAAAAAATCGAGAGATGTTTAAAGAAAAAATCTCTGAGTCCACATCTGTCATTCAAAGAGAGATCAAGAGAAATCCCAAGCACTAAAAGTTCAAATTCAGAGGATTCTCAACGAAGAAGAGAAGAAGAGCAAAAGCCCTATTTCCTCAAAGTTCTCTCCAACATATTTCGATCAAGAATCAGAGTTGAAGCTTGATTCAACCATTCAAAAGAGAAGAGGAAAAGAAGAAAAGCTCAACCTCAAATCGCTTCAAACAGGCTTTTCTAATCTTATTTTATTTACATTGCATATTTGCTCATTTAAGGAGCTGTTGATTGCTGTAAACTTTATTTTGAATTATTGTTTGCTAATTCAATCATGGGGATTGAATTAGTTGAGGTAGTTTACCTCGGGAACAAGCTAAGTTTAGCTTGGGTTAAGATTTGTGCTGGTGAACCTGTGAAAACCAACTGGGTTCGTTGTAACCCCATGTAAAACAACAAATTAGAGTTGTGAGCTTGTAAAACAACTCAACTGTAATCAGGGGATTATAGTGTGGACCCAAGAGTTGCTTGGGAGTGGACGTAGGTGTGGGATACACCGAACCACTATAAATCTTTGTGTTTGTCGTGCTTTTATCTCTCTCTCTTTTTATCATATTGTGCTCAGCATCCATTAATTCATTCCACTTGTGCACATTCACTTCAAGCAATTATTTTCAAAGTGTTAAATTTTTTAAAGAACTCAATTCACCCCCCCCCTCTTGGGTTGCCATCTGGGCCAACATCGTCGGCAACGCGGCCCATGGGACACCACTCGGCTCCAGCACGGCGATGCCCCCGAGTCGGTTCAAGATCCTAAAGACTCCGTACCCGATCGAGTCGCCCCTCGGGCGGCGCACAAACCCCCCGAGGCGGTTCAAAAGGAGCTCGCCGGCATCGCGGCCCATGGGACACCATTCGGTCCCGGCACGGTAGTGCCTCTGAGTCGGTTCAAGAACCTAAAGGCTTCGTACCTGGTCGAGTCGCCCCTTGGGCGGCGCACAAACCCCTGAGGCGGTTCAAAAGGAGTTCGCCGGTATTGTGGCCCATGGAACACCACTCGGCCTCGGCACGGCGGTACCCCTGAGTTGGTTCAAGACCCTAAAGGCTTCGTACCCAGTCGAGTCACCTCTCGGATGGCGCACAAACCCCCAAGGCGGTTCAAAAGGAGCTTGCCGGCATCGCGGCCCATGGGACACCACTCGGCCCCAGCACGATGGTGCCTTCGAGATGGTTCAAGACCCTAAAGGCTCCGTACCCTGTCGAGTCATCCCTACGGCGGCGCACAAACCCCCGAGGCAGTTCAAAAGGAGCTCGTCGGTATCGCGGCTCATGGGACACCACTCGGCCCCGGCACGGTGGTGTCCCCGAGTCGGTTCAACACCCTAAAGGCTCCGTACCCGATCGAGTCACCCCTCGGGTGGTGCATAAACTCCCGAGGTGGTTCAAAAGGAGCTCGCCGACATCGTGGCCCATGGGACACCACTCGGCCCCAGCATGGCGGTGCCCCCGAGTTGGTTCAATACCCTAAAGGCTTCATACCCGATCAAGTTGCCCCTCGGGCGACGCACAAACCGCCGAGGTGGTTCAAAAGGAGCTCACCGGCATCGCGGCCCATGGGACACCACTCGGCTCCGGCACGATGGTGCCCTTGAGTTGGTTCAAGACCCTAAAGGCTCTGTACCCAGTCGAGTCACCCCTCGGGCGGCGCACGAACCCCGAGGCAGTTCAAAAGGAGCTCGCCGGCATTGTGGCTCATGGGACACTACTCAGCCCCGGTACGGCAGTGCCCCCGAATTAGTTCAAGACCCTAAAGGCTCCGTACCCGGTCGAGTCGCCCCTCAAGCGGCGCACAAACCCTCAAGGCGGTTCAAAGTTGAGGCTTGACGACACTATGGCTAACGAGGTGCTGCTCAGTTCTGCGTCGTCTCCAACAGACCCTGTCCGCCAGAGTCCCTTTCAAAATTAATTGTTGACCCAATTGATGATTTTGATGATTAACAAAACTATTTGAGTATAACAATTGAAGGCTCTAATGATTTTGATTAAGTTTTTCAGATTATAAGTCGATTGAATGATCAAAATCAGGAGTTAAATCTTGTTCTGGATTGAATCTAATGTCTAGGTAAGATTGCAGACATTAGAGTCGACTCCAAGAATCACAGAGCTGACTCCAGTATCTGGCACGGAAGTTAGAGTCGACTCCGAGACTGTTAGAGTCGACTCCAATAGAAAAGACAGAACGTTGATTTTTTGGCCCCGACTTAGAGTCGACTCCGGGTCTGTTAGAGTCGACTCCAGAAAAGTTTCTTGTCAACCCCAAAAAGTCAGAGATGACTCCAGAATTAACGGATTAAAGTGTTTCGAGTTAGAGCCGACTCCAGAAAAGTTAGAGTCGACTCCAACCCACCTGGAATGAAAAATCAAATTGCCAGATCAGCTCTAACGGTAATATTTCTATTTTACTTTATTTCTAACGGATATATTTTGTTCCAAGGTACACTCCAACGGATAGTTTTCTTCCAAAAATGGTTTGAAAGAAATCTATAAAAAGGGAAGACTATCATTCAAAAAACAAGAACGGAAAAACAAAGAAGAAAAACGGAAATAGAGAAATCCCAATTCAAAAATCCGAAAAAGAGAGAGCCTGAATCTCAAGAGAAAAAACCTTCTAGCTCAAATCCACTCCACTCCAAAAAGCTCAAGAGGAATCCAAGGCATTCAAATCAAAGTTTTGGTGGATTTCCCAAATTGGAGAAAGAGGATCAGTTTCTTGCTTTTCAATCCTTCTCAACTGCTTCAACTGTGAAGAATCGGAGCTGAGGCTTGATTCAATCTAGCAAGGAGAAGAAGAAAAGAAGAAAAGAAGAAAAGCTCAAAAGCCAACCAACTATAAATCAGGCTTTTCTAAACCTTGTTCATTTACTTGATTATTTGCTCATTGAGGAGCTGTGTACTTGAAAAACAATATTTCTTTTGTTTGTGTCTAGTTCAATCTGGGGGATTGAACTAGTGGAGGTAGTCTTACCTCGGTACAAGCTTGGTATAGCTTGTGTTAGGGTTTTTGTGCTGGTGAGCCCAAAAACCGGCTGGGTTTGTTGTGATCCCGGAAAAACAACAAGTTTGAGTTGTGGCTTGTAAAACAACTCGGCTGTAATCAAGAAGATTATAGTGTGGACCCAAGTGAATCTTGGGAGTGGACGTAGGTGTTGGATACACCGAACCACTATAAAATCTTTGTGTTTGCCGTGTCTCCTTTATCTCTATCTCTATCTCTATCTTATTGATTGTATTTTGTTTTTGCATCTGCATTCACTTTCACTCACACTAAGCAAACAAATATTTCAAAAGGTTTAAATTTTTTAAAGAACCCAATTCCCCCCCCCCCCTCTTGGGTTGTCATCTGGGCCAACAATTGGTATCAGAGCTAGTGCTCATTAGATTTTGATCACACGATCAAGAGCTAAAGATCCAAATGGCAGCTCAAATTGGATCATTTGATGAAGGTCATTCTACGAATAGACCTCCACTATTTAATGGTTCAAATTATTTATATTGGAAAGCTAGAATGAGGATATTCATTCAAGCTTCTGACTATGAACTATGGGGTGTTATAATTAATGGACCTAGTACACCCACACATGTTATTGATGACACTATTGTTCCTAAGCCCGAAAGGGACTGGAATGATAATGATAGGAAGATGGCACAGCTTAACGCTAAAGCCATGAATGTTTTATATTGCTCTTTAGATGCAAATGAATTTAATAGAATCTCCACATGTAATTCAGCAAAGGAGATTTGGGATAGATTAGAGGTTACCCATGAGGGTACCAACCAAGTAAAAGAATCTTCTTCTGAAGAAGAAGAACAAAAGGAAGTCGCAAATGTATGTTTTATGGTGGACGACAACGATGAGGTAAGTTCCGATAACCCTTGCGATGAGTTTGCATTTGATGAATTATTTGATGCTTTTAATGAACTTGTCGGCGATTTCAAGGTTTTGAAAAAGAAATACAAGCTTTTGAAAAATAAAAATTCAACTTTCATTAAAGAAAAGGAAGATCTTAATAATGAAGTTAAGAAACTTAAATCTGAAAATGAAATTTTGGTAAAAGAAAAAGAATTAATTTCCAATGAAAATAATAAACTAAGGAAAGAGGTTGAAAAATATAAGAACATAGTTGATAAGTTTACCTTAAGCTCAACTAAATTGAACATGTTATTAAATAGTCAAAAAGCAGTTTTTGATAAAGCCGGATTAGGGTATAACACTTTTAGAAAACAAAAATGATTGAAAAAATTTTTGTGCGTGCTGGCCAAAGTAATTTTATATGCTTTAAATGTAATCAAAAAGAACATAAATCTTATGAATGTAAAATTCTAAAACCTAATAAAAACTTAAATATTAAAGGAAAGAAAATATGGGTTCCAAAAGAAACAGTTTTTATTGCTACTAACCATGAAGGACCCAAGAAAGCTTGGGTACCTAAACATAAGACTTGATCATCTTTGCAGGAGTATCTTGCGGCTAAAAGATCAAAGCGAAAGTGGTATCTTGATAGCGGCTGCTCAAGGCACATGACGGGTGACAAAGATCAATTCATCACCCTCGAAAGCAAAAGAGGAGGAGTAGTTACATTTGGGGATAATGGCAAAGGCCAAATCTTGGGGCTTGGTAACATTCAAATAACTCCCTCCACATATATTGAAAATGTCTTATATGTTGATGGTTTGAAACATAATTTAATTAGCATTAGTCAATTATGTGACAAAGGTTTTAAAGTATCATTTGAATCTTCTATATGCACAGTTGCTAATCCCATTGATAATAGCATTATTTTTATTGGAAATAGAAATGGCAATGTATACTTGATTGACTTAGACAATTTGTCTACTAATAATCATTGCTTAGTTGCTAATAATGCTAATATGAATGAGATTGGTTGGTTGTGGCATCGAAGATTAGGTCACGCAAGCACACACCTGATTTCAAAACTAATTAGAATGGATTTAGTAAAAGGACTACCTAAAATAGATTTTGAAAATAACAAAATATGTGATGCATGTCAGTTTGGAAAACAAACGAGAAGTTCTTTTAAATCTAAAAATGTTGTTTCAACTTCTAGGCCATTAGAGCTACTTCACATGGACCTTTTTGGACCAACTAGAACCACAAGTCTAGGAGGAAAGAAATATGGTCTTGTGATAGTAGATGATTACTCTAGATTCACTTGGGTAATTTTTAGCTCACAAAGATGAGACTTTCTCGATATTCCTGAAATTCTTCAAGAAAGTAACAAATGAGAAAAACACTACCATAGTGTCTCTAAGAAGTGATCATGGAACTGAATTTGAAAATCACTTATTTGAAAGTTTTTGCAATGAAAATGGTATTAATCATAATTTTTCTGCACCAAGAACCCCTCAACAAAATGGAGTAGTTGAAAGAAAAATAGAACTCTAGAAGACATGGCCCGTACCATGCTATGTGAAAGTAAACTCCCGAAATACTTTTGGGCGGAAGCTATTAACACAGCATGTTACATCCTAAATAGAGCATTAATAAGACCTATTTTAAAGAAAACACCTTATGAATTATGGCATGATAGAAAACCCAACATTAAATATTTTCATGCATTTGGTTGTAAATGTTTTATTCATAATAATGGTAAAAATAACTTAGGTAAATTTGATGCAAAATCTGATGAAGGAATATTCTTAGGTTATTCAACAACTAGTAAAGCATATAGAGTGTTCAATAAAGGAAGTTTAATTGTTGAAGAATCTATTCATGTAGTTTTTGATGAATCTTTAGCATCAAGTTCCAAAAGGATTGATGATGAGGAAGATACAAACATTCTCGAAAAAATCTTGAAAAACTTAATATTGATGTATCTTCAGATCATGAACAAGAAGCTAAAGATAATGATTCGCTAATGCTGATGATTATTAATACTAATCATAATGATGTAGATCTACCAAGAGATTGGAGATACGCTTATAGTCATCCCAAGGAATTGATTATAGGTGATCCATCTCAAGGAATAAGAACTAGATCATCTATGAGAAATATTAGTAATCACCTTGCATTTGTTTCTCAAATTGAACCTAAAACCATTGAAGAAGCTGAAAAAGATAATAATTGGATGTTAGCTATGCAAGAAGAATTAAACCAATTCACTAGAAATAATGTATGGACATTAGTGGAAAGACCTAAAGATCATTCTGTTATAGGATCAAAATGGGTTTTTAGAAATAAACTAGATGAAAATGGCATAGTAATTAGAAACAAAGCTAGATTAGTTGCAAAAGGATATAATCAAGAAGAAGGTATTGATTTTGATGAAACCTTTGCACCTGTAGCTAGATTAGAAGCCATTAGGCTATTACTTGCATTTGCATGTCACATGAACTTTAATTTATTTCAAATGGATGTCAAAAGTGCATTTTTAAATGGATTAATAAATGAAGAAGTATTTGTTGAACAACCACCGGGATTTGAAGATCATGAATTTCCAAATCACGTTTTTAAATTGCACAAAGCTTTATATGGTTTGAAACAAGCACCTAGAGCTTGGTATGATAGACTAAGTAAATTTTTGATTGAAAATGATTTTACAAGAGGAAATGTTGATAAAACATTATTTTTGAAAAGAAAAGATAAAGATTTACTTGTAGTTCAAATTTATGTTGATGACATTGTATTTGGTGCTACTAACAATCTTCTATGTCAAGAGTTTGCTAAGTTAATGCAGGGAGAATTTGAAATGAGCATGATGGGAGAACTCAATTTCTTCCTTGGACTCCAAATCAAACAAAGCAAAGAGGGAATCTTTATCAACCAAACAAAGTACACAAGAGAAATTCTAAAGAAGTTTGGTATGGAATCAATCAAACCCCTCGGAACACCAATGAGTCCTTCATGCAAGCTGGACAAAGATGAAGAAGGTAAGAAGGTTGATCAAAAATATTATCGAGGTATAATCGGATCCCTACTTTACTTAACTGCAAGTAGACCAGACATAATGTTTGCTGTTTTGCTTATGTGCTAGATTTCAGTCTGAACCTAAAGAATCACATTTAATTGCTGTTAAAAGAATTCTTAGATACTTAAGTGGAACAAAAAATGTAGGTTTATGGTATTCTAGAGACTCAACATTAAATCTGATTGCTTATTCTGATTCTGATTATGCTGGATGTAAGTTAGATAGAAAAAGCAAGTGGTGCATGCCAATTTTTAGGAAGTAACTTAATCTCATGGTTTAGCAAAAAGCAAAATTCGGTTGCATTATCTACTGCTGAAGCAGAATATGTTGCAGCTGGAAGTTGCTGTGCTCAAATCCTATGGATTAAGAGACAACTTGAAGACTATGGTATCACACTTGATAAGACACCTATAAGATGTGATAATACAAGTGCAATCAATCTAACTAAAAATCCAATTCAACACTCAAGAACAAAGCATATTGAAATTAGATATCACTTTATAAGAGAACATGTTGCCAATAATGAAATTTGTCTTGATTATGTGAATACTGAAGAACAACTGGCAGATATATTTACAAAACCCTTAAGTGAAGAGAGATTTTGTTATCTTAGAGGAGAATTAGGAGTTTGTGATCCTTTGGAATAGTTTTCTGAAACTCTTAAGGACATCTATCTAGATTTCATCAATTTCTTGAAAAATCTCGATATTCAATAAGGAAATCTATCTAGATCTTGATTCATTGTTTCCCCAATTGCTAAGGAACATTTATCTAGATTTGATGATTAATTTGAATAGTTTCAGATCCTTGAAACTTGATTTTTTATCTCTGAAACTGTTAGAGTCGACTCTAACAGTTTGTGGAGTCGACACCTTAGTTTTTGATGTTCTGTCTAAGCAATTAGAGCCGACTCTGGCTTTGTAGAGCCGACTCTAATTCGAGCGCTGACAGACTTTCTGGTTCGGAGCCGACACCCAGTTTTCGGGAGTCGACTCTAAGTCGAACTAGGTCAAAAATAAAAAGGCGGAGTCGACCCCAAATCATTTTATCCGTCTCCCAAAACCCCTCCAAGAAGTTCCAAAGCCTTTCCAACTTCCCCAATCTTCTCAAAACCTTTGATTAACATTCCAATCTTCTCAATGGCACCCAAGAGGCGCGGTTTCGTCGGTGGAGCATCCGTTCCCACGAGGCGACGCACGATTCGGAGGCAACCCTCGCCATCCTCCTCTTCGGCCACTCAAGAAGATTCCCCTCCTTCACCCTCTTCACCCAAAGTGATCAATTAGCCGGTAAGACTATTACAACTGGAAGAAAGGTCAACTTTGATTTCTTTGAGTCGGAGGGCTTCTCTATAGGAAGATGTTTGAAAGAAATGGGTGGGAAAAGATTTGCTCATTAGATATCCCCACTTATCCTGCCCTAGTGAGAGAGTTTTACAATGATTTAAGTAGAGGAGAAGGCGGTTTAAGTCAGTATTGTAAGAGGAACAAGAGTTGTAATAACTGCTGAAATCTTGGAAATTGTTGGAAATGCCCACAATTGGTATTATGGAATATCAACATGATGATAGAAGTGGTGCATTGTCAAGAATGTTAGGGAGAGATGTAACCGAGTTTGAGGAAATTCTTGCAAATCAATTAAATCTGGAACTCAGGTTACTACACAACATATGTGGAAGAATTTTATTCC
>UESW01004197.1:1029200-1084191 GCA_900491605.1 Calamus simplicifolius
TTTAGAGCAATGGTTTTCTTCCTTTTAGTTTCCTCCTCAATATGCTGCCTCATTGTCAATTCGTGGGTCATGAGAGATCCTAGAAGCTCCTCTAAGGGTAGTGCATTGAGGTCTTTGGCTTCTTGGATTGCTGTGACTTTTGCTTCCCACGATCTTGGCAATGACCTGAGTATTTTGCGAACAAGATCAGCATTAGTATAAACTTTTCCTAGACTTTTCAAACCATTCACAATATCGGTGAATCTAGTGAACATGCATGTGATGGTTTCAGCTTGTTCCATTGTGAACAATTCATATTTATGAACCAAAATATTTATCTTTGATTCTTTTACTTGGTTTGTTCCTTCATGTGTAATTTCCAACCTATCCCATATTTCTTTAGCGGAATTACAAGTAGAGATGCGGTTGAATTCATTTGAATCTAAGGAACAATATAAGATATTAATGGCTTTGGCATTAAGTTGAGCCATTCTCCTATCATTATCATTCCAATCCCTTTCGGGCTTTGGAACAATAGTGCCATCAATAAGGTGTGTGGGTGTACTAGGTCCATTTATAATTACACCCCACAATTCATAATCAGATGCTTGAATGAATATCCTCATTCTAGCTTTCCAATAAGAATAGTTGGTTCCATTAAAAAGAGGAGGTCTATTCGTAGAATGACCTTCAGCAAAGCAAGAACCACTTTGTGTTGCCATAATGACCTTTAGCTCTTGATCGTGAGATCAAACTCTAAATGAGCACTATGCTCTGATACCAATTGTTGGCCCAGATGGCAACCCAAGAGGGGGGGGGGGGTGAATTGGGTTCTTAAAAATTTAAGTCCTTTTTAACTTCAATAGATGTATTATCAATATATGCAAGAGAGATTAACTTAAAACAATATCCAAGCAAATAACAAGAGATATAAAGTGAGAGAAAATGAACACGGCAAACACAAAAGTTTTATAGTGGTTCGGTGTATCCAACACCTACATCCACTCCCAAGGATCACTTGGGTCCACTATAATCACACCGATTACAGCTGAGTTGTTTTACAAGATCACAACTCTAACTTGTTGTTTTCACCGGGATCACAACGAACCCAGCTGGTTTTGCGGGCTTACCAGCACAAAACCTACACGTTGTTTTGCGGGCTAACAACAAACCTAACTCGTTGTTTTCACGGGATCACAACGAACCCAACTCAAGCACTCCGGCTTGCAACGAGGTAAATCTACCTCCACTGATTCAATCCACTGATTGAACCAGTAACCAAGTGAAATCAAAGTATTTGTAACAATAATGCTCCTTCTTGAGCAGATATACAAATTTAAGAATAAATAAAAACTAGGGTTAGAAACGCCTGATGGTTTTCTGGATGATTGCAGCGATGGCTTTCTCCCTTTTCTCCTTGAAAAGTTGAATCGATGCCTCAGCAAGATTCCTCAATCGTTGAAAAGCTTTGGAGAATGTGTTGCCTCTTTTTGAACTTGGGAATGGCTGAAGATTTTGCACGTTGGATTGCTTTTTGCCTTCCTCTTGAGCTTTGAGAGTTGATTAAATGATGCACACGAATCTCTCTCTCAAATGCAAAGATTGAATCTCTCCTTGAATCAAATGATTCTACAATACTCTCAGTTTTCTTTTTTTCTGATGTTCAATAGGCTCTCTCTATTTTTCTCTTGCTCTTCTATTTCTCTTTCTTTTTCAATCCCCTTTCTTTCACACTTTCTATTTGAATCTGGCTCTTCTATTTATAGATCCTGAAAAGATATAGCCGTTAGACACAGTAAAATATAGCCGTTGATTCAAAATATTACCGTTGGTGCTGATGTGTCAACTCAAAAATTATCGCCCAGATTCCGTCGAGTCGGCTCGAGTACTGTGCGAGTCGGCTCGAACACGCGATCCAGAAATGCACCAAAAAGTGAATCTTCAGGGGTCGACTCGCGAAAAGCTGGGAGTCGACTCGAGAGGCACTCAAAAATGAGTCTTTCTGCCGTCTGAGCGAGTCGGCTCGAGTACTGTGCGAGTCGGCTCGAGAAGGTTCAGGGGTCGACTCTTGAAAACTCAAGTGTCGACTCGAGACAGCATTAAAAAATCAGATATCACCGGAGTCGACTCGGAAACTCTCGAGTCGGCTCGGGACTGATACAAAAATCAGAAAACATTCTGATTTGCTTTGAAAATCATCCCAACCAATTTTGAAATATAAATATGACTTGAATAATGTTGATTTAACAGTAATGCTCAATTTCAAAACATTTTCATTAATTCATTGATCTTTAAAAGAGTGGTATAGAAATCATTTTTGAATTCATGAGTATAGCTCACTGAAACATATATTCAATTGAAAGAAAACTCATTACACATTAACAGTTCATAGTTTCCAATTTGAAATTGCTCATAGTAAGAATATTTCATTGATTGACTTAACATGTTCATAGCCTTTTAGAAAGTAAAGTAATGTCTTTTGGAAATCATCAAAATCAATAAGTTGGGGCAATTATGTTTCAATAATTTCTCAACAGATTGTATTTTGTTTTTGCATCTGCATTCACTTTCACTCACACTAAGCAAACAAATATTTCAAAAGGTTTAATTTTTTTTAAAGAACCAATTCACCCCCCCCCCTCTTGGGTTGTCATCTGGGCCAACATTAACCTCACAAGGCATCCTCGTGAACTCAACGGCCTTGCGACCATTCGAACTGTCTCCCTAAGTTTACACGCAAGTCCCTAAGATGTCCCCAAGGGCCACTCAGGTTCGCCCAAGTTTTTCCTTGCAGCCGACAAATAACTATCCTACTTAGCCGATCGAGGACCTGTTGGATTGTGGACTTGGTTAAGCAAAAAAAATCTTTGTGGACTTGCTCAAGTCACTACCAAGCCTAAGTCTACGGACCCGCCGCGGCGACACTATTATACACAACATCCACAAACATAGGAACAAAAGCATTTCAGAAGATGTTCCTTTTCATTGATATCTTGTAATGATTACAAAATTTGACCCAAAGTCAGTTAAAAAAAGGGATTACAAGATCGAAAAGAAAATGCAGAAGAAGAGAATACAATAGTCTCAGGGCTTGCTCGGCCCTGGCTCCTCACCGGCCTCCTCCTCCTCCGCCGGCTCCTCGTCGCCAAGGTCCTCGGGCTGGATCTCTTCGAGTTTGGAGCTGTTAATGTTGAAAGCTGCAGTCATTTTTGCCTTCCAAAGGTCAAAGCCCTTCGCATAGACATCAAGGCTGGCCTCGATAACCTCCTGCTCGAACTCTGCAGAGGCCTTGAAGTTGGCCACGATGCCCTCGGCTTGGGCCTCGGCCTCCCAGGCTTGAGCCTTGGCCTCCTTGGCTCGCACCTTGGCCTCCCAAGCCCGATTCTTCGCCTCCTCGACGCGGGCATCGGCATCATGGGCATTGGCCACTGCCCTCGCCCGCTCGTGGTTTGCATCGGTTGCCACCCTCTCCATGGAAACGGCCCTCTGCATCACGGCTTGGACCTCGCCTGTCGCCGCCTCAGCCCGGCCCTTAGCATATTGGAGCTGGCGGGTCAGCTCCTCTATTCTCTTATTGGCCGCCTCCAGCCTAGCTGATACCAAAGCCAGCTGGGTCTCAACCGCGGAGGCTCGGTCGCCCTCAATTTCGGCCCGGCACTCCGCCTATTTTATCCGGCCGCCCAGGTCCTCCTTTCGGGCCTTGGCCTCCTCCTGCTGCCGAGTAAGTTTCTCGAACAGCGCTAAGCTATCATTCTTATACCTGTCGGCTCGTCCCACGATGCGTGCGAGCACTTCACCTGAGGACTCGCCACGTGGCCTGCAACCATTGCGCCAGGTACCCAACCACCGGCAATCTTGCCCATGCCCGAGGCGCTCCGCCTCAGTCGGCCCGAGGAACGGGATCCCCGGCCAATGATAGTGCATGAAAAGCGGAGAGGCAATGATGGCACTCACCTTTTTCCGTCCTTTGAGAGGCGCCCCAAGGGGGCGCCCGGTGCCGATGTCACCTCCCACCAACCGCATGATTACAGAAGATTTTCGAAGTGACAGCTCACCCACGATCAATCAAAAGCGCCCATAACTGGCTATCATTTTTTGAATTTTCGCGCCTCTTTTGCCCAAAGGACAGCGAGCACGTGGCCCTTCGCGCTCAGGAGCGAAGGGGCATCTAATGTGGCTGATGGACTTGGACATCGAAGGGTCCCCAACGGAGCATCCTTCGGTCTTAGGACTTCTTGCAGATTGTTCAGCTAGGTAAGGATCCCACTAGCAAGCAGATTATTCTTTCCTACGCTCAAGATCAGCGATCGGGCATCAACAATTTGTAACAGAGGTAACAAACAGCAGAAAATCTTCTCCAAGGGTCCTTTTAAAAGCTCTGTCAACAAAAGTATATTGCCGCTGGCTAAAGCCATTACATTAAGAAAATAAGCAGAAGAAAAAAAAGAAAGAAAAAGAGAAGGGCAAAGGAAGGCCCAGTGAAAAGTACAACTGTTGCGGCCTCGCCTCGACCTCATCTTAAAGCCGGAGAGGCTGCTGCATCTCCTTGCCAACCCTGGCGGCTTGGCCTGTTGGCCATCGTCCGCTGGCCCAAAAAGCCCTCGCCGCGGTCAAAAATGGCCATTTCAACGACTCCAAACAGCAATCCTGGCAGCCATCACCGCCGGCGTCCCCGACGTCCGACCTAGACCCCGGAGCGATCCACTTCTCTCCCTCCTCCTTCGTCGCCGGTGGCTTCTGCCCTCCGTCGCCGGCGGAGGTGGATTTCCCCAGCCGGGAGGCGGCCAGTTCGGAGGAGGAGCAGCTGCCGGCGGGGGAGGACAAGAGGCAGGGCGAGGCGTAACAGGCGCACGGGCACACGTTGGCGCAGTCGGGGCAGAGGACGAGGAGGCGGTCGCGGAGGCAGTAGGGGCAGACGCCGCCGGCTGCGGAGGCGTGGCGGAGTGATGGCACATATCTCGGCCGTTGGATCTCAGCCGGCGGAAGTCGAGGCTGGATTTTTTCATGGAGGAGGCCAGCGTCGGATCGTCTACCGGCGGATGTCGAGGCTGGAATATTTTTTTATAGAGAGGAGGCAGCACCTCGGCGGAAAGGTTTCTTTCTCCACTAAGGCACGATCTCGTAGAAAATTTTATAAATTGGGTTCACTAATTTAAATCCATCTCATCCGTTCGTTTACGACAGAGCACATATAAGAAATTGTGAGGCGTTGATTGTGATGCGTTAGATGGTTTTATTTTTATTTTTTCATGCGTTACGCCGTTAAAGTGGTCGGATGGGATGTATCAGAAGTTGATGGCAACTTTGGGCGGACCCGTGCTTGCTAATTGGTACGATGCAGAGGATTTGGCCTTAATGAATTGAAAACATATATTATATTTTATGATCAGAATTTTCCCAAAATGCATTATATCCTATTGTGGGAGATTTTTTATTTTATTTTATTTTTATGTTAATTTTATCACAGCCATCTATTGCAAGTTATCAAGGACTTCCTAAAGAGTAAAAATTTATTTTTTTTAATTAACAAACTTTATCTATTAAGGATAAGGATTAGCTTTAATCTTAGCCATCTTAACCTTCAGCAGTACTGATTAGAAAGTAACTCTTATAGGCTACTAATTGTATTATATAATTAATTTTTTATTTATATAATGGGGGTGTCATTTCATCCTTAAAGAGAAAGATGAAGCGTAGAGAGATGAAAAGTTTTAAAGATATATTTGAGTATAAGTCAATGATAAACTCTTATATATCCTTAATTAATATCTTTAACTTGCATTATTTAGATGTTTCGGATGGCATCAGAGCTAAACATTATTTAAATATTCTGGATGATATCAAAGCTGCTTCTTAACATTGCCATTTAGAATGTTCTGTATGGTATAATCATTTAGATTTGGATTTAGGTGTTCCTAGTAATTAAACCATTTGGATTTAAATGTTGGCCTTTCCTAGCAATTAAACCATTTGGATTTGAGGACTTCCACGGGGTATATAGGTGTTGCTGCCAAGTCACTTGTGATGAGTGCCGGGTGTACTGAAATCTTCGGGGGGCCTCCACGGAGGTGAAAAGGTTGCCTTCTTTCTCCAAGAACCTGCAAGAAGTTCCGGGCCGGTGGTTCCGGCGGGGACCCTCTGACGCTCAAGTTAGTGAGCTTGTGTGAGTATGCTTTAGAAAGAAGAAGAAGAAGATCCTTGAGCTCGGGGTCTTCTCCTTTTATACCTGTCTGGAGGGTTCCTTTTATACATGTGGATAGAACTTTCCGACGTCTGAAACACTTTGGTGGCTCACGGTTCCTCCTAGCCTCGTGAGACCAGTCATAGACCACATGCGAGTGAATCGCAGAGACGCCGTATTGCACAGTATTGTATCTTCGCATATAGTTTTGGAAGAGTGTACCAGTCATAGACGCAGGCCTCCTAGACGTCCCTCACAGCAGCCTGCTCAACAATGTTTCTCACAAGGAACCTCTTGATAGCCTTGTCCTTGGGGCAGCATTTGCTGCAGTTGGAGCAGCGGACCCAAGGCTTCCTGAAACGGGAGATGAGGTGAGGGACGGAGTTGGGAGCCCGTTGGTGGAATCAGAGGAGGGCCATGACGGCCTTCTTGCATACGGCCTCCTTGGAGTGACCAAGCAGCTCGACAACCTGCGGCAGCACGGCGGGGATGGTCTCCTCATTGATGATCTTACATATGGCGGTTAGGGCGGCGCAGACGACGAGGTAGTTGTCGGAGCAGAGGTCCTTCTGGATGGTGTTGACTACGAGGATATTGAGACCGTGGTCCTCGTTAAGGAAGAGGGTGACGGCGAGGTAGCTGGTGCGCTTGAGGAGGAGGGAGTCGTCGTGAGTCATCTTGACGGCGTGGATGTAGCCAAAGGAGGCGTTGTGGCCGAGCATCTCGACGTAGAAAAGACGAATGAAGTACTCCTTCATCTTGTGCCGGGGGACGTCGGGCTAGGTGATCTGGCGCTTGAGGGTCTCGATCTTGCGGAGGATGATGCAGTCCTCCTCGGCATTGAAACGGGCCTCGCCGATGGACTTGACGAGGTCCAGGAACTCCTTCGACTGGCCCCATCCGCCTTGGGAGCCCATGGCGAGCTCCCGCCTGATCGTCTTCAGCTGCTCCATCCGCCGAGATCCACTCCAAGGGATCCAATCGCAGCAACCGGGCGCTGCTAAGGCTTGAGAGCAAGAAGAACCTCCGATCGGATTGAAGAGTGGACTCGGGGAGAGAGATCTGGATCCCGGAAGAGAGCCCCCTCCAGCCATTTTTGAGATTGCTTGTCGTTACAAACCTGCGAACTTCCTGCGAATCAAAGGCCGCCCAGCATCGAGCCATTTCCAGAACTGCGGCTCATGGGCTGTTAGCTGGCCCCATCAGATGCCCCCCACACTTTTTGAGCTTGGGTAATGCAGGATATACATGCTCAAGAAGTGTAGAATTTTAGACAATTTTGAGAGTAAGTTGCCTGCCACTCAAAGTATTGTATGTTAAGTTTGGGTGGGAATGCTCGTCAACTATGAGCTCAGGAGTTTGCTTCTCCCAGTTGTGAGTTGTCTTAGGACTTTGGTGCCGACGCGAGTCAGGCTTAGGTGCCGAGCTGGGCTCAGGTTTCAATGCCGAGCTGGCCTCAGGCTTTTGGTGCCGAGCTGGCCTCGGGCTTCGATGCCGATCGGAGTTGGGCTTGAGTGCCGATGCGGAGTCGGGCTTAGGTGCCGACGCGGAGTCTGCCGATGCAGAGTCGGGCTTAGGTGCCGAGGGGAGACTCAGGCTTGAGTGCCAACATGAAGTCGGGCTTAGGTGCCGAGAGGAGACTCGGGCTTAGGTGCCGACGCGGAGTCGGCTTGAGTGCCGATGCGGAGTAGGGCTTAGGTGCTGAGGGAAGACTCGGGCTTGAATGCCGATGCTGAGTCAGGCTTCCGGTGCCGATGCTGAGTCGGGCTTCTGATGCCGACGCTGAGTCAGGCTTCCGGTGCCGACGCTGAGTTGGGCTTCCGATGCCGACGCTGAGTCGGGCTTAGAGTGCCGACGTGGAGTTGGGCTTAGGTGCCGACGGAGTCGGGCTTTGGTGCCGAGGGCAGACTCGGGCTTGAGTGTCGACGCTGAGTCAGGCTTTCGGTGCCGATGCTGAGTCGGGCTTCCGATGCCGATGCTGAGTCGGGCTTAGAGTCCCAACGCGGAGTCGGGCTTAGGTGCTGAGGGGAGACTCGGGCTTGAGTGCCGACACGGAGTAGGGCTTTGAGTGCCGACGTGGAGTCGGGCTTAGGTGCCGACGGGAGTCGGGCTTTGGTGCCGAGGGAAGACTCGGGCTTGAGTGCCGGCACGGAGTCGGGCTTTGAGTGCCAACACGAGTCGGGCTTAGTTGCCAACGCGGAGTTGGGCTTTGAGTGCCGACGCTCAGTCGGGCTTGAGTGCCGGCACGGAGTCGGGCTTTGAGTGTCGACGCAGAGTCGGGCTTAGTTGCTGACGCGGAGTTGGGCTTAGGTGCTGAGGGGAGACTCGGGCTTGAGTGCCGACACAAAGTCGGGCTTTGAGTGCCAACGCGGAGTCGGACTTTGAGTGCCGATGCGGAGTCGGGCTTTGAGTACCGATGCGGAGTCGGGCTTTGAGTGCCGGCTTTGGTGTCTGCTTAGGTGCCGAGTGGAGACTCGGGCTTTGAGTGCCGACGCGGAGTCGGCTTAGGTGCCGATGCGGAGTCAGGCTTTGGTGCCAAGGGGAGACTCGGCTTGAGTGCCGACACGGAGTCAGGCTTTGAGTGCCGATGCGGAGTCGGGCTTCCAATGCTGACGCTGAGTCGGGCTTAGAGTGCCGACACGGAGTCGGGCTTAGTTGCCGATGCGGAGTTGGGCTTCAAGTGCTGACGTGAAGTCGGGCTTCTTAATGGCTGAAAGTAACCAGCAATACGTTGCAAGTGTATAATTTAAACAAATGTATTACCCGATTGGCCATTGACCGCTAATGCAGAGTTGAAGCCGATGGGGCTGAGGTGAAGCCGTTGAGGCTGTGACGAAGCCACCGAGGCAAAGTTGAGGTCGTCGAGAGCCTTTTGAACACCGGAGGATGACCGAGGGTCGCTGGGATGGAACCATGCTCGGAAGCCTTTAACTTCGGAGGGTGACCTGAGAGTTGGGAGTCGTCAGGTGCCTTTTAACCCCGGAGGGTGACCTGAGGGTGCTTGGACCAGGCTCTGCCTTTTAACCCCGGAGGGTGACTTGAGGGTGCTTGGACCAGGCTCAGGTGCCTTTTTCTTTGCACCAACGATCTTTGCTGCAAACGTTGGAGTCAGTCTTTGGCCTTTAGTGCCGAGCTAGACTCAGGCTTGAGTGCCGATGGTACATCGGGCTTTGAGACGCTAACGCGAGGTTGGTCTTGAATGCTGATGCAGAGTCGGTCTTCCCTACATGACATTTTTAAGTATCAATGAAAGAAATAGTCAAGTGCAATGTACTTAGCTCTTGCGGCACCCCTGTTTTCCTTCTGCGGACTTGAGTACTTCCGTTCGCTGGTAGTGCCCCCCAGGGAATCAAGTTGGTTGGAGTGTAGGTACTGCTGCCCTTACTTGGGCCTTCCTCTGTGTCGTCGTCCATAGGAGAGAAGGCTGCTTGGACGGCGAGTGATGGCTTTATGGGCTTTAAGTCATTGATGGGTTTGATGATGGTGGACCTCTTGTTGGAGAGCGCGGAATACCCCCAAGATCACGGCTATAGCGTATATGAGTAATACAAAAAAACTTTTACCGTTCTAATCTATGAGTATAAGATCATACCTTCAGATTTGAACTTGGAACACTTTGATTCGATTGCTCGACCTCAACCTTTTAGCCTTCCGCGTATTCCCGAAAATACCTTCCTTCTCTCACAAGATGGTGGGATCTCTCGGCCGACCTAGGGTTTCTTGTTTTCTTTTTTCTCAAAAACGTTAACCCTAGCAACCAACTGAGAGGGTATTTATAGGGCTACAACAGGGACCAATAGGCAAATATGAAAAGGACTTCCCACGTAATTAAATCTCCCAATCCTATCCCGGGTTAGGATTCAATTACGTAAATTACAATTCATTCCACTAAAGAATTATAATTGTACTCCTAATCATATTCGAATTTATATTTTTGAGCCTTAATATTAAATACTTATTATCTCCCCACGTTAAGATTACAGATATCCACCAATTAAATTTAATTACTGACAATATAATTTAATTGGCTTTATTATCCTTGAGACTTATCCACTTAACTTATTTGATGTATCGGATTCAAAATCCACTTGCAAGATTTGATACAATCAAAACTTATAAGCTTTCTCAAGGGGATATCATCAATCCAAATTAACAGGACGTGGATTCCTTCAACTATTAATATTCACCATATATATAATGTTATTGCCCAACCCACTGAGTTTATTGACTCATATAGAATCTCACTCTATGTGTAATCAAAGCAATAATCACTACATACACGTGTCTAGAAATAGAATTCGATTAAGAGCATAAGTAATCATAATATTCATGAGTTTTAAATTATTTTATAAAGTCAGTATAAAATAATTAACTCAACTGGGTCCTGTTCAATACACACAAAGTGTACTAGCACAAATAGTTAGAATAAACCATTCCCCGTAGTCAAGACAGACCTACTAAAAATTTGTGCTACAGTTCTACTGATGGTGTGTCCAATTCCATCTAAAACTGTGAACAATAAACTTGTATTCCAAAAGAACCGATGATCTAGTCTTCTGTGTGTAAGCCGTACTCTACACACTAGATCAAATACTCTTTGTAAATACTAGACACATGCACATATATAGTAAATGGCACACATTGCTCAAAATGAATTCTCATTAAAATGTAAAGACATAACATAAAGCATATCTTTTAGTCTATATCTCTATCAATCTCCCACTTAGACTCAAAGCAATGCTTGTACACATCTAACTCCCATGCCCTCTACATGTCTATCAAAAACTTTTGAAGTTAAACTCTTTGTAAAAGGATCTGCCAGGTTGTCCTCAGATGTAACCTTGGTCACCAGCACGTCACCTTTTGCACGATGTCACGTATCAGGTGATACTTACGCTCAATGTGTTTAGATTTCTTATGGGTCCTGGGTTCCTTCGAATTAGCAACTGCCCCACTATTATCACAATAAAGTGTAATAGGTAATTGCACTGAAGGTATCACACTAAGATCCAAAAGAAAGTTTCTTAGCCAAACAGCCTCTTTTGCAGCCTCAGATGCAGCCACATACTCAGCTTCCATGGTAGAGTCAGCAACACAAGTTGCTTCACACTCCTCCAGCTAATTGCTCCACCACCCAAAGTGAACACATATCCCGAGGTTGATTTCTAGATTCATTATCTGATTGGAAGTCCGAATCTGTATATCCTATAGGCACAAGACTATCTGCTTGGTAAACTAACATATAATCTTTAGTCCTTTTCAGGTACTTAATTATATGTTTTACTGCAGTCCAATGTTCTCGCCCAGGGTTAGACTGAAATCTGCTAACCATGCCTACGGCAAAACAGATATCAGGTCTAGTACATAGCATAGCATACATTAGGCTTCCTACTGCAGAAGCATAAGGAACTGCCTTCATACTTTCTATCTCTTCAGGTGTCTTAGGACACTGATCCTTAGATAGAGAAATTCCATGCCTGAAAGGAAGAAATCCTTTCTTGGAATTATGCATACCAAAACGGGTGAGAATTTTATCGATATAAGTGGCTTGAGATAAGCATATCATCCTTTGCTTGCGATCTCGCAAAAGCTTGATCCCTAGGATGTGACTTGCTTCTCCCAAGTCCTTCATATCAAATTGTCCAGATAACCATACCTTGACCGAAGATAACACTCCCATATCGTTTCCAATAAGTAAGATGTCATCCACATATAGCACCAGAAACACCAAAGTTTTTCCATCACGCTTCTTGTACACACATGACTCGTCAGGACTTTGATCAAAACCATAAGATTTAATAGCTTGATCAAAACGAGTATTCCAAGATCTAGATGCCTGCTTAAGTCCATAAATGGACCTCTTAAGCTTGCACACCAAGTGCTCCTGGCCTTTTACTATAAAACCGTCTGGTTGCATCATGTAAATGCACTCGTCAAGATTTCCATTAAGGAAAGCTGTCTTGACATCCATTTGCCAAACTTCGTAATCGAAATGAGCTGCAATGGATAAGAGAATCCGGATAGACTTAAGCATAGCTACTGGTGAAAAGGTTTCCTCATAGTCGATCCCTTCTTTCTGAGTAAAACCTTTTGCAACTAGCCTAGCCTTGAAGGTTTCCACCTTCCCGTCTGCTCCTCTCTTCTTCTTATAGATCCACTTGCATCCGATGGGTTTTACTCCCTCGGGTGGTTCTACAAGATCCCAGACCTGATTAAAGTGCATAGACTCTATCTCTGATTTCATAGCATTTTGCCAAAGAGTTGCATCTTTATCCTGTAATGCTTCATTGTAGCTACTGGGTTCAGTATCCAGTTCATCAGAGATTCTGTCATATGACTCTCCAAGGAACATATACCGTTTAGGTGTATTTACAACCCTCCCACTACGACGAGGCACAACCTGATTGTATGTGCTTGTAGTAATACGATCTGACTCTGATCCTTGTGCTCCATCAACCTGCACTGGTTCTGAAACTGGTGCATTAATGGTATCCTTTTGTATCAGTTCAGGGTCAGTTCGTGTTACTATACTTCTCCCACTACGAATAGTTATTGGGAAGTTTGGGAACCTACTTTCTTGTGGTGTTTCTGCTTGTACTATTGGTATTAAAGGAGCCAGTCTAGTTTTATCGCCTCTCAACTCTTCTAGAGCAATTTTACTTCTGGGTTTGTGGTCTATAATATAGTCCTCCTCCAAGAATCGGGCATTGGTGCTAACAATGACCTTCTGATCCTTAGGACAATAAAATAAACCACCTTTTGTTCCTTTAGGATATCCAACAAAGAAGCATACATCTGTCCTTGATTCCAACTTATCTGGTTTACCTTTTAGTACATGTGCTGGACAACCCCAAACCCGAACATGTCTTAGACTAGGCTTGCGCCCAGTCCACAGTTCTGTGGGTGTCTTAGGTACTGACTTAGATGGTACCAAGTTAAGAATATATGCAGCTGTCTCTAATGCATATCCCCAAAACGAAATAGGTAAGTCTGAATAACTCATCATAGATCTAACCATATCCATAAGAGTCCTATTCCTTCTTTCAGCTACACCATTCTGCTGTGGCGTACTAGGTGCAGACAACTGGGATTCAATCCCAGCATCTAATAAGTAATCTGTGAACTCCCCTAAGAGGTACTCGCCACCACGATCGGATCGTAGTGTCTTGATATTTTTACCATGACGGTTCTCCGTTTCTGCCTTAAAAATTTTAAATTTTTCAAAGCATTCAGACTTACGGCGCATCAGATAAATATACCCATATCTTGAGTAATCATCAATAAAAGTGACAAAGTACTCAAAACCACCTCTAGCTTGGATGTTCATTGGGCCACACAAATCAGAGTGAACCAATTCTAATATCTCCTTAGCTCTATTGCCTTTGGCCGAGAATGGCCGCTTGGTCATTTTTCCTTCTAAGCAAGATTCACAGACCGGTAGTGCCTCTACTTCCAATGAACCTAATGGTCCATCTTGAACCAGTCTAGAAATCCGTCTTAGATTTATATGACCTAGGCGCAAGTGCCAAAGATAAGTTTGATTCATTTCAGAAGGATGTTTTCTCTTACATGGTCTATTATTGTTATTCACTTCATTTAGTTGCACAGTAGGAGAAACAGGATTAATAATATAAAGACCATCCACCAATGTACCAGAACAGATAAAATGTTTATTTTTCTTAATAACAACGGAGTCATTAAAATAAACTGAATATCCATCATCAACCAACTTAGAAACTGAAATTAAATTCCTTCTAATTGAAGGTACAAAAAAATAGTCTTTTAATATTAAAATTCTATTTCTACTAAAAGAAAAGCTAAAATCTCCCACTGCAACTACTGACACTCTCGTGCCATCTCCCAGAAATATGTAAATCTCCCATCACTTAGCTGCCGGGTCTGCTGGAACCCCTGCAAAGAATTGCAAACATGATTAGTGGCTCCCGTATCTACACACCAGCCACTGGTAGATAACAGCACTAAACAAGTTTCAACTACAAGTGAATGAGATATACCTCTAGCCTGTTTCCTGGCAAGCCAAACTGGACATTGCTGCTTCCAGTGACCTGGCTGCTTGCAGACGAAGCACTTTCCCTTCTTTTTTATTTCCCCATTGGGCTGTGGGGCCTGATGCTGTTTCTTTTTCTGAACCTTTTTCTTCTTCTTAGCATGAGACTTCGAAGAAGAACCTTTTTCAGTAACCATAGCAACTGCAGGCTTCTTAATGAAACTCTCTGCTACCTGAAGTTCTTTAAGTAGCTCTGCCAGTGAAAAATTCATTTTGTTCATGGTGTAATTTAGGCAGAACTGCTTAAAAGAATCAGGTAGGGACTGGAGAATGATATCAACCTGGGTTTCCCCATCCATCTCCGCTCCAAGGATCTCCAGTTCATTCAGAAGACTAATCATCTTTAGAACATGATCCCTGACAGGAGTTCCTTCAGCCATATTAGTGTTCATCAGTTCTTTCATCGCAGTCTGCCTAGCTGCACGACTCTGATCCCCAAACATTTCTTTGAGGTTGAACATCATGTCATAGGCAGAGGGCATAGATTGATGCTGATGTTGCAGAACATTTGACATAGATGCCAATATGTAACACCGCGCCATCTCATCAGCCTTAACCCACTTACGGTAAGCTTGGGACTCCTCATCTGAAGCCCCTTCACCGGGCTCTGCGGGACAGACCTGAGTGAGCACATACTTGTACCCTTCTGCAGTTAACACTATATCCAGGTTTCTTTTCCAATCAATGTAATTAGGACCAGTCAATTTGTTTTCTTTGAGTATCACAGCAAGTGGATTGAAAGAAGACATTTTAATCCTGAGAATCATTCATACATCAAATAAGATATAATGAGCAATAAACTTTAAATTCAAAATTATAAGTAGGGCCCCTCAACCACTACATAATAAAAGAATTTGCCAGCAGCCTAGTACATTTTGAATAGTATGCCTCGATGGGAGGACGTCTACTACTCATCATTTATCTAGACAGATAAAACCTATTAATTTTACTATCTAGGTAAAAGGTAACATACCAAGTAAAATTAATTAGCTGGCTAACTTTGGTCATATAAATATTTGTAGTGACTCCGATGGGGAGGATACCAATATTTATACCTAAGTGTATACCATCACTCAATGCTAGATCCATTGTCCCATGGTGGATCCCTCAGATGGAGAGGTAATCCAACATTAACAACTACTAGGGATTATTCTTGGTGAGCTGGCAATCAATTTCATCCTATGGGGAGGAAAGCACTAATGCTAACACGTGAAATTAACTACCTCACCAATAAACAAGTGATGGGACCATGGGATTTAAATGTGATTAATTCCCTCTCCCACTTAGTTATTTAAACAATATTTTGAGGGTTATAAAACTTGTGTTTGATTATCTTATAAATTCAAAACACAAACAGCAAGTGATTATCCAATTAACCATGTTCTCCTAGTTATAGACATAAGAACAAAAGGATAAACAATCAAGCAAGTATGCAACATAACCAATATAAACAAGATAAATAAAATCCCTGTTATTATGGTCAAAATTTTCCATGCAGATGAAGATCCCTGTTGCACCATGATTGCTACTTTGCTCGACGATTTGCCGCTTCGCATACGGGGGTCTGGGGGCTGGCCCCAGCGGGGATCAGCGCGCTTTGGATTTTCCTTTAGAATCGTGATCTGCAATTCTCCTTAGAATCCTGCAACGGAGGCTTAGAATCCTATCTGCTTCTCCTTAGAATCCTATCTGCATTCTCCTTAGAATCATCTGCAACGGATTCTCCCTATCATTTGAATCCTATCATGCAAGGATTCTCCTTAGAATCCTATCTGATTCTCCTTAGAATCATATCCTGCAACGTGCAGCAGGTCTTCTTCCTCCATAGAGCCGCACCAGATTACAAAAATCCTATGCCTCCATATAGGAGTTCACATGCTACGTATTTATCAGCTCTCATACATGCTAATGATCCTAAAATACAAATCTAAGCAACACATACATTCATGTGACCATAATAACAGGATAGAAACCTGCAAAACAACGTTAGCAGCAAGCACGATCCATCCCACGCATGCATATTCCGATTAATGGAGAACATGGCCGCATTATTCATATACAGTATCAGCCGTGGCTCTGATACCACTGTTGGGGAGCGCGGAATACCCCCAAGATCACGGCTATAGCGTATATGAGTAATACAAAAAACTTTTACCGTTCTAATCTATGAGTATAAGATCATACCTTCAGATTGAACTTGGAACACTTTGATTTGATTGCTCGACCTCAACCTTTTAGCCTTCCGCCGTATTCCCGAAAATACCTTCCTTCTCTCACAAGATGGTGGGATCTCTCGGCCGACCTAGGGTTTCTTTTTTTTTTTTCTCAAAAACGTTAACCCTAGCAACCAACTGAGAGGGTATTTATAGGGCTACAACAGGGACCAATAGGCAAATATGAAAAGGACTTCCCACGTAATTAAATCTCCTAATCCTATCCCGGGTTAGGATTCAATTACGTAAATTACAATTCATTCCACTAAAGAATTATAATTGTACTCCTAATCATATTCGAATTTATATTTTCGAGCCTTAATATTAAATACTTATTATCTCCCCACGTTAAGATTACAGATATCCACCAATTAAATTTAATTACTGACAATATAATTTAATTGGCTGTTATTATCCTTGAGACTTATCCACTTAACTTATTTGATGTATCGGATTCAAAATCCACTTGCAAGATTTGATACAATCAAAACTTATAAGCTTTCTCAAGGGGATATCATCAATCCAAATTAACAGGACGTGGATTCCTTCAACTATTAATATTCACCATATATATAATGTTATTGCCCAACCCACTGAGTTTATTGACTCATATAGAATCTCACTCTATGTGTAATCAAAGCAATAATCACTACATACACGTGTCTAGAAATAGAATTCAGATTAAGAGCATAAGTAATCATAATATTCATGAGTTTTAAATTATTTTATAAAGTCAGTATAAAATAATTAACTCAACTGGGTCCTGTTCAATACACACAAAGTGTACTAGCACAAATAGTTAGAATAAACCATTCCCCGTAGTCAAGACAGACCTACTAAAAATTTGTGCTACAGTTCTACTGATGGTGTGTCCAATTCCATCTAAAACTGTGAACAATAAACTTGTATTCCAAAAGAACCGATGATCTAGTCTTCTGTGTGTAAGCCGTACTCTACACACTAGATCAAATACTCTTTGTAAATACTAGACACATGCACATATATAGTAAATGGCACACATTGCTCAAAATGAATTCTCATTAAAATGTAAAGACATAACATAAAGCATATCTTTTAGTCTATATCTCTATCACCTCTTGCTGGGGAGATTCCTGGCAGGATGAAGGATGCTGGCCTGGGCAGTGACCACAAAGTGAGTGGAAGCTTTTGCTCGCTGTTGCGTGGTTATGAGATGTTGCCTCCGAAGCTTTTGCTCAGCTCGTTAAAGGTGCCCCCCAGCATAACTGGTGAAAGCTTTCCAGATTCTTGTCATCACCATCTTTACGATCCACCATTTTGATAAAAAAGGGATGAGATCTGCAAACCAGTATCGCTGACCCTCCCTTCCTGGCGTGCCAATCTGTTGCTGCTAAGTCACTTGTGATGAGCGCCGGGTGTGCTGAAATCTTCGGGGGCCTTCATGGAGGTGAAAATGTTGTCTTCTTTCTCCAAGAACCTGCAAGAAGTCCCGGGCTGGTGGTTCCGATGGGGACCCTCCGACGCTCAAGTTAGTGAGCTTGTGTGAGTATGCTTTAGAAAGAAGAAGAAGAAGATCCTCCCTGAGCTCGAGGTATTCTCCTTTTATACCTGTCTGGAGGGTTCCTTTTATACATGTGGATAGAGTGTGTGAGTAGCCTGCTCAACAATGTTTCTCACAAGGAACCTCTTGATAGCCTTGTCCTTGTGGCAGCATTTGCCGCAGTTGGAGCAATATATGGGGCAGATTAGGGTTTATAGGTTTAGGTCTCACTGTTATCTTTATAACCCTAAAAACAATGTCCTATTATATGGGGTTCATCATAAAAATATAAGACACATCATATGATGAAATATAAAATTGCCTTTATTATTGTTGCTGCCAAATCACCTTAGAGGAGCGTCAGGTGACAGAAATGCTTCGTAGGCCTTCAGAGAAATGACGGGGACCGCCTCATTCAGCCGAAAACCTGTAAGAAAAGTTCATACTGGTGGTTCCGGCGGGGACCCTCCAATGCTCAAGTCAGCGATCTGGAGAACAAGGATTTTTTAATAAAAGAGTAGAGATTGATCCCCCCTCCTCATTGTGAGTCGGGGTCTTTATATACCTATTCAGGAGTCCCTCTTACCCTTCGAGGATAATCGTCAAATCATGCCTTCCGCCAAGATTGGCTTCGTTAATGGTAGGTGGGCAAATAGCCGCTAAACGCGCGCCCTGAATATCAACAACTGTCCATTGTATTTTAGAAATCACCCGTGATCTCGGCAAAAGAGAAACGGGTTGGCAGGCCATGTGGAAGTCCTGTGTGAACAGCGAGTGAGAAAGTTAGTCACATGGGCCCCAAGGTGCATCCATTGGGGAAGAAGATGACGTTTGAGTTGGTGCCAGCTGTCCCTCGTAGAGAATTAATTATGGAGTGCTTGCATGACACTATTCACATGCAAGGCACTGTTCAGGGCCAAAGGGAGTAGGCCGAGGAGGAAGTCCGAGGCCGAGTGCTATGAGAGAAGAGGCAGGTTTCACGCGGAGAGAAAAGGTGGTGGTGAATGAGTGGGAGTTAAGGCCGAGACCGAGCGCGTCTAAGGCCGAGGGGAAGTGTTGTGGCCAACGTGGCAGCCATAAGTGCTTTAATACGGAAGAGAATAAGGCAATAAATGCCTTAGTAAGTGGATGCACATGGCCTTTGAGGCCATAAATGCTTTGGTGCGAGAGATGTCATGGCCGGCTGATGCCGATGCCGAAGCCGCCGATGCGTGGCCGAAGCCAATGCCGAAGCCGAAGCCAAAGCCAGGCAGAAGCCGATGCCGAAGCCGAGGCCGAGGCCGAAGCCGAAGCTGAAGCCGTGGCCAAAGCCAAAGCCGATACCGAAGCTGAGGCCGAGGCCAAAGCCGAAGCTAAAGCCGTGGCCGAGGCCGAGGCTGAAGCCGAAACCATGGCCGAGGCCGAAGCTGAAGCTGTGGTCAAAGCCAAAGCCATGGCCGAGGCCAAAGCGGACACCGTGGCCGAAGCTGTTCATGGCCAAAGGAAAAAGCCGAGACTGAGTGGACTAAAGGAGAGAATAAGGTAATAAATGCTTTAGAGCAAGTGGATGCTCCTGGCCTTTATGAGGCCATAAATGCTTTAATACTATAGAGAGCAAGGCAATAAATGCCTTAGCAAGTGGGTCGGCCTCGGCGCCGAGGCCGACTTAGATGAGGCCGAAAAGAGCACCGAGGCGAGATGTACATGGCCGAGACCACCGAGATGGGACAAGGCCGACTTGGAGTGCCAAGACGAGATGTCCGTGACACTCCATTCCATTAATTTCTCTCCAAGTCATTATGACTCGACCACCGAAAATTAATGATGGAAGGTGGCCCTTTGGAGAACCCACTCATGTGGCCTTTTTTCCCTTTTGTTCTCTTTCACTATGACGAGATGCTTGTTGCAACCGGAAGCAATGCCGTGGATGAAATTAAATGCCCATTGCGTCCTTCAAAAGAAAGCCGAGTAGAACAGCGAGGCCGCCTAGGAATTAAGCCGTTCAGGAAGGCCGCCGATGATGGCCGTCTAAGAAAATCATCTGGAAATTGCTATCTTAAGAGGATACCATCCAAAATTGTTGTCTTTATTGCCCATGGGGTCAAATGGCTACATCAAATGCCCCCCACACTCTGAGCTTGTGTGCCCCGCGTTAGCTAAGCGAAAGGAGTGTAGAATTTCTTACCTTCGCATCTGCCCTTTTCTATCAACTTCAACTATGATTCCTTCCAGATGGGGAAACTCATTTCCTTTTGTGCTGCCTTATGTAGATGTTTTCACGCTCTTTAGAGCCATGTTTTTTGCCTGTTCAAAAACTTTAAGTTTGTGAGCTTGGTGCTGGGCGCTGAGGCGAGGCTGTACATGGCCGAAGGAAAAAGCCAAGGCCGAAGCTGTTCATGGCCGAAGGAAAAAGCCAAGGTCGAAGCTATTTTCATGCGGAGAGAGAAAATGTGGTGGTGGTCGAGGGGAGCTCGGTCGGCTGCAGAAAGGGGAATGGCAGCCTCGGGAGCTTGCTGGAGACGACAACAGGAGCTGGGAATAGTTGGGAGCGAGCTTGGCCTCATCTAGAAAAGGAGAGCCCCGGGTCCAAGAACACGGATGGCCCATGCGGGACATACGCACGGCTGAGGGAACGAGGCCGACGAGCGCTCGGCTCTGTTCCACCGCAGTACAGCCAAAGCAGGAGTCTCGGCGGCTTGCATGGCCGAGGGGGCTCGGCAACTGGGAGCTGATCAAAATGGGAAATGGAGACAGCGAGTCGAAGGAGACCGGAGGGGACCGGGACGGCTAGAAGCGATCGCCCGGGGGCTAGATCTGAAGCCGAGGTGTTGGCGCTGGGACTGGAGAAGAGCCAACGCCTCAGGGCAGAGTCGGGAGCCTAGTCCTGCAGACCGAGACGAACGACTAAGGTGGCCTGGTGAAGCCAGGGGTCCGAAGGCGGGGTAGGAAGCCGTCGAGAGTCAGGAACCGGAACTGCCCGTGGCCGGAAGATATGGAGTCCGGTCTGACTCGAGAACAGGGAGGCCAAGAGCGGTAGCTGGGTGCTTGGGACCGTGAGTTGGGGTTGTTCTGAATTGTCTGGGAGATGGCCGGGAGGCAAGGTGTCGGTTGGGATGCCCGGGATGGAGTCGGGAATCTCTGGCCGAAGCCTAGGATGCACCCAAAATAGGGAGCAACCGTGGCGGAACCAGGGATGGAGCTGGGACTCGGGAGCCTGAGTCCTCAAAGTCCTTTGTCCGAGCCTCTTGTCGGGATTCACAGCAAGCAGGGAGCTGGGGATGGTGACCGAATCCGAGGTCCTCCGAGGCGGTCCGCTGCCTCCTGAGGTCCTGAGGTGAGCCGCAGAAGAGCACGGTGTCGTGTACGGCGGCCGTGTAGACGAGGACGAAGGCACCGGAGGTTGGGGATGACGCGAGGAGAGAAATTGGACTGCTTCTAATATGGAGTTGAGACCGACTTTGACCTGGTCCAAAATACCTCTCATCCTCCCATGCACCTTGAGCTGGGATGTGAACTTGGAGTGAAGGAAGGAGAGAGTGAGCGAGAGGGAGATGGGCCTGACACTGCCGTGCTCCCTGGGAACCCCCTTCACACGCCACTTGGGAGCAACACCCGTACCACTGAAAGGAAGCTGGAAGAAAGAGAAAAGGTGGCGAGAGAGGGCGAGAGGCCAGGAGATGGGGATCAAGAGCTTGGTGACGTGGAGCTCAGGAGCATCTGGGGGCCAAGAGCAAAGTCAAAGGCTGGATCTGTTTCGCGGGTGCTCCCTTCGGGAAGAGATGACTGGAAACAGCCAAGGAGAAACCGAGGTCGAAGCCCCCGGAGAGGACCGGAACGGTGCCCTTGGCGCTGGAGTTTGGAACAACTGGAAGCCGGGGCCATCCAGCCGGTGCTGGGAGGGGTTCGGCAACCTGCATGCGGGTTCATGGTAAGGACCTCTTCGCTTTCACGGTCTCTCTCGTCTCCTTCGCCGAAGCTCCATTACGTGCAACAGGGAGCTGAAGCCGGGTCTCCAACTTGACTCGGAAGCCACCTTCGGAGAAGGCTTAGGGTCGACCTCTTAGAGTCGGTTACCGAGGCCAGAGAGGAGCAGTACATCCGCCTGCATGGCCGAGGGGAGCTCGGGAGAAGGTGGCACGAGGCTGGGGGAAGGCGTGAAGCCTCCGCATGTGATGGTTAGCGAGGGAGTCGGGGGAGATCGAGACCACGTCCATAAATGGCTGAGAAGGTTGGGTGTTGGCCACCTGAAGCCAGGCGATGGAGCTATTTGAAGCTGGGGGTCAGGAGCCCTTTGTTCTGGCTTCCTCGTCTTCAACGCCATTCTAACCCATGCAAGGGGGCCAGCAGCGGACGCCAAAAGCCAGGGGTGATGCTGGAAGCCGTGGAAGGCTGGGACCGCCGTGGATGAGGCCGTCGAGCCCGTTGAGGATGGGGTAGTCGAGCCCGAGGCCGTCGAGCTTGGCGTCGTGGAGGTTGATATGGGGGGAAGAGGACTTAGCCGCCTAGGAGGTTGGAAACAGCTGAGCCGGTGGCGAGGCCATGGGGTTTGTTTGAAGCCATGAAGCCATGCAAGGAAAAGGCCAAGATGGGGGCTGGAGCCAGAGGCATGGAGTCGGTGCTTCTTGATGGGATCCACTCCAGCTTCTTGCCTCCATATGCCAGTCGTAATTGGGGTTTGTTGGTGTTAACGTCATGGAGGTTGGTGGAAGATTAGTACGGAGACAAGGCCGTGGACTTGTAGTATACGTCCATGAAGGTGCCTGTATGGAGATGGGAATGGGAGCCTCGGGAGCTCACAGGTGTCCGTCCAAGAGCCGAGGGAGAGCTTGGGGAGGAGAACGTTTCGGTGCCACGGCCTCTCCTATTGGGGCCATGCAACGTAATGCGAAGGGTGGTGCCGTTGGAGTTGAAGCGGCAGCCAATGAAGAGCTCGGGAGCATCCAGAGGCTATGGAGTCAAGCGGCTTCTTAGGCGGGACCAGGAGCGCATGTAGAAGAGAGTCCGGTTGGCCTCTAGCCGCTGAGACATAGTTGAAGCTACTAAGGCTGAAACGAAGCTGTTGAGACTGTGATAATGCCGTTGAGGCTGTGACAAAGTTGCTAAGGCAAAGTTGAGGCTGTCGGAAGCCTTTTGAACCCTAAAGGGTGACCCAAGAGTCGCTGGAATGGGATCATGCTTGGGAGCCTTTAACTCCGAAAGGTAACCTGAGAGTTGAGAGTCGTCAGGTACTTTTTAATTGCAGAGGGTGACCTGAGGGTGCTGGGACCAGGCTCAGGTATCTTTTAACCCCGGAGGGTGACCTAAGGGTACTTGAACCAAACTCAGGTGCTTTTAACCCCGGAGGGTGATCTGAGGGTGTGAGACCAGGCTTAGGTTCCTTTTAACCCCGAAGGGTGATATGAGAGTTGAGTCTTTGTTGCCGAGATGGAGTCAAGTCCTTGAGCTGGAGTCGGGCTTGAGTGCCGATGGTATATTAGGCTTTGAGTGCTGACCGGAGTCGGGCTTCGAGTGCCGATCGAAGTTGGGCTGAGTGCCGATGGTACATCGGGTTTTGAGTGCCGACCGGAGTCGGGCTTTGAGTGCCAACGCTGGGTTGATCTTCAGTGTCGAGCTGGCCTCGGGCTTTGGTGCCCACGTGAAATCGGGCTTTAAGTGCCGACCGAAGTCGGGCTTTAAGTGTCGATGGTGCATTGGGCTTTGAGTGCCGACCGGAGTCGGGCTGAGTGCCGATAGTACATCGGGCTTTGAGTGCCGACTGGAGTTGAGCTGAGTGCCGATGGTACATCGGGCTTTGAGTGCCAATCGGAGTCGTGCTTTGAGCGTCAACGCTGGGTTGATCTTCAGTGCTGAGCTGGCCTCGGGCTTTGGTGCCGATGCAAATCGAGCTTTGAGTGCCGACTGGAGTCTGGCTTTAAGTGCCGATGGTACATCAAGCTTTGAGTGCCGACCGGAGTTGGGCTTTGAGCGCCAACGTTGGGTTGATCTTCAGTGCTGAGCTGGCCTCGGGCTTTGGTGCCGATGCGAAATCGAGCTTTGAGTGCCAACTGGAGTCAGGCTTTAAGTGCCGATGGTACATCGGGCTTTGAGTGCCGATGGTACATCAGGCTTTGAGTGCCGACCGGAGTTGAGATTTGAGCGCCAACACTGGGTTGATCTTCAGTGCCAAGCTGGCCTCGGGCTTTGGTGCTGACACGAAATCAGGCTTTGAGTGCCGACCGGAGTTGAGCTTTAAGTGCCGATGGTACATCGGGCTTTGAGTGCCGACCGGAGTTGGACTTTAAGTGCCGATGGTACATTGGGCTTTGAGTGCTGACCGGAGTTGGGCTTTAAGTGCCAATGGTACATCGGGCTTTGAGTGCCGATGGTACATCGGGCTTTGAGTGTCGACCGGAGTCGGGCTTTGAGTGCCGATCGGAGTTAGTCTTCCCTGCATGATATTTTTAAGTATTAATGAAAGAAATGCTATCTAAGTGTAATGTACTTAGCTCTCGTAGCACCCCTGTTTCCTTCTGCTGATTTAGATACTTTAGTCCGCTGGTGGTCTGCCCCCCAGGAAATCAAGTTGGTTGGAGTGGAGGGGCGTTGCCCATACTTGGGCCTTCCTCCACGTTGCTTGTCCATAGGAAAGAAGGCCGCTTGGGTGGCGAGTTGTGGCTTTCTGAGCTTTAAGTTGCTGATGAGCTTGATGATGGTGGATCTCTTGCTGGGAAGATTCCCGGCGGGATGAAGGATGGCTGGCCTAAGCAGTGAACCAAGAGCGAGTGGAAGCTTTTGCTCGCTGTTGTGTGGTCATGAGATGTTGCTTCTGAAGCTTCTGCTCAGCTCGCTGAAGGTGCCCCTCTAGCATAACTGGTGAAAGCTTCTTGAATTCTTTTCATCACTACCTTTATGATCCACCATTTTGATTAAAGGGGGACGAGGATATGCAAACTAGCATCGCTGATCTGCCCCTTCCTGGCGTGCCAATCTATTGCTGCCAAATCACCTTTGAGGAGCGTCAGGTGACAAAAATGCTTCGTAGGCCTTTAGAGAAATGATGGGGACTGCCTCCTTCAGCCGAAAACCTACAAGAAAAGTCCGGACCAGTGGTTCCGGCGGGGACCCTCCGATGCTCAAGTCAGTGATCTGGAGAACAGGGATTTTTTAATGAAAGAGTAGAGATTGATCCCCCCTCCTCATTGTGAGTCGGGGTCTTTATATACATGTTCGGGAGTCCCTCTTACCCTTCGAGGATAATCATCAGATCATGCCTTCCGCCAAGATCGGCTCCGTTAATGGTAGGTGGGCGAATAGCCGCTAAACGCGTGCCCTGAATATCGACAACTGTCCATAGTATTTCGGTAATCACCCATGATCTCGGCAAAAGAGAAACGGGTTGGCGGGCCACGTGGAAGTCCTGTGTGAATAGTGAGTGATAAAGTTAGTCACGTGGGCCCCAAGATGTAGCCATTAGGGAAGAAGATAATGTTTAGAGTTGGAGCTAGCTGTCCCTCGTAGAGCATTAATTATGGAGTGCTTGCATGGCACTATTCACGTGCAAGGCATTGTTCACGGTCGAAGGGAGTAGGCCGAGAGGGAAGTCCGAGGCGAGTGCTGTGGGAGCCGAGGCCGGTTTCATGCGGAGAGAAAAGGTGGTGGTGAATGAGTGGGAGTTAAGGCCACCGAGGGGAAGTGCTGTGGCCAACGTGGGGGAGAGAATAAGGCAATAAATGCCTTAGTAAGTGAATGCACGTGGCCTTTGAGGCCATAAATACTTTGGTGCGAAAGATGTCATGGCGGCGTTGGCCTTGGCCTCGGCCGAAGACAAAGCCGAGGCCGAAGCCGTGGCCGATGCCAAAGCCAAGACCGAGGCTGAAGCCAAAGATGAAGCCGTGGTCGATGCCGAAGTCGAGGCCGAAGCCGAAGCCGAAGCCGAGGCCGAGGCCGAGGCCGAAGCCGAAGCCGTGGCCGAGGCCAAAGCCGACGCCGAAGCCAAAGCCAAACCATGGCTGAGGCCGTGGCCGAAGCTGAAGCCATGACCGAAGCCAAAGCCGTGGACGAGGCCAAAGCCGAGGCCGAGGTGAGGCCGAAGGAAAAAGCTGAGACGAGTGGACTAACGTGGCAGCCATAAATGCCTTAATACATGGGAGAGAATAAGGCAATAAATGCCTTAAGGCAAGTGATGCTCTTAGCCGGCCATAAATGCTTTAATACTGGAGAGAACAAGGCAATAAATGCCTTAGAGCAAGTGGATGCACGTCGGCCTCGACCCGAGGCCGAAGTCGAGGCCGAGATGGGATGAGGCTGACTTGGAGCACCGAGGCTAGATGTCCGTGGCCGAAAAAGACCGCCAAGATGGGATGAGGCCGACTTAGAGTGCCGAGATGAGATGTCTGTGATACTGAATTGCTCTCCAAGTCATTATGACTCGACCATCGGATATTAATGATAGAAGGTGGCCCTTGGAGAACCCACGCATGTTGCCCTTTTTTCCTTTTGTTCTCTTTCACTATGACGAGACGCTTGTTGCAACCGGGAGCAATGTGGTGGATGGAATTAAATGCCTATTATGTCCTTCAAAAGAAAGCCGAGTAGAACAACGAGGCCGCTTAGGAATTAAGCCGTTCAGAAAGGCTGCCAAGGATGGCCATATAAGAAAATCGTCCGAAAATTGCTATCTTGAGAGGATACCATCCAAAAATTATTATCTTTATTGCCCATAGGGTCAATTGGCTCCATCAATTATCATTCTTGAGTTGAGAAAAATTATAAATTTTGCCACTAATACAACAACTATGATTGGCTTTCAGCTAGATGTAGCTTATATCCTTTATTTTCTCTTCATGGTTTTAACTAGTTTTTGTTTTAGTTCTTATTGGTTTATTTTCTCCTCTTTTCCTCTGACTAAAGAATAAGACAACAAAAAAATAATGCCTAGGGCTATTTAGTATCATCCATGAGATATTTCAATAATCAAAGATTGATGGTGGCTTATTATATTTGCAATATTATTATACCCCTATAAACTTTTTTTATATTATATAAATATAAAACCTATAATTTTAATTTAAAAAAATATAAAAATATAAAAAAAAAAAACTTTTTATATAATTATAAAAGATATCCTTTCACATTAATTTAAATACTTATAATATAAAATCAAATTGATCAAATTTTAAAAAATCAAATTTAAGCACCTAAGCATCACAAACTTACTAATATGGTTTCTAACATTGCATATTAAAATAAAATTATTATAATTATAATTTTTATGGTCAGGAACCAAATATTTCTCATCTAAGAATTTTTAGATGTGCGGTTTATGTTTCAATTGCTCCACCACAACGCACTAAGATGGGATCTCAAAGGAGGTTAGGGATATATGTTGGGTATGAATCTTCATCTATAATTAAATATCTTGAACCATCTATAGAAGATTTATTTACGGCACGTTTTGCCGATTATCATTTTGATGAGTCTATTTTCTTAACATTAGGAGAAGAAAATAAGCAGCTGGTAAAAAAATTAGTTGGAATGAATTATCATTGTCTCATTTTGATCCTTGTATAAAACAACATGAACTTGAAATTCAGAAGATAATTCATATGCAAAAACTAGCAAATCAACTGTCAGATGCATTTACTGACCTTAAAAGAGTGACAAAGTCACATATACCAGCTGCAAATGCTCCAATCAAAATTGTTGTCCCTGAATGACAACCTACCATTGCTAATGAGATAAAGGGACAAGTAAAGCGTGGTAGACCAGTTGGTTTCAAAGATAAAAATTCTCTAAAAGAAAAGAAGCAAAGCATTTAGATGATCAGATTGAAGATACTGTGATGCAAAAAAAAGATTTTCAGTATAATGACAAAAGTAATTGAGATTCCAGATGAGTATGAGAATAAGGTACCTAAATCGAAGAAAATGAAGAGATCTCTATCAATTATGTTATGACTGGGGAAAGATGGAACCGATATAAGATGATTGTCGATGATAAATTTGCATATTATATTGCGCAAAATATTAAAAATAAAAATAAAGATCATAAACTAATATATATGGCAGAATGTAGACATAGACAAGATTGGCCAAAATGAAAGGATGCAATCAATTCTGAATTAAAATCGCTAGCGAAACGTAAAGTTTTTGGATTAGTAGTCCAAACACCTGCTGGTGTAAAACCTGTAGGATATAAATGGATATTCATGCGAAAGCAAAATAAGGATAATGGAATTGTAAGGTATAAAGCACGACTAGTTGCCTAAGGATTCTCACAAAGACCCAGTATTGATTATGAAGAGATGTATTCTCATGGTAGATGCAACAACTTTTTGATATTTTATTAGTTTGGCAGTGCATGACAAACTTGAATTGTATCTTATGGATGTAGTGACAACCTATTTATATGGCTCACTTGACAATGATATCTATATGAAAATCCTAAAAGGATTACAATTTCCTAAAAAGTCTAACTCTAATTCGAGAGAACTTGATTCGATAAAGTTGCAGAAGTCTCTCTATGGGTTAAAACAAGCAGGGCGTATATGGTACAATCATTTGACTGAATACCTATTGAAACAAGGCTATAACAATGATCCCATATATCCTTGTGTCTTTATAAAGAGATCTGAATCACAATTTATGATCATTGCAGTATATGTTGATGATTTGAACATTATTGAAACTTCTATAGAGCTTCAAAGGGCAGTAGATTGCCTAAAACAAGAATTTGAAATGAAAGATATTGGAAGAACAAAATTTTGCTTTGGCATGCAGCTCGAGCATCTTAAGAATGAGATTTTTGTGCACCAATCTTCTTATACAGCAAAGATACTTAAAAGGTTTTATATGGATAAAGCACACCCATTGAGTACTCCGATGGTCGTAAGGTCACTTGAAATTGATAAATATTTTTCCGACCTAAGGAAGATGATGAAGAACTATTTGATCCTGAAGTACCATATCTTAGCGCAATAGGTGTATTAATGTATCTTGTGACTCACACTCGACCTGATATATCTTTTTCAGTAAACTTGTTAGGAAGATATAGTTCTTCACCTATAAGGAGGCATTGGACAGGTGTTAAGCACATATTTTGATACCTCATAGGTACAATGGATATGAGTTTGTATTATTCAAATTTATCCAAATCTGAGTTGGTAGGTTTTGTAGATGCAGGATATTTGTCTGATCCTCATAATGATCGATCACAAACGGGTTATGTCTAACATATGGTGGCACTGCTATTTCATGGCATTCTACAAAGCAAACAATTGTGGCTTCATCATCTAACCATGCCAAAATTCTGGCAATTCATGAAGCAAGCTGAGAATGTGTATAGCTTAGATCGGTAATCAATACATTCAGAAGACATATGGATTATTCTCTCAAAAAAAGGTACCAACTATTTTGTATGAGGATAATACAGCTTGCATAGCTTAATTGAAAGGAGGGTATATCAAAGGTGACAGAACAAAACATATATCCCCAAAGTTCTTTTTTACTCATGACCTTCAGAAGAGTGGTTCTATTAATGTTCAACAAGTTTGATCTAGCGATAATCTCACTGATTTATTTACGAAGCACTATCTACAGAGAGAGATTTGAACAGTTAGTCCAAAAAATTGGACTTCGACGACTCAAGGATTTCAAATGATAATTTTAAGGAAAGTATATCAAGAGATGCAGTCAAAAGGGGAGCAAAATACTATACTCTTTTTTTAGCTATAGTTTTGTTCCATTGGATTTTCTTGGCAAGGTTCACTACAAGAAAGTATGGTATTTATGACGAACCTATTATGGCGACATATTTTCATCGTTATAGGTTTATTTATAACGGTGAAATAAAAATTAAATTCATCGTAAAACTAATTTATTACGGCAAAATAATTTTTCGCCGTAATAAAAAGACTTATTACGATGAAATATATAATTCGTCGTAATAGGTCCATTTTATTTTATGAATTTAAATTTTTTTTATTTTTCTTTCTATTTATTACGGCGAAATAACTTTTCACCATAAAAAGACCTATTACGATGAATTATATAATTCATCGTAATAGGCCCATTTTGTATTTTATGAATTTAATTTTTTTTATTTTCTTTCTATTTATTACGGCGAAATAACTTTTCACCATAATAAAAAACCTATTACGATGAATTATATAATTCGTCGTAATAGGTCCATTTTGTATTTTACGAATTTATTTTTTTTATTTTTCTTTCTATTTATTACGGCAAAAAATTATTTCATCATAATAAAAAGACTTATTACGATGAATTATATGATTCATCGTAATAGGTCCATTTTGTATTTTATGAATTTTATTTTTTTTATTTTTCTTTCTATTTATTACAGCGAAATAATTTTTTCCATAATAAATAGACTTATTACGATGAATTATAATTCATCGTAATAGGTCCATTTTGTATTTTACGAATTTAATTTTTTTTATTTTTCTTTCTATTTATTACGGCAAAAAATTATTTCACCGTAATAAAAAGACTTATTACGACGAATTATATGATTCATCGTAATAGGTCCATTTTGTATTTTACGAATTTAATTTTTTCATTTTTCTTTCTATTTATTACGGCAAATAATTTTTTGCCGTAATAAATAGACTTATTACGATGAATTATAAATTCGTCGTAATAGGTCCATTTTGTATTTTACGAATTTAATTTTTTTTTATTTTTCTTTCTATTTATTACGGCGAAATAATTTTTCTCCGTATTAAATAGACTTATTACGATGAATTATATAATTCGTCGTAATAGGTCCGAGATATATTTTTATGATAGAACAACTTATTACGACGAATGTTCAAATTCATCGTAATAGAGTGAAAAAAATATTTTTTTGCTACGTGACCTTATTACGATGAAAGTTAATTTGTCGTAATAAGATCCCCTAATATTTCGCCCTAAGCCCTCCCGCACTTTGTTTCGTCAAACCCTTGCTCCCGCCCGCCGTCTTCCCCCCGAGCTCATCTCCGCCATCAGCCCCCGGACGGCTCCGCCGTCACCCCCCGGACGCTAGAGAGCTCCTCTCCGCCGTCAGCCCCCGGACGCTAGAGAGCTCGCCTGCGGACGCCGAGAGCTCCTCTCTGTCAGCCCTCGGACGAGGTGAGAAGAAGAAGGGCTTTATAAAACCCTCTTGCTCGCGATTCTTCTTTCACTTGGATATTTTTTTTTATTTTATTGTTTTCTGATTTGGGGGGTTTTAATTTTCCCTCCGCTCGCGCTGCTGTGGTCGTTGTTAGCTTTTGCCACCGCACTGCCTACAAAGCATGTCGATCCTCGGCCTCCTTATTCCTTCGCCTACCCGTCGGCTGCCTCGCACCGTTCGCTCCACCACCCTTCTCGAAAGTCGACGAGAAGAAGGTTAGATTTCTGTTCCAAGAATCACCATTCTGTTATGTGGAACCGTAGGGTTGTTATCGGTCGTTGGACGATACTTACTCCTTTTGGAGTGATTGCCAAGTATTAGAATATGTGGATTTTAATTGGTTCGTGATCTCATTCTTTCCGTGATCTCGCTTATGTTTGGGTTCTTTCGTGGATGTCAAATTCGATGCGGACAAGGAGTGATGAATGAGAAAAAAAAGGGCAAAAATTGACATTTGATCACCACTCGGAATTGGAGAGTTGTGTTGGAGGTAACGGTGGAGATAGAAATCAATGATCATGTAGATAACTTCGATGATTCCTTCTGTTTTATCTTGAAAAAGATCGATTATTGACTGACTGAATGACTCCATTCAGGATTGTTCTTCGGCATTTGATCCAATGGGTGTTCTGAAATCTTGATCTGGCTTCTTGTTGATGTTTGTGTTCTCTTTTATGCATTTGCTTTCCGTCCAACCTCTTCTTCACTTGATAGGCATTTTGAGCACGGTTCATTTCTTGGTCACAGATGTCACCTTTCATGGTATGTTTACGGTGGTACTGGAATAAGAAATCATATCTACTTGCTCTTTAACCCAGTTCCATGCACAATAAAATTTGTTTATATAGATGAGTATTTAATCCTTGTATGTCTGGATGGATTTATCCGATTTGAATCTTGAACTTTAAAAGAGTTAAGATGTCTTGGAGAATTAGATGAATACAACTGTTGATTTCCAAGAAAACACAGAGGAGGCCAAGTAGTGATAGTTTGTTGTTATCAGCAACATAGTGTTTCATGAAGAATGGTGAACATTGTTGAAGAGATGGTTGTGGAGGCATTATTATTTGATGTCATGTTATTCCAATTGCACGTTTTTGTGATTTTAGATATGTCCGACAGGTTATAAGGTAAAAGAAACAATGGTTCATGACCTTAAAGTATCTATGACTGCAGGTTTTGCACTAGCATGAAGAAGGTAAACATTTCAAGAAAAAAAAAGGCAGGTCTGAAGTTCAGTGATAATGGGATTGGACCTGATAATTAGAAGCTTTAAGGTATAGCCCAGGTGCTTATCCAATGGTACATTGTTTCAAGAAGTTGCTTTGTGAATCAATAACATGACAAGCTTTTTTGGGTTTAATTGGAGCAGTGATAAAGAAATATTATTTTGGGACAGAACCTTAAATGTTGATTGATATAATAAGTGCATTCTTCTTTGCTTAAAGATCAAGTGCTTTGAAGCTTTGCTAATGTATTAGAAGATTATATAGATTCTATCGTAGCCTTTTATTATTCTATGGAAATATTCAACTAATAATCAAAATTTGATGATTGCAGTCATTGAATAATTCATGCTACTTTTCCAGATACTTGAATTTATATCACCAAATTATATACAGGTTGAAGAAAAGCTTGAGGGAGGACAAAGGAAAACAGCATTTCTTCGCTTCTTTTCAAGATTTTGTACACCTATTTTCTTAGAGGTACATTTCTTATTGATGTTCTTGAGGGGTAACATGAATGTTTTAGATTTTCAAACTTTGCTTTATTCTGTGTTTGACCAATAGAAGGTTTTGTTCTGTTTATTTTCAGCTATAATGTTTACAATTTTCCTCCTTGCTGTTGTAAATACTCATTCTTGGTGTTATATATTTGCAGCTCCATATATGATTTACATGAGTTTTAGAGATTTTTTTTTAACGAGTAGGATATTTTTGAGATAAATCTGAATTTCTTTAAATGATGTTCACTATTTTTACTCAGATTTGATGTTATCCAACGATGCCGATTGATAAGAGTTGGATACATAAGAAACGAAATTGTCCAGAATATGATGCCGGTATTAAGAAGTTCATAGAAAAGGCAAGGCTTCATGTTAATGAAGAAGGGAAGATACGTTGTCCTTGTGTGCGGTGTTATAATGGCAAATGGCATAAGCCTGATTTAGTTAAATTACACTGTATGTTAAAGGGTTTCTCGAAGACGTATCAGACGTGGTATTTTCATGGAGAACAGTTTGGAAGCAATGTCTCAGATGAAAATGAGAATGAAGATGATGACCCAGAAAGGGAACAAGATGAGATGGTCGAAGCATTGCAGGACATCGCTGGCCCAAGTGGTGCTCACACTGAGGTTGGCAATGATGATGACAATCCGATGATGTCTGACCATGGAAGGACCGATCACAGTAAGAAATTGGATGATCTTTTCAATGAGGTGGAATCCGAGCTTTATCCTGGATGTGAAAAGTTTTCTTCTTTGACATTCTTAGTGAAGTTAATGCACATTAAGGTCCTCAATCGGTGGACAAATAAGTCTTTCAATATGTTGCTTGAACTATTAAAAGAGGCATTTCCGAATGGTACTAGAATACCATCTTCGCACTATGAGGCCAAAAAGAAGATGAATGAGTTGGGTTTAGGCTACGAGAACATACATGTATGCAAGCATGATTGTGCTATCTTTTGGAAGGAGAATGCCTATTTAGAAAAATGTCCGGTATGCAACGAGCCTAGGTACCAAGTGGTTGAAGACAAAGGTAAGAAGATACCTTATAAAGTTATGCGGTATTTTCCACTCACACCTCGTTTGAAACGTCTATATGCCTCAAGATATACAGCTGAAGATATGAGGTGGCACTATGATAAGCGACCGATCACAGATGGGGTGTTACGGCATCCAGCAGATGGAGAAGCATGGAAAGATTTTGATCAAAAGTATCCTAATTTTGCCAGTGAACCAAGAAATGTAAGGTTAGGTCTTGCTTCAGACGGATTCAATCCATTTGGGAACATGAGTAATGCATACAGTATGTGGCCCATCATTTTAGTACCTTATAACTTGCCTCCATGGAAATATATGAAAGAGACATTCTTTATGATGTCGTTGCTTATCCCCGGTCCTAAATCTCCAGGAAGGGATATGGATATATTTTTAAGGCCAATAGTGGATGAACTTAAACATTTATGGACCGAAGGTGTTGATGTATATGATGCATCTACCAAAGAGAGTTTTCGGATGCACGTAGCTGTTTTATGGACTATAAATGATTTTCCAGCATACTCATTATTATCTGGTTGGAGCACAAAGGGTTATAAGGCATGTCCAGTTTGTAATGAGCAAACCTCATCCAAAAAGCTGAAAGACAAGATTTGCTATATGGGACATCGCCGTTACTTGCCTATTTATCACAAGTGGCGAAATAGTAGACTCCATGATGGAAGTAGAGAGCATGGAGTCAAACCAAAAATGTTGACCGGAGAAGAAATTTTAATGCAATTAGAACACATAGCTGCTGAACAGTCCGGAAAGCATCCAAACAATAAACATCGAAAGCGAAAGCGTGCACCAAATGAGTTGAATTGGTATAAGAAGAGCATTTTCTTCGAGTTGGAGTATTGGTCATCATTAAAATTGAGACATAACTTAGATGTAATGCATATTGAGAAGAATATTGTGACAATGTCGTGGGAACTTTATTAAGCATCGAAGGTAAGACAAAAGACACATATAAAGCAAGAGAGGACCTGGCTTCAATGGGGATCCGAAGGGAGTTGTGGTTACAAACTCAAGGTAATAGAGTTTATAAGCCTCCTGCATCTTACACCTTAACATTAGATGAAAGAAGACAATTCTGTAAGTGGCTAAAATCTGTGAAGGTGCCCGATGGATATTCTTCCAATATTTCAAGGTGCGTAAATGAAGGTGATGGAAAGATATCCGGCTTGAAGACACATGATTGTCATGTACTACTTCAAAGATTGTTACCTATTGGCATTCAACCATTCTTGCAGAAACATGAGAGTAGTACTTTAATTGAGCTTTCTAATTTCTTCCAACAACTTTGTTCAAGGACATTGTATGTTAGGGATTTGGAGTTGTTACAAGAGCAGATTGTGGTGATCTTATGTAAGCTTGAACGAATTTTCCCACCAGCATTTTTTGACGTTATGGTGCACTTATCAATTCATTTGCCTTACGAGGCCTTACTTGCCGGACCTGTTCAAAGTAGATGGATGTATCCTTTTGAAAGGGCACTTGGTACGTATAAACAATACGTACGTAATAAGGCTCGTCCGGAAGGTTCAATTGCAGAAGCTTATGTTGTCAACGAGTCTCTAACATTTTGTTCAATGTATCTTCGAGGCATAGAAACAAAATTCAATCGTCCGGAACGAAATTTTGATTCGGATAGCCATTTGGACAAGCAATTAAATATATTTGCAACTCGTTGGCGGCCTCTTGGAAAAGGAAGAATGGTGCATTTAGATGATAAAACTTTAAAACAAGTACATTGGTACCTCATCAATAATTGTCCAGAGGTGCAACCATTTCTCAAGTAAGTATACTTGTAAAATTATTTCTTCATATCATGCAATTTTCTATAGTGCTCATTAGCGTAATGTTCTCTATAGCCAACACATTGATCAGCTAAATCCAACTAGACCGGAACAACTGGACCAATTACAAAAGGAAAGATTTTTGGAGTGGTTTAAAAATGAAGTAAGCCCGTACATTCATTTATATTGTCAATTAATATATCATATGTCTTTATTTCAAATGACGTTGATGTTTGGTTTATCCAGATGTTAAATAAGCATTTTGCTGGGGCATCTGAAGCTACTGATGAGCTTTATTCATTGGCTATTGGTCCCGACAGTCGTGTGTTCTCGTATACTGGCTGTGTGGTGAACGGCGTTAAATTTATCACTGTTACTCGGGATGTCGGCCATAAAACACAGAATAGTGGCATTTGTGTTCCCTCTACTCATCTAGGAGAAGAAATTAACTTTTATGGTATATTATTAGAGGTCCTTGAATTTCATTTTGTTAAAGGTTGTAAGGCGATAATGTTCAAGTGCAAATGGTTTGAAACTGAACCAAAGCACAGGAGAATGCAACAACATTATAATATTACAAGTATAAATATTAGTTCAGAATGGTACAAACATGAGCCATTCATTTTAGCATCACAAGCTGAAAAGGTTTTCTACTTGGATGATTTGAAGAACAATTCTAATTGGAAAGTGGTATACAAGGTTAGTCATCGTCATTTGTGGGATATTCCAAAAAAGATGATGATGTTCAGGAAGAAGTATATCAAGAAGATGATTCAGCAGCCCTTCGATTCACATGTGAGCAACCTAACATGGACTTAATAACATCTCGGCGTACGGACACTGATGCTGAAATAGTTGCAATTCAAGAAAACATTAGAGGTCAAAGTGATGTCGGTCAAGATGACTTTATATGCGAAGATGTTGAGGAGGACGACACACTAGCTGATTATGACAGTGAGGGATCTATACATAGTTCTGATATGGAGGATGATGAAGAAAATGAGCATATTAGTGATGACAGTGATTAATTTGGTAGCATTCATTTTTTTTTACTTATTATAACTATATGTTCTTATACTTTCTTATTTGTTAATTCTAGTTTGTATGTTTGTTTGCAGATGTCTTCGAGAGATACTCCTGCTACATCGAGGCGAGATGATTCTCCTTACATTCCAGCTCTGACAGAGGGGTCATCTGTCGGCGCATCATGTAATAACTCTACTTTAAACTTATATTATTTGGCTATATTTCTTTATGTTATTTTGCACTAATTTAGTTCATTATGTTTTGCAGCTACATCATCAAAGAAGAAGGGCCGAGGTCCTGCTCGCGGATACAAGTCCGCACATCTGATTGATACGCGTCGTGGACAGAAGTTGCCTATTCTTCTGCCACCTGAGGTTGGACGACCATTAGGAGAGTTTCGCTCTGAGTTTCTGACCGAGATAGGAGTGGTTGTACGTGACATGGCACCACTTGCGGTCAGGAAGTGGAGTGAGATCACTGATGCACAGAAAGCATCTATGATCGATCGACTTCAGGTCAGTATAATTGTATTAGATTACTTTAGATTACGTTTAATGTACTTAATATACCTTATAACTTTTATAATTTATATATATATATACTTGCAGGAGAAGTTCGATCTTGATATGAATTTAGATCATATTAAAAAAGGTATTGAGTTTCAAATGAATAAAGTTTATCGAGAATTTAGATATCGGCTTCATATCCACTTCATTAGTCACGGTGGGGACACAAGTGTGAGCTTAGCAAAACAAAATAAGCCATCTCGTGTCTCGCAGAGTGACTGGACTTTCTATGTGATTACTTTTATTCAGATGAGTATAAGGTAAATACATCCATACAAATATTTTAATAGTTTATATTTTTTATAAACTCATGTAACCATTTTCATTAATTCTTTGATGTAGAAAAAATCAGAAACAAATAAATCTAATCGGGAATTGCAGCCATATGCTGCTCTCACTGGATCGAAGTCTATACCGGCTCACTCTTATGATATGGTAAGGAATACTGTGAACCTAGTGCTTTTATATTTATGTATTTTGTGGTCTGATATTGTTGTAGTGTTATAAATCTAGTGTATTTTTTGTAGCATGAAAGATGTTAAGAGGACTTTGTTGAGATCCTTTCCTTTAAACTTATCATATGATTTTCTCTGGATCATGTGCCAGGATCTCAAGTACTATTTTAAAAGCAATTGAGGTGAACTTAGTGGATTAATTAAGCTTTTAGTTATGTCCTATGGGAAGATTTGGAAAGTAAGAAATAAGGTTTGTTTCTAGAACAAGGATTTTGATCCAAGATAGGTGGCTCATCACAGGTTAAGCCTTGCGACTGTGTGGTCAGTTCAATGTTTGATCATAACACTTATGTTCATGGTTTTGTGGTACTTTTCAACAGCTTTCCATGGATTTTAAACTTGTTTCTTTCTACCTCAACCCGAATATTTGAAGGTAAACTTTGATGGATCAATCCATCCTTCATCATCTGGTGTAGGTATTGTTGTTCGAGATTATAAGACTAAGGGAGGTTTGTAACAGGTTTGCTGATCTCTGCTTTGTTAATTTACAAGATAATGTACAGGAGAATCAATATGCTAGGAGTCCTTGTTGATGTAAGAAGGTTAAGATACAAATGTAGGCTTAGTAATTATGGTAAAATACCCTGGTTCCATTCTGCTTTGGATCTGTATTAATTAGCTAGCTGAAGCTCCAAAATGGATTCTGTCTTTGATCAACAGAAATGGTGGCTTGTGATTTATGGTCAAAATTAAAAATGTAATGTAGCTTTCTGTAATTGTATTCATTGATGGTTTCATAATCCGACATGAGAATTCTTTTGAAAGGAAATAGCGTTAGCATGATCTGGCTCTTTTCTCATATGCCTCTATTAATTGTGGCCAGATAAATTGGAAACTTTGTGTCTTGCTGCCTGCCTTTTTCTTTGTAGTTGTTGGATGTTTAGTAGGTTTTCTTTCAAAGTTGTTAACATTATTTAAATTTCATTGACAGGAATTTTTCATTGCTGAATGTTCATATATTGTTATTAGATTATTACATTGATACATTGATAATTGTATTACATTGATGAATTGATACATTGTATTAGATTATTACATTGATGCATTGATACATTGTATTAGATTATTACATTGATACATTGATACATTGTATTAGATTATTACATTAATACATTGTATTAGATTATTCATTGATACATTGATAATTGTATTAGATTATTGTCTTAAATTATTGTTTTAAATTATTATTGTTTCTTTTCAGAGAGATCCTGTTACGGGAGAGGAGCCATCAAGACTTCATCTGTGGAATACTCTTCATTTTGATAAAAAGAAGAATCAATGGATAAATGAAAAAGCTGAAGAAACCCATGTAAGTTTTATCAATTAAAAATACAATATTATTGAATGTAATGTTTTATACTAAACATATTGAATTTGTTTCTTTTCATTGCAGGCACAGTTAATAGAGCGACTTTCCTCACAGGACTCTACAGTAGAACCAATCAATGAGGATGTCATTTTGGAGGAGGTTTTAGGCTCTAGATCTGGTTATAAAAGAGGATGGGGTCCATTACCGAAGGGTACATCGAGAATTAGAGGTAGTTCTTCATCTTCTGAAAACTCACAATTAAAGGGTGAATTACATGAGTGCCGAGAGCTCATCGCTCAGCAAGAGAATAAGCTTGCTCAACAAGAAGATAAGCTCGCTCAGCAAGAGGATAAACTCACTCAGCAAGAGGATAAACTCACTCAGCAAGAGAAGACTATCCAGGATCTAAAGGCGACGACTGCTGAGCTCACTGCTTTCATGCGACAGTTAGTGCCTGGATATCATCCTAGTGGATCCCAGCAGACTTCACCTCCATAGTACATGTATTTTTTTAAATTATGTATTTTTTGAAACATTGTATATGATGATTTTATTGAAATGAATGAAAACTTTTATTAATTTTTTTGTGAAACTTTTATATTAGAAAATTATTTCTAGTATCGTTGCTTTAATATTATATTATTGTAACAGGTGCAATACAAAAAAATATTAAAATAAAATTTTAATATTTTTAAAATTTAATTAAAATTTTATTACGGCGACTTATTTTCGCCGTAATATCAACCTATTACGGCGAAAATAAGTCACCGTAATAGGTTTTTATTTAAATTTTAAAATTTATTAAAATTTATTACGGCTTATTTTCACCGTAATATCACCTATTACGGCGAAACTAAGTCATCGTAATAGATTTTTATTTAAATTTTAAAATATTAAAATCTTATTACGATGACTTATTTTTGCCGTAATATCACCCTATTACGGCGAAACTAAGTCACCGTAATAAGATTTTAATTAAATTTTAAATTAAAATAAAAACCTATTAAAATAGATTATTTTCGCCGTAATAGGTTGATATAAAATAAGTACGACGATAGGTTATCGCCGTAATAGGATCTATTACGACGAAAATAACGCGCCGTAATAGGTTATTACGACAACATATTACTACGACGATTTGTAATGTATTACGATAAATTTTTTATCATCGTAATAAGTTATTACGATGACTTTTGTACCTATTGCGACGAATTAATTCGTCATAATAAGTCATTTTTTTTGTAGTGGTTTTTAATGAGGCAATATCCTCTTTCATTATAAAACATGAATGATGTATGGTCAAATAAATGGACATTCAAGGGGAGTGTTATAATATTGCTAATAAAATGGATGTCCATTAGTATTTTAAGAGGAGGTTATGTCAAGTTATAAAGATGGTGTCCATTGGTATTAAGGTTATGTCTATTGGTATTACATGTAACATCTTTTACCATTTGCCTGTAAATAGATGTCATCGAATTGTATTTGTTAAGAATTGATAAAATAAGAAAAGATGAAATAAGAGAGAATATATTTCAATACTTTATTTTTTAGTCTCTTTGTTCTATTGTTACTCTTTAATTATATAACATAAACTAAGAAAAAAATAGTAGTATTCTTGTTGGCCCAGATGACAACCCAAGAGGGGGGGGGGGGGGGGGTGAATTGGGTTCTTAAAAATTTAAGACTTTTAAAATAGTTTGCTTAAGATGAATGAAGGAATAGCAATGTAAATACAAAGCAGTAAAATAGAGATAGAGAAGAGACAATGAAAGCACGGCAAACACAAAGATTTTATAGTGGTTCGGTGCATCCAACACCTACGTCCACTCCCAAGATTCACTTGGGTCCACACTATAATCTTCCTAGATTACAGCCGAGTTGTTTTACAAGCTCACAACTCAAACTTGTTGTTTTCCCGGGATCACAACGAACCCAGCTGGTTTTCAAGGGCTTACCAGCACAAAACCCTAACACAAGCTTTACCAAGCTTGTACCAAGGTAAGACTACCTCCACTAGTTCAATCCCCAGATTGAACTAGACACAAAAATAGAAATGTTGTTTTTCAGTTACAAAGCTCCTTAATGAGCAGATAAACAAATATAAGAATAAAGTTTAGAAAAGCCTGATTTGTAGTTGGTTGGCTTTTGAGCTTTCTTCTTTTCTTCTTTTCCTCAACTCCTTTGAAGTGTAGAATCGGCCTCAGCTCGGATTCTTCACGGAATGACTTGGAGTTGATTTGAGCTTTTCCTCTTTTCTTTGAGTGTTGAAAATCCTTGAGATGCTCTTGAAAGCTCTTGGATTTTCTTCTGAAGCTTTTGGATTGTTGAGCTTGAGCACAGAACTTCCTTTGATTTCACACTCTTTCTTTCACTCTATTTTGAATCACGGATTTTTTCAAATGAAGCTCTGTTTTTCCTTTTTCTCTTCTTTTCTCTTTGAATTCTCTCTATTTTTTCTCTTTTTGATTTGAAAAGGCTCTCTATTTATAGATTCTGCAAAAATATAGCCGTTAGAAACAAAGAAAAATAGCCGTTATTAAAAATCTTACCGTTGGCTGAGTTGTCATTCAAAAATTTCGCCCAGATTTGCTGGAGTCGACTCGCTTTGCGAGTCGGCTCGAGTCGATACCAAAAATAGAAACAAAGGGTCGACTCATCAAAAATAAAGTGTCGACTCCTGAAGTCGGGGGTCGACTCATGAAAAGTTGGGGGTCGACTCGCGAAATGCTCAGAAAAACACACTCTGGTGTCTGAGCGAGTCGACTCGCACAGTCATGGAGTCGGCTCGACAGAATCGGGGGTCGACTCGAGAAATCACAGGGTCGACTCGAGACAGACAATTTCTGTATCTGAGGGAGTCGACTCTGAAACTCTAGAGTCGGCTCCGGAACGTATCAAAAATCAGAAAATTTTCTGATTGACTTTAAATTCGTCCAGATTCATTTTAAATATATTTTGACTTGAATAATAAAATTGACATTAAATCAATTCAAGAAATGTTCCAAAAACTCATTGATTAAATATAAGTATAAAATTTCTTTTTGAAATTTAAACATAGCTTGAAGTTACTTTCAAATTGATTAAAGTTATACTTTAACATTCTCATTCATTGTTCTAAATAAATTCATTTTTATGTAAATAAACTCATTACATCTTTTAATACTCATGGCTTTTGGTAATCATCAAAATCAATAAGTTGGGGCAATAATTTCTCAACAATCTCCCCAACTCTTTTTTGATGATGACAAAAACATTGAGTTTATGCATGATTGATTAGTGAATTTATTTTATTTTCATAGTTAGGCTTAGGCTCCCCCTCAATGAGGTAGCTCCCCCTATGAAACTTAAATAAATATCTCATTCATTCAATCATTTTAATATCATTTGATTAATCAATTTCTCCCATATGCATATACATTATAAAACTATAAAACTCTCCCCCTTTTTTGTTATCAACAAAAAGGTAGAGATGCATCAAACATTCATTCATTCAAGATTTGATTTAACAAAATCATTCATTCATTGATCAAAGGAGAAATACATTCAAATTTTACATTGACAATTCAAAACTTTTCATTACATCAAAAAAACATCATTACATTGTAAGGACTAAGTATCTAATACATCAAAAGTGAGTCCTTACAATCCTAGTTAAGTGATCTATATTTTTTCATTCCATCAGTTTGATCTTCACATAGTCCTTTAGTTTTCATCAACAAAAGTGCAAGCAGTCAAAATTTTATCTTGAAGCTCTGCATTGCATTTTGCATATGTCTCCCATCTCCGCAGATATCTTTAAGTCTTCAAATATATTCTTAAGTCTCCACTTAAAGATGAAGTGCTAAGCTCCCGGTCATCCAAAGAGTAAAGAGTTTCCTTGAGATTCATAAACTTGTTTTCAAACTCTGATTTTAATTTTCTGACTGATCATCAAGAAGAAGTGCCTTAACTGAAGTTCTGAAAAACAGATGAAGATGATGCTTGATCAAGGAGCAGGGGTAGGAGCAGGAGCAGGAATAGGAGGCTCGGAGGCAGGCGAAGATGTCTTGATGGTCCCGGTGCCTCAGATCGGCTCTTTCTTCCATCAAACCTTTCCTTTCCCATCTTCCATTTTCTTAACAAACCCATCTATGAATAGTGGCCAAACTATAAAATCAGTGTGTCTTAAGTTCCTTCATTGGCTCACTATCAGAAATGACAATCCCTTGGCTCTGAAATTTTAGTAAATCATGCCATAGGGCAAACTTGATTTCTTTTCCTCCACAATCTGCAATATACCATAAAATCATCTAGGAAGATTAATGGGTTTCCAGTTACAATGCATCCATTACAAATATCTCTTTCTGAACATAATCAAACCTCCCAATCTTTGGGAAATAGGATCTACTGCAGATGTTGTGGAGAAGTCTCAATTCTAAGGATAACTGATTAGCAAAAACTTCCTCAAATCCACAATTCCCTGTTAATCTAGAAGGCTGGGCCTATCTTCAGAAGAAATGTAGAGGTCCAGACAAGGAAGATTCAATAATCTAGAAAGGTCACTGAAATTCTATTTCCTCTCACATGCTTACAAGCCATTATCTCCTCTAGACAATTCTTATAAAATTCTTTACAAGGGCAGGGTAGTAGGACAATCTAAAGAGCAAATCTTTTCCCAACCCATCTCAATTTCCCAAATAAATCCCTCATTTCAAACAATTCAAAATCCACTTTCCTTCCCGTGGTAATTCTATCGGCTAGATCTACCTGAGAGGAGCGTAGAGGAGAAGCACTAGGAGGAAGAGAAGAGTGAATCCGCTGGTGAAGGCTCACGAACGGACGCCTCACGGTCTTCTCACTCTTCCTCTTCACCCGGCCGCACTTTTCCTCGGTTTTAGGGGCCATTGATCTATTGGAAGGGTTAATCAGGGATTTTGGGAATTTGGAAGGTTTGGAAATTTTGGAGAGAGTATTTGGAGAGATTTTAGAAATGAACGGCGAGTCGACTCTGCCCTAGATAAATCACCTGGGACCACTTCGAGTCGGCTCCCGCAAAGTCGACTCGGACAGTCACAGAAAAATCCCGAAGTGGAGTCGACTCGCGCAGAGAAGGGGTCGACTCGAGAGTTTCAGTAGAAACTCGAGTCGACTCCGATACTCACCGAGTCGGCTCCGAGACCATTTCAGAGCAAAAAACATTTTCAGAAATCTGAAATGTGTCCGGAAATTGATCTTAAAATTGATAAAATAATCATTGGATTTTAATAGATCAATTAGATATGAATTCTAGATAAGATTTCCTTAAGATCAAGGATTTGAAAGAATTTTAGATAAATTTCCTTAGGGGTTTCAAATTCATTCTAATGGATCACAAATCCCTAACTCTCCTCTAAGATAACAAATCTTTCTTCACTTAAGGGTTTTGTAAATATGTCAGCTAATTGTTCTTCAGTGTTTACATAATCTAAGACAAATTTCATTATTAGCTACATGTTCTCTTATAAAATGATATCTAATTTCTATGTGTTTTGTTCTTGAATGTTGAATTGGATTTTTAGTTAATTGATTGCACTAGTGTTATCACATCTTATGGGTGTCTTATCAAGTGTGATACCATAGTCTTCAAGTTGTCGCTTAATCCATAGGATTTGCGCACAGCAACTTCCAGCTGCTACATATTCAGCTTCAGTAGTTGATAATGCAACTGAATTTTGCTTTTTGCTAAACCATGTGATTAAGTTACTTCCTAAGAATTGGCATGCACCACTTGTGCTTTTTCTATCTAATTTACATCCAGCATAATCAGAATCTGAATATGCAATTAGGTTTAATGTGGAGTCTCTAGAATACCATAAACCTACATTTTTGTTCCATTTAATATCTTAGTATTCTTTTAACAGCTATTAAATGTGATTCTTTAGGTTCAGATTGAAATCTAGCACATAAACATACTGCAAACATTATATCTGGTCTACTTGCTGTTAAATAAAGAAGGGATCCGATTATACCTCGATAATACTTTTGATCAACCTTCTTACCTTCTTCATCTTTGTCCAGCTTGCATGAAGGACTCATTGGTGTTCCGAGGGGTTTCATTGTTTCCATACCAAACTTTTTGAGTAGTTCTCTTGTGTACTTTGGTTTGGTTGATAAAGATTCCCTCTTTGCTTTGTTTGATCTGGAGTCCAAGGAAGAAGTTGAGTTCTCCCATCATGCTCATCTCGAATTCTCCCTGCATCAACTTTGCAAATTCTTGACAAGAGATTCGTTAGTAGCACCAAAAATAATGTCATCTACGTATATTTGTACTACAAGTAAATCTTTACTTTTCTTTTCAAAAACAAGTTTTATCAACATTTCCTCTTGTAAAATCATTTTCTATTAAGAATTTACTTAACCTATCATACCAAGCTCTAGGTGCTTGTTTCAAACCATATAAAGCTTTGTGCAATTTAAAAACGTGATTTGAAAATTCGTGATCTTCAAAACCTGGTGGTTGTTCTACATAACTTCTTCATTATAAATCCATTTAAAAATGCGCTTTTTACATCCATTTGAAATAAGTTAAATTCATATGACATGCAAATGCAAGTAATAGTCTAATGGCTTCTAATCTAGCTACAGGTGCAAAGGTTTCATCAAAATCAATACCTTCTTCTTGATTATATCCTTTAGCAACCAATCTAGCTTTGTTTCTAATTACTATGCCATTTTCATCTAGTTTATTTCTAAAATCCATTTTGATCCTATAACTGAATGATTTTTAGGTCTTTCAACTAAGTCCAAACATTATTTCTAGTAAATTGATTTAGTTCTTCTTGCATTGCTAACATCCAATTATTATCTTTTTCAGCTTCTTCTATAGTTTTAGGTTCAATTTGTGATACAAATGCAAGATGATTACTAATATTTCTCATGTATGATCTAGTCCTTATTCCTTGAGATGGATCACCTATAATCAATTCCTTAGGATGACTATAAGCATATCTCCAGTCTCTTGGAAGATCTACATCATTATGATCATATTAATCATCATCCTTATGTGAATCATTATCTTTAGCTCTTGTTCATGATCAGAAGATACTTCAATATTAAGTTTTTCAAGATCTTTTTCAATTATGTTTGTATCTTCCTCATCATCAATCTTTCAGATCCAGTTGCTAAAGATTCATCAAAAACTACATGAATGGATTCTTCAACTACTAAGGTTTTCTTGTTAAAGATTCTATATGCTTTACTAGTTGTTGAATAACCTAGAAAATTCCTTCATCAGATTTAGCATCAAATTTTCCTAAGTTGTTTTTACCATTATTATGAATGAAACATTTACATCCAAATGCATGAAAGTATTTTATTTGGTTTTCTTTCATTCCATAATTCATAAGGTGTTTTCTTTAATATTGGTCTTATTAAAGCTCTATTTAAGATGTAACATGCTGTGTTAATTGCTTCCGCCCAAAAATACTTTGGTAAGTTGCTTTCACATAGCATGGTACGGGCCATGTCTTCTAGAGTCCTATTTTTCTTTCAACTACACCATTTTGTTGTGGAGTCCTAGGGGCTGAAAAATTATGATTAATTCCATTTCAGTGCAGAAATTTTCAAATAAGTGATTTTCAAATTCTGTTCCATGATCACTTCTTAGAGATACTATAGTAGTGTTTTTCTCATTTGTGACTTTCTTGAAGAATTTCAGGAATATCGAGAAAGTCTCATCTTTGTGAGCTAAAAACATTACCCAAGTATATCTAGAGTAATCATCTACAATCACTAGACCATATTTCTTTCCTCCTAGACTTGTGGTTCTAGTTGGTCCAAAAAGGTCCATGTGAAGTAGCTCTAATGGCCCTAGAAGTTGAAACAATATTTTTAGATTTAAAGAACTTCTAGTTTGTTTTCCAAATTGACATGCATCACATATTTTATTATTTTCAAAATCTAATTTAGGTAAACCTTTAACTAAATCCATTTTAATTAGTTTTGAAATAAGGTGTGTGCTTGCATGACCTAATCTACGATGCCACAACCAACTAATTCATTATGTTAGCATTATCAGCAATTAAGCAATGATTACTTTAGAAATTTGTCTAAGTCAATAAGTATACATTGCCATTTCTATAACCAGTAAAAACAATGCTATCATCAATGATTAGTACAGTGCATAAGAAGATTTAAATGAAACATTAAAACCTTTTATCACATAATTGACTTATACTAATTAATTATGCTTTAAACCATTAACATAAAGTACATTATCAATATATATGGATGGAGTTATGCGAACTTTACCAAGGCCCAAATTTGACCTTTACCGTTGTCGCCAAATGTCACAACTCCACCTTTCTTTTCTTCAAGGGTGATGAATTCTTCTTTGTCACCCGTCATATGTCTTGAGCAGCCACTATCAAGATACCACTTTTCTTTGATCTTTTGGCCACAAGACATTCCTGCAATATATCAAACTTTATGTTTAGGTACCCAAGCTTTCTTGGGTCCTTCATGGTTAGTAGCAACAAAAATTGTTCCTTTCGGAACCCATATTTTCTTTTTAATATTTAATTTTTATTAGTTTTAAATTTTACATTCAAAGATTTATGTCCTTTTTGATTACATTTAAAACAAGTAATATTACTTTGGTTGCTTTTACAAAAATATTTTTAGTGATTTTGTTTTCTTAAAGTGTTATATCCTAATCCGGCTTTGTCAAAAACTGCTTTTTGACTATCTAATAACATGTTAATTTAGTTGAGCTTAATGTAAATTATCAACTATGTTCTTATGTTTTTCAACCTCTTTCCTTAGTTTATCATTTTCATTTTAATTCTTTTCTTTTAAAAATTTCATTTTCAGATTTAAGTTTCTTAACTTCATTATTAAGATTTCCTTTTCTTTAATGAAAGTTAAATTTTCATTTTTCAAAATTTGTATTTCTTTTTCAAAATTTAAAATCTAACAAGTTCATTAAAAGCTCAAACATTCATCAAAAGTAAATTCATCGCAAGGGTTTCGGAACTTACCTCATCGTTGTCGTCCGCCATGAAACATATTTGCAACTTCCTTTTGTTCTTCTTCTTCGGAAGAAGATTCTCGCTGTCACTCCATGTTGCCACATAAGCCTTCTTTTTTTTTGTAGGCTTTTTCAATTTGGACATTCATTCTAAAGTGCCCCGGTTTATTACACTCATAACAAGTCAAGGGGTCTTTCTCTTTTTCTTTGTCCTTGTCCTTTTTTTATCCTTTTCTCCTTCCACTTATTCCAAATTTCTTTTGTGGAAGGGTTTCTTTCTCCTCATAAATCTTTTAAATTTCTTGCTAAGAGAGCAGTTTCTTCATCATCATCATCATCATCACTGCTGCTCTCTTCTTCTTTTGCAGCTTTGAGGGCAATTTTTCTTCTTCTTTGTTCCTCCTCACATGCTGCCTCATTGTCAGCTCATGGGTCATAAGAGATCCTAGAAGCTCCTCTAAGGGTAGTGTTGAGGTCCTTTGCTTCTTGGATTGCTGTCATTTTTGCTTCCCATGATCTTGGTAATGACCTAAGAATTTTGAACAAGTTCAGAGTTAGTATATGTCTTACCAAGACTTTTCAAACCATTTACAATATCGTAAATCTAGTGTACATGCATGCAATGGTTTCAGATTGTTCCATGCTAAACAATTCATATTTATGAACAAGAATATTAATTTTAGATTCTTTTACTTGGTTGGTACCCTCATGGGTAACCTCTAATCTATCCCAAATCTCCTTTGCGGAATTACATGAGATTCTATTAAATTCATTAGCATCTAAGGAACAATATAAGACATTCATGGCTTTAGCATTAAGCTGTGCCATCTTCCTATCATTATCATTCCAATCCCTTTCGGGCTTAGGAACAATAGTGCCATCAATAACATGTGTGGGTGTACTAGGTCCATTAATTATAACACCCCAAAGCTCATAATCAGAAGCTTGAATGAATATCCTCATTCTAGCTTTCCAATAAGAATAGTTTGAACCATTAAAAGTGGAGGTCTATTCGTAGAATGACCTTCAGCAAATGATCCAACTTGTGTTGCCATTTGGATCTTTAGCTCTTGATCGTGTGATCAAAATCTAATGAGCACTAGCTCTGATACCAATTGTTGGCCCAGATGACAACCCAAGAGGGGGGGGGAATTGGGTTCTTAAAAAATTAGCCTTTTAAAATAGTTTGCTTAGATGAATGAAGGCAATAGCAATTAAATACAAAGTGCAGTAAAATAGAGATAGAGAAAGAGTCAATGAAAGCACGGCAAACACAAAGATTTTATAGTGGTTCGGTGTATCCAACACCTACGTCCACTCCCAAGATTCACTTGGGTCCACACTATAATCTTCCTAGATTACAGCCGAGTTGTTTTACAAGCTCACAACTCAAACTTGTTGTTTTCCCGGGATCACAACGAACCCAGCTGGTTTTCAAGGGCTCACCAGCACAAAACCCTAACACAAGCTTTACCAAGCTTGTACCGAGGTAAGACTACCTCCACTAGTTCAATCCCCCAGATTGAACTAGACACAAATAATAGAAATGTTGTTTTTCAGTTACAAAGCTCCTTAATGAGCAGATAAACAAATATAAGAATAAAGTTTAGAAAAGCCTGATTTGCAGTTGGTTGGCTTTTGAGCTTTCTTCTTTTCTTCTTTTCCTCAACTCCTTTGAAGTGTAGAATCGGGCCTCAGCTCGGATTCTTCACGGAATGTACGTTGGAGTTGATTTGAGCTTTTCCTCTTTTCTTTGAGTGTTGAAAATCACTTGAGATGCTCTTGAATAGCTCTTGGATTTTCTTCTGAAGCTTCCTTGGATTGTTGAGCTTGAGCACAGAAGGAGCTTCCTTTGATTTCACACTCTTTCTTTCACTCTATTTTGAATCACGGATTTTTTCAAATGAAGCTCTGTTTTTTTTTTCTCTTCTTTTCTCTTGAATGAATATCTCTCTATTTTTTCTCTTTTTGATTTGAAAATGGCTTCTCTATTTATAGATTCTGCAAAAATATAGCCGTTAGAAACAAAGAAAAATAGCCGTTAATTAAAAATCTTACCGTTGACGCTGAGTTGGCATTCGAAAAAATTTTGCCCAGATTTGCTGGAGTCGACTCCTGCTTTGCGAGTCGGCTCGAAGTCGTGATACCAAAAATAGAAATTTCAGAAAGTTAAAGGGTCGACTCATCAAAAATAAGTGTCGACTCCTGACAGTCGGGGGTCGACTCATGAAAAGTTGGGGTCGACTCGCGAAGTGCTCAGAAAAACACCTCTGGTGTCTGAGCGGAGTCGACTCACACAGTCATGGAGTCGGCTCGACAGAATCGGGGTCGACTCGAGAAATCACATGGGTCGACTCGAGACAGACAGTCATTTCTGTATCTGAGTGGAGTCGACTCTGAAACTCTAGAGTCGGCTCCGGAACGTATCAAAAATCAGAGAATTTTCTGATTGACTTTAAATTCGTTCCAGATTCATTTTAAATCATTATTTTGACTTGAATATAATAAAATTGACATTAGGAATCAATTCAAGAAATGTTCCAAAAACTCATTGATTAAATATGAAGTATAAAATTTCTTTTTGAAAGCTTAAACATGGAGCTTGAAGTTACTTTCAAATTGATTAAAGTTATACTTTAACATTCTCATTCATTGTTCTAAATAAATTCATTGCTCATGTAAATAAACTCATTACATCTTTTAATATACTCATGGCTTTTGGTAATCATCAAAATCAATAAGATTGGGGCAACAAATTCTCAACAATCTCCCCAACAATTCTAATATGACAAAAATTCTGATTCTAATTCCAAAAAAAAAAGGAGAGGAATCCTATGGAGATGAATACTCACCATATTCATACTCTTGGTAATAAGAAGATAAATAAATAATTATTTTTTTATAAAAAAAATGAAATACAAATACGTTTACCATTGGACTTTGATTTTTTTTAAATACGTTTCTCACAGTAACGGAACGAATTATAAGGTTCCATCTTTCGTCATTGTCTCGTGCATTGCACGCCTTCAATTTTATAATTCCTCCTCTACCCGGAGTTCCAACCGCGACGATCGCTTAAACTGCGGGAGTTCTCTAGCACAAAACCCACCTTCTCTCTCGTCCTCGGCGGCATGGCTTCCGAGACCCTATCCCACAAGAATGCGGTCCTCCGGAAGCTCAGATCCAAGCTTGGGAACAAGGTATATATTCTTCTCTTCTCCTCCTCTTCCTCGTTCGGAGCTCCTCTTTCTTTCTTTCGTTTGGTTCTGATGGTGGATCGAGGACTTCTTCATGTCATATGTGCTTCGACTGCAACACGAAGAATCCGATGTGGGCGTCGGTCGCGCATGGCATCTTCCTCTGCATCGATTGCTCTGCCGTCCACCGCAGCCTCGGCGTTCATATCAGCTCCGTGAGGTGCCCCGCTGCTTCTTTTCTTTGCCTTCTTTAATTGCTTGGAAACCACCGATTTAGGGATTCTTTTAGGTTTTTTAGATGCTCTTTGTATCGCTTTTGATGTATATAAGAGAGTTTTGGTTTTTCCGAGGTTGCTCTGAAATAGAGTTCTTGTAATCCTTGTTCATGTTATCATGTTTTGTATATGGTTATCGCATGGGATTCACTAATAAATTTGAAGCCTCCATGATTGACTTGATAGTTACTGAGCATTATTAAATACACGCATGAAATAATACCTTTTTTTTAAACCACTTGATGTATGGATTAGGTCTTCAAATCATATGATTTCTTATGTTTAAATATTTTAAAGATAGCTGATCACATTCAATGTCTTAAATCATTGATTTGACACTACAAGAAAATACTGAAATAGCGACGCAAATTTAGCGACGCATAATTGCGTCGCTAAATTGCGACCTCTTTGCGACGCCTTTGTGACAACAAAATATTGCGACGCATTAGCGACTCATTAGCGACTCAATTAACCAAAAATCAAAAAAAAATTAAATTTTTAATATTGCGACGCAAATATTGCATCGCAATATTTTTAAATTAATTTTTTATGAAATATAAATATCAATAAAAATATTACGACGCAATATTTGCGTCGCAATGTTTTTAACAGAATTAAATATTTTAAATAGCGACGCATTAGCGATGCAATAAAATAGATAATTAGAAAAATTATTTTTAATTAGGCGACGCACCAATTGCGTCGCAAATAATTAAATAAAATAAAATTTTATAAAATCTAATTATCGAAAAAAAATATTGCGATGCATCACAGTGCGTCGCAATGTTTTTAAAAAAATTAAATATATTAAATAGCGATGCATTAGCGATGCAATAAATTAGAAAATAAAAAAATTATTTTTAATTTAGCGATGCAACAAATGCATCGCAAATAATTTAAATGAAATTATATTGTTTAAAGTACAAATAGTTTACAAAACATTGCGATGCATAACAGTGTGTCGCAATGTTTTAAAAAGAATTAAATATTTTAAATAGCGACGCCTTAGCGACGCAATAAAATTGAAAATAGAAAAATTATTTTTAATTTAGTGATGCAACAATTGCGTCAAAATAATTTAAATAGAATTATATTTTTTAGTATTAATATTTTAAAAAATATTGCGATGCTAACCAGTGCGTCGCAATATTTTGAAAAGAATTAAATATTTTAAATAGCGACGCCTTAGCGACGCAATAAACTGAAAAATAGAAAAATTATTTTTAATTTAGCGATGAAACAATTGCATCACAAATAATTTAAATGGAATTATATTTTTTACAGTACTAATATTTTAAAAAATATTGCGACGCCACCCAGTGCGTCGCAATATTTTAGAAAAATTAAATATTTTAAATAGCAACGCATTAGCGACGTAATAAACCAGAAAATAAATTAAAATTATTTTTAATTTAGCGACGCAATAACTGCATCGCAATTATTTTAAATAAAATTAAATTTTATAAATTATAAATATGAAAAAATAATTACGACGTAACACAGTGAGTTGCAATGTTTTTAAAAAATTAATTATGTTAAATAGCGATGCATTAGCGATGTAATAAGAGAAAATATTAATTTAAAAATTATGTTTTAATATAGCGACGTACTTGTTGCATCGTAATTATTAGAATTAAAGTTAATTTTTTATATAATATATTATCATATTAAAAAAATATGATGCAACCCTTTGCATCGTTATATATTTTAATTATGTTAAATAGTGAACGGTCCAAAATCGATCGTGACCGATCAGAATAAGGGCTTGGATCGATCGCAACCCTCGGATCATCGCCGATCGGACCGATTGCCGCGGTCCGCGATCGATCGTCGCCGATCGGGATCAGGGCTTGGATCGATCGCAACCGTTGGATCATCGCCGATCTTGGACGGATCGCCACGGTCCGAGATCGATCATGGCTGATCGGGATCAGGGCTTGGATCGATCGCAACCGTCGAATCATCACCGATCTCGGACGGATTGCAACTGTCCGAGATAGATCGTGGCCGATCGGGATCAGGGCTTGGATCGATCACAACCGTCAGATCTTTGCCGATCGGACCGATTGCCATGGTCCGCGATCGGTCATCGCCGATCGGAATCAGGGCTTGGATTGATCGCAACAGTCGGATTCGCCGATCGGACGGATCGCCACGGTCCGAGTTCGATCGTGGCCGATCGGGATCAGGGCTTGGATCGATCGCAACCGTCGGATCGTCGCCGATCTCGGATGGATTGCAACTGTCCGAGATCGGTCGTGGCCGATCGGGATCACGGCTTGGATCGATCGCAACCGGATCTTTGCCGATCAGACCGATTGCCACGGTCCGCGATTGGTCATCGCCGATCGGGATCAGGGCTTGGATCGATCGCAACCATCGGATCGTCGCCGATCTTGGACGGATTGCAACTGTCCAGATCGGTCGTGGCCGATCGGGATCACGGCTTGGATCGATCGCAACAGTCGGATCGTCGTCGATCTCGGACGGATTGCAACTGTCTGAGATAGGTCGTGGCCGATCGGGATCACGGCTTGGATCGATCGCAACCGTCGGACCTTTGCCGATCGGACCGATTGCCATGGTCCGCGATCGGTCATCGCCGATCAGGATCAGGGCTTGGATCGATCGCAACCATTGGATCGTCGCCGATCTCGGATGGATCGCCACGGTCCGGGATCGGTCGTGGTCGATCAGGATCAGGGCTTGGATCGATCGCAACCATCGGATCATCGCCGATCTCGGACGGATCGCCACGGTCCGAGTTCGGTCGTGGCCGATCGGGATCAGGGCTTGGATCGATCGCAACCGTCGGATCGTCGCCGATCTTGGACGGATTGCAACTGTCCGAGATCGATCGTGGCCGATCGGGATCATAGCTTGGATCGATCGCAATCGTCGGACCTTTGCCGATTGGACCGATTGCCGCGGTCCACGATCGGTCATCGCCGATCGGATCAGGGCTTGGATCGATCGCAACCGTTGGATCGTCACCGATCATCGCAATGTTTTTTAAATAAATTTATGTAATTAAAAATTTTATAAAATAAATTGCGATGCCATTTATCATCGCAATTATTAACATTAATTATAAATATAATCATTTATAAATATTAACAAATAAATTGTGACACCATTTGTCGTCGCAATTATTATAATAAATTTAAATATTTTCATTTAAAAATATTTAAAAAATAATTACGACGCACTGCTTGCATCGTAATATATGTAAGTTTTTATTTTAATCTATTTAAATTATTAAAAAATATTGCGATGCCTTAGCGATGCAATTATTAGAAAATAAAAATATTTTTTCCGCCAGATGATGGCACCAATTTAGCGATGCTTCAGCGACGCATTTAGTGGCATCGCTATGTTTTCAGAAAATTATTATAAACATGTATTAACGATGGATTAGCGACGCCCTAGTGCGTCGCTAAGACAAAAAAAAAAAAAAAAAA